>CM059427.1:173436568-173995056 GCA_030390025.1 Squalus acanthias | reverse complement strand
TCTCTCTCTCTCTCTCTCTCTCTCTCTCTCTCTCTCTCTCGCCCCCGCTCCCTCTCTCTCTCTCGCCCCCGCTCTCTCTCTCTCTCTCTCTCTCTCTCTCTCTCTCTCGCCCCCAGTCTCTCTCTCTCTCTCTCTCTCTCTCCCTCTCTCTCGCCCCCGGTCTCTCTCTCTCTCGCCCCCGGTCTCTCTCTCTCTCTCGTCCCTGGTCTCTCTCTCTCTCTCTCTCTCTCTCTCTCGCCCCCAGTCTCTCTCTCTCTCTCTCTCTCTCTCTCTCTCTCTCTCTCTCTCTCTCTCTCTCTCTCAAACCCCCAGTCTCTCTCTCTCTCTCTCTCTCTCGCCCCCAGTCTCTCTCTCTCTCTCTCTCTCTCTCTCTCGCCCCCAGTCTCTCTCTCTCTCTCTCTCTCTCTCTCTCTCTCTCTCGCCCCCCAGTCTCTCTCTCTCTCTCTCTCTCTCTCGCCCATGGTCTCTCTCTCTCTCTCTCGCCCATGGTCTCTCTCTCTCTCTCTCGCCCCCGGTCTCTCTCTCTCTCTCTCTCTCGCCCCCGGTCTCTCTCTCTCGCTCTCTCGCCCCCGGTCTCTCTCTCTCTCTCTCGCCCCCGGTCTCTCTCTCTCTCTCTCTCGCCCCCGGTCTCTCTCTCTCTCTCTCTCGCCCCCGGTGTCTCTCTCTCTCTCTCTCGCCCCCGGTCTCTCTCTCTCTCTCTCTCTCGCCCCCGGTCTCTCTCTCTCTCTCTCTCTCTCGCCCCCGGTCTCTCTCTCTCTCTCTCTCGCCCCCGGTCTCTCTCTCTCTCTCTCTCTCTCTCGCCCCCGGTCTCTCTCTCTCTCTCTCTCTCGCCCCCGGTCTCTCTCTCTCTCTCTCTTGCCCCCGGTCTCTCTCTCTCTCTCTCTCGCCCCCGGTCTCTCTCTCTCTCTCTCTCGCCCCCAGTCTCTCTCTCTCTCTCTCTCGCCCCCAGTCTCTCTCTCTCTCTTGCCCCCAGTCTCTCTCTCTCCCCAGTCTCTCTCTCTCCCCAGTCTCTCTCTCTCCCCAGTCTCTCTCTCTCCCCAGTCTCTCTCTCTCCCCAGTCTCTCTCTCTCTCTCTCTCTCTCTCTCTCGCCCCCAGTCTCTCTCTCTCTCTCTCGCCCCCAGTCTCTCTCTCTCTCTCTCTCTCTCTCTCGCCCCCAGTCTCTCTCTCTCTCTCTCTCTCTCGCCCCCAGTCTCTCTCTCTCTCTCGCCCCCAGTCTCTCTCTCTCTCTCTCGCCCCCGTCTCTCTCTCTCTCTCTCTCTCGCCCCCAGTCTCTCTCTCTCTCTCTCTCTCGCCCCCAGTCTCTCTCTCTCTCTCGCCCCAAGTCTCTCTCTCTCTCGCCCCGTCTCTCTCTCTCTCTCTCGCCTCCAGTCTCTCTCTCTCTCTCGCCCCCAGTCTCTCTCTCTCTCTCTCGCCCCCAGTCTCTCTCTCTCTCTCCTCTCTCTCTCTCTCTCTCTCTCTCTTGCCCCCAGTCTCTCTCTCTCCCCAGTCTCTTCTCTCTCTCTCTCGACCCCAGTCTCTCTCTCTCTCTCTCGCCCCCAGTCTCTCTCTCTCTCTCGCCCCCAGTCTCTCTCTCTCTCTCTCTCGCCCCCAGTCTCTCTCTCTCTCTCTCGCCCCCAGTCTCTCTCTCTCTCTCTCTCGCCCCCAGTCTGTCTCTCTCTCTCTCTCTCTCGCCCCCAGT
This sequence comes from Squalus acanthias, assembly GCA_030390025.1. Classification (NCBI taxonomy): domain Eukaryota; kingdom Metazoa; phylum Chordata; class Chondrichthyes; order Squaliformes; family Squalidae; genus Squalus; species Squalus acanthias. Next base: position 173,993,377 of record CM059427.1, on the reverse strand, counting down.
CTGTCTGTCTCTCTCTCTCTCTCTCGCCCCCAGTCTCTCTCTCTCCCCAGTCTCTCTCTCTCCCCAGTCTCTCTCTCTCCCCAGTCTCTCTCTCTCCCCAGTCTCTCTCTCTCTCTCTCTCGACCCCAGTCTCTCTCTCTCTCTCTCTCTCTCTCGCCCCCAGTCTCTCTCTCTCTCTCGCCCCCAGTCTCTCTCTCTCTCTCGCCCCGTCTCTCTCTCTCTCTCTCTCGCCCCCAGTCTCTCTCTCTCTCTCTCTCGCCCCCAGTCTCTCTCTCTCTCTCGCCCCCAGTCTCTCTCTCTCTCGCCCCGTCTCTCTCTCGCCCCGTCTCTCTCTCTCTCTCTCTCTCTCTTGCCCCCAGTCTCTCTCTCTCTCGCCCCCAGTCTCTCTCTCTCTCTCTCGCCCCCAGTCTCTCTCTCCCCAGTCTCAATCTCTCCCCAGTCTCTCTCTCTCTCTCTCTCTCTCTCGACCCCAGTCTCTCTCTCTCTCTCTCTCTCTCTCGCCCCCAGTCTCTCTCTCTCTCGCCCCCAGTCTCTCTCTCTCTCTCTCTCTCTCTCTCTCGCCCCCAGTCTCTCTCTCGCCCCCAGTCTCTCTCTCTCTCTCTCGCCCCCAGTCTCTCTCTCTCTCTCTCTCGCCCCCAGTCTCTCTCTCTCTCTCGCCCCCAGTCTCTCTCTCTCTCTCTCTCGCCCCCAGTCTCTCTCTCTCTCTCTCTCTCTCTCTCTCTCTCTTGCCCCCAGTCTCTCTCTCTCCCCAGTCTCTCTCTCTCTCTCTCTCTCGCCCCCAGTCTCTCTCTCTCTCGCCCCGTCTCTCTCTCTCTCTCTCGCCTCCAGTCTCTCTCTCTCTCTCGCCCCCAGTCTCTCTCTCTCTCTCTCTCGCCCCCAGTCTCTCTCTCTCTCTCTCTCTCTCTCGCCCCCAGTCTCTCTCTCTCTCTCTCTCTCTCGCCCCCAGTCTCTCTCTCTCGCCCCCAGTCTCTCTCTCTCTCTCTCTCGCCCCGTCTCTCTCTCTCTCTCTCTCGCCCCCAGTCTCTCTCTCTCTCTCTCGCCCCCAGTCTCTCTCTCTCTCTCTCGCCCCCAGTCTCTCTCTCTCTCTCTCTCGCCCCCAGTCTCTCTCTCTCTCTCGCCCCCAGTCTCTCTCTCTCTCTCTCTCGCCCCAGTCTCTCTCTCTCTCTCTCTCTCTCTCGCCCCAGTCTCTCTCTCTCTCTCTCTCTCTCCCTCTCTCTCGCCCCCTCGCCCCCAGTCTCTCTCTCTCTCTCTCGCGCCCCCAGTCTCTCTCTCTCTCTCTCTCTCTCTCTCGCGCCCCCAGTCTCTCTCTCTCTCTCTCTCTCTCTCTCTCGCCCGCCCCAGTCTCTTTTTACTCTCTCTCTCTCCCCAGTCTCTCTCTCTCAAGTCTCTCTTTTTTCTCTCTCTCTCTCCCTCTGTCCCCCCTCTCTCCCTCCGTCCTCCCTCTCTCCCTCCGTCCCCCTCCACCCCCTCTCTCCCTCCAGTCTTTCTTTCTCTCGCTCTCGCCAGTCTCTCTTTCTCTCGCGCTCTCCAGTCTCTCTTTTTTTCTCTGTCTCTCTCTCTCTCTCTCCACCCTCCAACCCTCGATCTTCTGCCCCACCAGCCACCAATGGATCCCCTGACCTCTGCATGGAGCCGACGAAAGCGTGGCCCAGCTGGATACTGCGCATGTGCGGCTCGGGTATCCTGCGAGCGGGCACAGAAGGCTGAAAGGCGAATAAACAGAGACGGGGGATTCTCCCACTGTCCCGCTGAAAGATCAAAGGTCATTGGCGAAAACCAAACCCCTCCCAGCGTTTCATAGCAACCCATCGACCATCGGAACACACACTTCAAGAGCGGCTAAGTTAGCGACCCAGAGAGGGCGCAAGCCAATTTCCCCCCCTTATTTTTTGTGATAAACCAAATTTCAGCTGTATTAATCAAAGTTTACCGAGTTACTACTTAAATATATCAAGGAATATTTTTTAAAGCAAACTTTAAAAAAAAATTGTTTTACAACGCTGCCCGATTGTGCTGGTTCATGGCAGATTTTGCATTTGCCGATATGCAAATGAGTTTGAGTGGAAACTCGTTTGGGGGGGAGGGGGGGTGGAGGAAAAAAACACTTTTCAAAATGGGCTCAATTTGCGCCGGAATTGGCGATTGCACATAAAGCGGGAACTATACCCCACAATCGTTAAGCTAGGAGTCCATCAATAATCATGTCATTTAAACCCATCCCTCAGACGCCTTAAAGGGTAAATGCCACTGAGCCATAGATTCCATGGAGATCCCAGGTTACATTTTTGGTCTTTGCTGATTGAAACAATCTCAGCTTGACTGGCAGTAGACATTCTACAAATGGTTCAGTGTCAAACCAGGCACGGAAAAAGATTCATCCAGAGTTTCCACAACCTGCTGGAAGACGAAGATGGGTCAACGACTGGTGTTGGCAACATTGGGTCAGTTTTGATGCTCCTGTGTTGAATACCTTGCTGACACTCGCTAAGATCACACACGCAGCATGGTTCATTGGATGAAATAGCACAAATAGGCAGTTTTGGCAAACTAAAACTGAACATGGGTCACTGTGTTCAGCAAAGGAGAAGTTCAGATGAAAGAAAGAAATCATGTCATATAAATGTTTGTGTTTCTTCAATTCTACAAATCAAAATGACTTTTAACTTGAGATACTAAAGATGATCATTGATGTAGGTTTTTTATTTTTAAAAAAAGCTTTTAGTTGTTTCCCTCGAGTTCACCAGTGAGCTTTTTCTGGCTGAGCTTCAGTTAAAACTGATTGTGTTTCCAACCAAACATTTCACATAATGCAGTTATGGTGTATCACGGGCCTCAGAACTGGCCAGGGTGCCTGTATGTGTGTGTGAGACACATCTGATGGTGATTGTATTTCTGTAGGTGAGCAAGGGTAATTATCTTAAAAATAATAGGTGTAGTACTGGGGAATGGTGCAGGAAATAGAGCACTGGCCTTGAGAGTTTCAGTACTGAGGATCCAAATTACCAGGAAATATGTTGGTTAAAAATTGAAGTCTGGTCTGATTAGGATGAAATAAAAACAGAAAATGCTGGAAATACTCAGCAGGTCAGGCAGCATCTGTGGAGAGAGAAAGAGAGTTGTGTTTCAGGTCGATGACCTTTCATCAGAACTGGAAAAAGTTAGAGATGTAACAGAACTTGGTCAAGGTGGACATTCCTGGAAGAGAAGTGAGAAGTCGCACAACACCAGGTTATAATCCAACAGCTTTATTTGAAATCACAAGCTTTCGGAGCGCTGCTCCTTCATCAGGTGAAGAGAAGTGACAGTGAATTAAATACTAATACAAAATCAAAATACTGCAGATGCTGGAAATCTGAAACAGCTGCCTGACCTGCTGAGTATTTCCAGCATTTTCTGTTTTTTATTTCAGATTTCCGGCATCCGCAATATTTTGATTCGGATGAGTTAGCTTCTAGTTTTGACAAAATGCATTTCTGTTAACTTTCTATTAAAAGCTAAGTTCAAAAGTTTCCAGGTGCTTCCATGCAATGTGACACAGGTCATTTAAAATAAATGAAAGGTGCCTAGTTATATCTGGTGCAACACTGCCAGAACATATGTATAGCATGCAGTCTCCACTAACTCTTAGGAAACTCTCTCTCAAATAGGAAGAATTATTTAAAATATTCATGAGACTTTACGTTCTAGGTGATATTTATACTCTTGTGTTAGATATATATTCAATATTCTGATTCTAATTTTATTTTCTGTGTTTTTAATTTTTTTCAGGTCTTGAGTGATGTCGAATACGAAAAATGGGCTAGTTTAAGGCATAAAGCAGAGACCAGTATTGACCGCAGAGAACCATTGATTCTGGAGACAGCGCTACGTCTGGAAACAAATCTAAAGTTGTTGGGTAATTACTATGATTTTCATTAACTGCACGGATCTAAGCTGCTAATGGTTTGGTTCAACAATTGTATTTGTTTTAGCCAATCTCACAACGCCTGATAAACGCATCAGTGACCTCCGTGGAATACTATGCTTTATCTTGTGTAACCGACCTGCAGTCAGTGACGTTCCCAATTCTGCTGCCACAGAAAACCTGATGGAATTGTGACACTACTGTAGATTTGGGTGCCTTCAGAGGCATCATTTTTATTTACCCAGCATGAGTAAAACCACTCTGTACACCTTGTAGAGTAATTTTGCCAATGCCAGGCAGCGTAGGGAACAATTCCTACTGTACATGAATGAAAAGATGAATACACTTCAGTGGAATAAACTTATTCCTGAAAATAGAAAAATGTTCATCTAACAAAACAAAACATGAGTGCATTGCGAACTATTTTGATTTATTGCAGAATGTCACAGAATTTGTTGAGTTCTACTGCAGATTTTCAGTGGTCCTCAGCACAGAATGCATTCTTCCCTCATATGTTCCTAATGAGGACTGGCTGAAGCAGACGTTTTTCTCATCACTTTATTAGACATTGTCAAGCCAGTTGTTTTGTTCTTTAGTTTCACTTAACATCAAGGTTACTCAGTAGTAAAGCAGCCAAATCCTAAATTAATCAGTGCCGGAATACTATTCCCGTGTTTTTTTAATTTCATGCCTTAACAAAAATTAGGTGAGTTGTGGCGAGGGATCTGTGCTGAGAAATGGGAATTTATTTTACTTTTTGCACCTGGTGTCAGCAACAATAACTGCCAAATTGGATAAAATTCCTTCTCATTGCACCAACAAGATGGCTTAGCCCAATCTCAGTTGTACTTGTACCAGTATGTCATCTTCAGTCCCAATAACAGTGATCATTGGCTGACTGAGTTAACTAATATCCTTCTCAATGAGATTAGGCTCCAAAAAAAAATACATGCTGAATCCTACGTAATGTCGTTCAAATAATGAAATGGCAATAGAATATTTTGGGATAGCCATTCAAAAAAATGTTGCCACATTTACATTAAACAGAATTGGCTCTTACTTTGCAGTTGTGTTTCTGACTGACGCAGTCATCTTTGTGCTGTTTCCAAGATTGAGTCCTGGAACGTGACATTTAGTCTGCAGTCTTCGTTCCCAGCAGCCCCCATTCTGATTTTTTTTTCATGAATACACAAGGATTAGGGCATTCCTATAAATTAGGTGTATATAGTTAGACACAGCTGGTTTGTGACCTAATCAGCTCAGAAATGTTTCTATTCAAATCTGATGAAAATTGATTTACGGCACTTGAAAACATGAACTTTTGGAGAGATAATGAGATGGATTTCAAACAACGGGATGGTGGCAGTTAACTACCCTCTTGACAAAATATCAGCAATATCTCCCAAATTTAAATGTGTAAATGTCCATCCATCAGATTGTAACAATTATGCTGAGCATTTATTTTGGCTCTAACTGACGAGAGTGAAGTGTAGAGGGCAGAAGCCTTCCAAGCAGTTGGTGTGAGCCACCTAACACTGCCATGAGCTACAGCACCATAGGAAGAGAAAAATTGGGGTGTGAATCGCAAGTTCAGTCAACTGCACCACCCCAAAAAATGATTTGTAATAGTTCCTTACTTCTAGTGCCAGAGAGGGCAGGAAGTGAAAATCTGGCATTATTTATGCTCTTACAGTGTCAGCCTTGGGTGAGTGGTAGCACCCTTGCCTCTGAATCAGAATGCTGTGGGTTCAAATCCCACTCCAGAGACTTAAGTACAAAATCTAGGCTGACACTTCACAGAGAGAGTGCTGCTCTGTCAGAGGTGCCGTCTCTTGTATGAGACGTTAAACCGAGGCCCCATCTGCCCCTCAGGTGGCCGCAAAACATCCCGTGGCACTATTCGAAGAAGAGCAGGTAAGTTCTCTTGGTATTCTGGCCAACACTTATTCCTGAACCAACACCTAAAACAGATTATCTGGTCATTTATTTAATTGCTGTTTGTGGGAGCTTGCTGTGTACAGACTGGCCGCTATGTTTCCTACATTACAACAGTGACTACACTTCAAAAGTACTTAATTTGTAAAGTGCTTTGGAACATCCTGAGGTCATGAAAGTTGCTATATAAATGCAAGTCTTTTTTCTTATCAGTTTCACTAATTTTTGCAAACCGTGGTACACCGCTGCTGGTTACTGCAGTGGGAAAGTCCACCTAGTTTGTTTTCAATGACGTACCGAAAATCTGAACTTTCATCAACAGACTTCAGTATCCATCTTTTAAAAGGACTTTAAAGCTTCCAATGTCCATGATGGCACAGCCAATTTCTTTTCCTCCCCTTTGCCCAGTTCAAAGTGAAAGCTTGTGATCCATCAATTAGAGTGTACATTACATCTTGTAGTATTACTATACAACAGTGACTAGACGTTTGGGGGGGAAAGAAGGACTTTATTGGTTGTAAAGCAGTTTCTGACATCATGAGGCTGTGAAATGTGCTATATAAATGCAAGTCTTTCTTTTCTTTCTTTAGTATGCAGTGAAATTAATTAGTTGCTAGAGACCCAAAATGTTATTAATACTAAAAATCCTGCATTAACTGTTTTACTTGCCAGTTTTAGTTAAACAGAAAACTTTTGTAAAATGTAGTTTATTTATTTTTATAATGAAAGGTGCAACAGGTATCGAGGATCGTCTGCAAGATGGAGTGCCAGACACCATTGAAGCCCTTCGTGAAGCTGGCATATTGACCTGGGTCCTAACCGGAGATAAACAGGAAACTGCTGTTAATATTGCCTATGCGTGTAAGCTTCTGACTTCAAAGGACTTTATCTTCACTCTAAATAGTGAAAACCAGGTGAGTGCAGAGGGAGTATTTACATTATTGCTACTAAACAGAAGTATCAAAATTCCTCATAGATCGAAGTGACATAGAGAGCTTTATTCAGCCGTGGTTTTCTTTCAGACTCGCTTCCTTAGTCCTTTGGGCTTTTTTGTACATAGATGTACAGAACAAATTAAAAAATTTAATAAGCGATGTGTAAGAAGGCAACAACACGGGGCATCCTGGTGATCTCATAACACAAGAAGCTTGATGGGATATTGAAAACGGAGGGCTTTGCTTGCAATTGGAAAGGTATATTTTCAAAATAGAGAGCACCTTCCAAAGCTGAGTTAAACCAAATTCACATATTTACAGAATCCGAAGTGACACAAATAGGATCACTTCATGTGCATAGTTTAATCTGGCGCTCGTCACTAGGCATGGGTTTTCATTTTGAGGAGGGGTTGTTTGATGGTATAGCAGGATGTAGCCAAAGAGAACAACAGGCAGAGGCCTGGCTTAAGTCCCAGAAACTGCTGCATATTGCTTTTGCAGCTTTATGTACTCCAGTAGAAATGAGAAAAAACACGAGTTGTGCAGGTCCATTGCTCAGATATGCCTCAACATGCCTCAGATGAACAAGATCAAAATTATTTCAGAATGTTATTAAATATAATTTAGTCATTTCCCCCACACAATATTGAACAGAATTGTTTTAATCAACACTTATTATAATTTCATTTTGGTCCCTATTTATGTTCTTTTCTAACTTCCTGTTTTTTTTCAGTTAGCTTCATTATCTCAACCATCTGTGTCCCTTTATTTACACCACAGCTGTTCACTGTATCACTCTTTACAATATTTACAAGTTCAAATTGCTTAAAATATCCAGCATAAATGAATCTTGGCTCAGTGTTAACAAAGATGATTTGTTCTCCCCTCCCCATAGATTTCTCGCCTTCCCTCCAGAAGTCAATGGCAACGTAAGAACATAAGAATTATGAGCAGGTGTAGGCCATACGGCCTTTGAGCCTGCTTCACCATTCAATAAGATCATGACTGATCTTTGACCTCAACTCCACTTTCCCGCCCGATCCCCATATCGTTTGATTCCCCTAAAGACCAAAAATCTATCTATCTCAGCCTTGAAAATACTCAATGACTCAACATCCACAGCCCTTTGGGGTAGAGAATTCCAAAGATTCACAACCCTCTGAGTGAAGAAATTCCTCCTCATCTCGGTGTTAAATGGCCGACCCCTTATCCTGAAACTATGCCCCCTAGTTCTAGACTCTCCAGCTAGGGGAAACTAGCTCTCAGCATCAACCCCCTCAGAATCTTATGTTTCAATGAGATCACCTCTCATTCTTCTAAACTCCAGAGAGTATAGGCCCACTCTACTCAATCTCTCCTCAAAGGAAAACCCTCTCATCCCAGGGATCAATCTAGTGAACCTTTGTTGCACCGCCTCTGAGGCATGTATGCCCTTTCTCAGATAAGGAGACCAAAAACTCTGCACAGTACTTCAGGTGTGGTCTCACCAAAGCCCTGTACAATTGTAGTAATACTTCCTTACTCTTATACTCCAACCCCCTTGCAATAAAGGCCAACATGCCATTTGCCTTCCTTATTGCTTGATGTACCTGCATGCTAACTTTGTGTCTCCTGTAAAAGAACACCTAAATCTCTCTGAACACAAACATTTAATAGTTGCTCACCATTTAAAAAAATATTCCGTTTTTTCTATTCTTCCTACTAAAGTGAATAACCTCACATTTCCCCACATTATACTCCATCTGCCACCTTATTACCCACTCACTTAACCTGTCTATATCTGCTTGCAGGCATTTTGTGTCCTCGTCACAGCTTATTTTCCCACCTAGCTTTGTATCATCAGCAAATCCTTGTGGCACCCCACTAGTTACAGCCTGCCAACCGGAAAACTACCCAGTTATCCCTACTCTCTGTTTTCTGTCCATTAACTCATCCTCTATCCATGCTAATATATTGCCACCAACCCCATGAGGCTCTTCTCTTGCTCCTTAAAACCTACCTCTTTGACCTAGCTTTTGGTCACCTGCCCTAATTTATCCTTATGTGGATCGGTGTCAAATTTTTTGTCTTAAAATACTCCTGTGCAGCGCCTTGTGACATTTTACTACGTTAAAGGTGCTATATAAATACAAGTTGTTGTTGTTGTAGCAGCAACCTTTTATATGGCACCTTATCGAATGCCTTTTGGAAATCCAAATATACTATATCCACTGGTTCCCCTTTATCTACTCTGCTAATTACATCCTCAGAAATCTCTCATAAGTTTGTTAAACACGATTTCATTTTCATAAACCATGTTGACTCTGCCTAATCATAATATGATTTTCTAAGTGCCCTGTTACCACTTCCTTAATAATGGATTCCAGCAATTTCACGATGACTGATGTCAGGCTAACTGACATCAGTCGCCGTGAAAATGCTGGAATCCATTATTAAGGAAGTGGTAACAGGGCACTTTTCTCTCTCCCTCCTTTCTTGAATAGCGGGGTCACATTTCCTACCTTCCAATCCACTGGGGGCGTTCTAGAATCTAGGGAAAGATGTTAACTGGCTGCACTTAATAGGCTCCAATAAAATCCAACTGTACAAAATTTCTCCCAGTATCTCCAAGTTTAGAAATTCAGAGCATCAAGAAAATCAGCCAGCCAGCCAGATTTTACTTGATCATAAGTCTTAATTGAAAGCTGTGTGCATTGATTTTTGTGTTGTCAGCTTTTTTGTGGTCGATCAGAGCTTTCCTGAGTTCCATAGGTAGGTTTGTGTGAATCTGAGTGAAATCTTGATTCCAAAATGTTTGACCTGTATTATTGGTGATCAATCAGAAGCAGTTTTATATCATAAATGCCTGAGGCTGCCAGTAATGTGGAATCCAGGCCATGTATATTGTGGGGTTAATTTTAGTGCGCCGGAGCAGCAGATAGATGATCGAGCATATACAGTACTTTGGAAGTCATAATTCACAGATTTATTTTCTGATGTTGAAATATCACCAATTCCCGAGGAAGCTCTGAACACTCAGCCTGTTGACAGCCAGGAAAGATAGCAGTCTGCATCTTAATAAGGAGCTTTTGTATTCCTGCTGAGGTTCAAGGTACCAAGGAAAAAAAACCTCCTCAGGTGGGTCTTGGACCCACTCTGTCATTTACTTTGTACAACAGTGACTACACTTCAAAAGTACTTTGTTGGCTGTAAAGCGCTTTGGGATGTCCTGAGGTCATGAAAGGTGCTATATAAATGCAAATTATTTTTTTTTTGTAGCTCTGCAGCTGAACTTGAGGCTGCCATCACCAGCAGTGCTGCAAATTAAATGTAGTCTAAAACTGCCAGCATGTATGCCAACTTGTGCGTAGCTTGCAAAGTGCCTGAGAAGCTATGTAAGCTCCTTTTAATTGAAGCATACCTTTTGATGTCTTATACTGTACAGTCTTTGATGTTTTGCCCTGCATCAAAAGAGTTTGTGAACATGCTCAATAAAGATGTGAGCAATGGTCCCTTGCATAACTAAACCTTTAATCAGATCAGGAAACTGCCAACCCCGACCACCATTTACTTCTGGGCCACCTGAAAGCAACGATCAGCTTGGCAGATATAACTGTTCCCCAACAAATGATAATTTTGTAAAATAAAATGTCTACATATTGGAGCTTTGAACACAAGTATTTTTCCTTCATAGTACTTTTAAATTACACATTCAACTAGTATGGGGATATAAAACGAATCTTAGTGTCAGCTGTGGCTCAGTTGGTAGCACACTCCTCTGGTCATGGGTTCAAGTCCCACTCAAGAGACTTGAGCATAAATATCTACGCTGACACTTCAATGCAGTACTGAGAGTGCTGTACTGTTGGAGGTGCTGTCTTTCGGATGAGATGTTAAACTGAGGCACCATTTACCCTCTCAGGTGACCGTAAAAGATCGTATAACACTATTTTGAAGAAGAGCAGGGTAGCCCCGGTGTCCTGGCCAATATTTGTCCCTCAACAAACATCACTAAAAACAGATTATCTGGTCATTTATCTCATTGCTGTTTGTGGGACCTTGCTGTGTGCAAATTGGCTGTCGTGTTTCCCTACATTACAACAGTGACTACACTTCAAAAATTACTTTGTTGACTATAAAGTGCTTTGGGATGTCCTGAGGTCATGAAAGACACTATATAAATTTAAGTTCGTTATTTCTTTAATATAAGACAGAAGATTGTTATTTTTCTGAACACTAATCAGTAATTGTTTCATATTGCTGTTCCTTTCACATTTTTGATATTATTTAAGACTTTGACCGATTCAGCTTTCAAAGATTGCACCCTGTTCCTTTAGGTAATATCTGGGAAAATTATTCTTTGCAAAATTCTAATTTTGTTCTAAAATTGAGAAAGATATAGAACAAAAGAAAATTACTTTGTAATTCTTAAAATAAATATATCCTGTATTATTACACACTTTATAGCAATGCTCATGTGCTACAGTGTTCCTCCATGTTTAAACATGTACATGCGCAGGAAAGAGAGTGTTTTCAATGTAAAATTCTTCCTTACTGCTCCCACCAATTTGTGTAATGTTAAAAATATTCCAGAAAAGCTCCCCACCCATGTTGTTGGATGATATAATTTGAGGTCTCTGCACACTCAGCAAGGAGTCACTGAGCTGGTATCAGTCTCAACCTGTCAATAAGTAAGTCCGTAGGAAACCGTGCAGATCCATAATAGTTGCTGCACATCAAAAGTGATGAATTGTGTGAAGCATGGTAAGACATCTCAACAACCTGGTTAGAAGCATTATACATAGAAATGCAAGGTTTCTTTTTCCAATTAATCCAAGCCAGAAAAAAATCAGTACAGTCCAAGAGCTGCTATGCACATGTACAGAATAGTTTCAAGTTTAATCACTTATCTAATTGTCTCTGAGCATGGCATCTTTTCCCAGTGCTACCCTCTGAACATGTCCCGTGTCCTACCAGTTGATGGAACAGCATATTTGTGCGCCCAGCAGTCTGTCACCACATTGCCCTGTGTTGTGATGGCTTACTTTTTAAAATCTAGTCTTCCAGCTGGTTAGTTTCTTTTAAACTAAATTAAACGTAGACTTTTATAAAAGACACAGCAATAAAGGTTTTATGCAGGTTGTGTACACTAGGCAAGAATTTCAAAATGCTGCATTAGATCTGGAAAATGTTTATAAAATTCACACATCACTTAGTAAATAAGAATATTTTTGTACTTTAATTTTGCTCTTCAAAAAACCTGTTCCATGAACTTTGACTATGGCACTATGAATTCTAAAACAAAAATAAAGTGACTCTTTTAGTACAAGTAGTAGGGTAGGGATCTGCTGTAGTCTACAACAGGTTCAGTCGAGGTGGATCACTTGCCGCGTCAGAACTCTGGAGCAGTACCGATCATCAAATGAACCCAATGATTCCCTTCCCCCTCATTTTACTACAGTTTTCGTAGAGGATATTTTGATAAATTTTAGCTCAGCCTTGTAGGTGGCATCAGCTTGCCATGCATGTGGAATATTCAAGCTGTATAGATGTTGAGAGTTAAGTATTTTAGGATACATACTAGATGCAACCATTATTTTACCAGTATCTGTTTAAGACGTACGGAGATGTGATAATTCAACCAAGCAACCAAATAGTTGGACCTTGCCTGGTCTTCAAAACTGAACCAACATGCCCTATTTTGTGTGCTATTCCTTATTTTGAAGATATGACTGTTGTTAAACTCTTTCAATGAACCAAAACCTTATTGAATTTAGCAGAAGAAAAGATAGGATCTGTTACCCTGATTTCAGGATTTTGAATTTCTTTTTAATTTGCAAAAGATTTCTCACTCAAACATAAAGAACTAACACTTTTTTCTAATTAAAATGTTTGTAAATAATTTGTAACGTACAGTGCTCCTTTTAATAGAGGCTCAGCATTTTGTCTGAACTGTACTGGGTGAAGAGGATTAAATTCCTCCTGAGATTACCAGAGATCAACTTTCTTCTCAGTTTAGAGTTCTATTTTTATTTTTCAAATGACCAGGTGGCGTAGTTGTCCTTTCACCTCTGGAATGTGGAAGATGAAAAAGATTACATGAAATGAGTTTGGCTGGTCTCCTAAGGGCAAAGGGAGAGAGAGAGAGAGCTCATAGCGAAGAACAGCCCATAATACAAAATCAAACTAGGCAATCTGTGGGAAATGAAATGCTACATGAATTTAGGAAGATAGTTTGTATAAATGATAGGCCTGGGCCCAAATCTGGAACTCAATCATTTTCTTGTATCCAGTGGTTTTAATCATACTGGCCCAGAAATTCCGATCGCAGGCCTCCCACGGGCGGAGGACTGCGATCTGGAAAAATCTGCGCCTAGACCGGAGGGCTCCCGGGAGGCGCACAGTTCCGATGCTGGGCCTCTCCAAACTGCCGGTGCGCAGGGCCCACGTATCCCAGAGGCGCAGGCGGTTCGCAGCGTCCCTGGGATCACGTGGGCCATGGGGAGCCAATCAGAGAAGGGAATCTCCCTTCATACATTTGACAGGAAGACCTGTCAAATATATGAATAGAGATCACCCCCAAAACATAGTAAAACTTTAAATAATTTTTTTTTTAAATCACATTTTTAAAATGACTTTAAATTACAATAAATTAAGTATTTTAAACACACATTTTATTTTTTTTTTAAATAATTAAAGTTTTTAACGGGGCTAAAAATAAACTTGCCTTTCTTTAAAGTATTTTTAAATGATAAATCAGTGGAAATTTTTTTTAAAAACTTTTTTCAACTCTTATCCTGGTAAAAGCAGGCCTTACGCCTGCTTTTACCAGGCGCAAGAATTGTAAGTTTTTTCTGCGGGCGGAGGGTCTCCAAAAAACGGAACTCTCCCCCCGCAGAGGCCCTGCTCCTGGGCAGGCGGAGGATCTGTCTTGACAGATCGGAAATGCCGGTTTCCAGCGCATGCGCAGTGCATGCCTAAAACCGGCATTTCTGTTGGCACTACAGGTGAGTACACAGCGCGTACCCACCCGTAGGGAATGGAATTTTTGCCTCAATATTACATCTTCCTTTTATTCAAGATTAGTTTAAACAACCTCGAACCCAAAGATATCACTGGAATCATTGGCAGAAATTTTAACCCCCCCCCCAGGACGGGCGGGAAGGGGGCGGTTTCAATTCTGACTCGACCCGCCGCGAACGTGCCTACTTCCTGTTTGGTTTGGGGGTGGGGGGGGCAGGTCGGCCTGGAGAATGGAGGGAGGGCATTGGATCATCGGGGTGGTCAGCCAATCTCCAGGTCAACCCGCAATCTCCCCCTGACCTGCGATTCAAAGCCCCTGTCCCGCCACGATGATCACACACTCATAGAAAAATAGGAGGAGTAGGCCATTCGGCCCTTCGAGCCTGCTCCGCCATTCAATATGATCATGGCTGATCCTCTGTCTCAATACCATATTCCCGCTCTCTCCCCATACCCCTTGATGCCTTTTGTGTCTAGAAATCTATCTATCTCCTTCTTAAATATATTCAATGACTTGGCCTCCACAGCCTTCTTTGGTAGAGAATTCCACAGGTTCACCACCCTCTGAGTGAAGAAATTTCTCCTCATCTCAGTCCTAAATGTCCTACACCTTATCCTGAGACTGTGACCCCTCATTCTAGACCCCCCAGCCAGGGGAAACATCCTCCCTGCATCCAGTCTGTCTAGCCCTGTCAGAATTTTATACCTTTCAATGAGATCCCCTCTCATTCTTCTAAACTCTAGTGAACACAGGCCTAGTCAACCCAATCTCTCCTCATACGACAGTCCTGCCATCCCAGGAATCAGTTGCACTCCCTCTCTGGCAAGTATATCCTTTCTTAGGTAAAGAGACCAAAACTGCACACACTACTCCAGGTGTGGTCTCACCAAGGCCCTGTATAACTGTAGTAAGACATCCTTGCTCCTGTACTCAAGTCCTCTTGCAATGAAGGCCAACATAACATTTGCCTTCCTAACTGCTTGCTGCACCTGCATGTTTGCTTTCAGTGACTGGTGTACAAGGACACCCAGGTCCCTCTGTACATCAACATTTCCCAATCTATTACCATTTAAAGAGCTTGCTTATTTGTCTCTGCTTAAGCCTGAAGAAACTTAAAAATTTAAAGTTTAAATTTTAACTAAAACAGATGATCTTACTTAAGAGCTACTAGCAATTAACACTAGATTTTAAAAGAGATTAACCCTTAAAACTCCCACACTTACCAAACTCCCAGTAGTTCACTCTGTGCTCGCTGCACTCAGTGCTGGCTGCACTTTCAGGCCCCTGTGTTTATACTCTCTCTCCCTCCTCTCCATTCCCCAGCTGTTGCCTTCCAGTGCAGTCTCTCAATCTGTCCGTCCAGCTGTTGGCCAGGAAACAGAGAAAAAAGATTCAAATGAGGTTCTACCATTAAATTTGCCAGGACTTCCGCGTTTCCTGGCCGCTACTCCCTCCCCGTAAATGTTGGCCATTCTGTTGTTTTAAATAAAAATGGACTGAGCTGTGCTTAAGGCACACAAATGCCACCAAGATTACATGGAACAATTGTGCTTCTTTCATCTCTATAATACACAAGATGATTTCAGGATCTGATGTACTGTCTTGCAGAAAGGACATCAATATGACACTGAAGGAGTGTAGAAGGGATCCGTGGCCTGGAGCTAATCTTACCTGGGGGAGTTTGAGCCTGGGATGTCAGGATAAAGTGGTCAAATTTTCTGTTCATTACTATCTCTCCTCTCTCTCAGGCAAAAATTTCACCCCCCCACCTTCATCAGTCGTAGAAAGCACATTTTTCATGGGTAGGAAGTTACATCAAATGCAGACATATCTAAATCTTTGGCTCCATCAAATCTTTTTCTTTCAAAGAACCATGTAGTGAGAGATTACCACGTACATGCAATGGCAGCCAGTTCTTTTTTTTAAAAAACAAAGTAGTTTCTAACCTAAAAATTGTTGACATTTGCAAATAAGTGTTTGGCATTTCTCTAACCTTTCCTTTCCGCTCTGTATTACAGATTAATTTGTGGCTCCTGGTTTCTCGTAAATGTCAAACCAGTGTGGGGAAATGTATTTGGAAACTTCGCAGCTCGAACTTTTAAATGGTAGCAGCAGATTATGTATTTGTTCCTCGGAGTTAAATTGACTTTGAAAGTAGATTTTGTGGCTGGATGATGTGGAACTTAACTGGAGCAGGACAAGTATAAGGATATAGGCAGTCATTTACCGTTATTAGCCTTTTAAGGAAACAGCATTAATACTTCCTTGCATTAAATATGTATATGTGGAAATGTACCTCCTTGTGTAGTATTGAGCCAAGCAGACCAGCGAGGCATCTCGGGTGCAGGAATGACATTCTTTATGGGCATACTTTTTACGTGCCATTGTAATGGAGGAGCAAGAGCAGCTGAGGATGGAGACGTCACTTAAGAGGATGCGCCGTACCAGATAATACCCTGCTCGAAAAAATATACAGGGAATGCAAGTCCTATGAGGACCTTTTTAGTGAAGGCATGTGAATTAGAAGAGAGCGCTTCACCAAAGAGGCAAGAGGGGAGCTCGGCCAGCTGCTGCATGAAGATTTGCAGCCGCTGTCATCTGCCTGCACTGCTATCTCTGTGGCTATGAAGGTAATGACCGTACTCAACTTTTATGGCACTGGGATATCTCAGGCAGCCACAGGGGAACTCTAATATCAGCCAGGCTGCAGTACAGGCATGCATTAGTTGGGTGTCTGATGCATTTTACAGGAGAGCTGGGGAATTCATCCAGTTTGACTTCACAGCAAAGCAGCAGTGAAATAGAGCCATCCAGTTGTATGGGGATCTGGGTGACCCAAGGTCCAGGGTGCAATAGATGGCATCTACGATGCTTTCTAAGCTCCTACAGACAGTTCCCTCCACTTCTTCAACAGAAAGGCTTCCACTCCCTGAAAGTACAGATTGTTCATGACAACATGAAAATGATGTGATATATTGACACATGATATGCTGGAGGTTGTCATGGCGCATTCATCCTTCAAAATTTGTCCCTCCCTAACCTCTTCAAGGAAGAAATTCATGTCAACGGATGGTTTGTCAGTGACGAGCCAGGTAGGAAACCCGCTGTCAACCCGCCTCCACGCGAGTCTCCCAGGTGTCGGGTCTGTCAGCGGAGAACTGACCCGACACCAAGCGGCGGGGAAGACAATTGAGCTCATTAAATGATTTGTTAACATCCAATTTAATGCTATTTTGAGGCTTCCTTTCAATTTTACGTGCTCCCCCACAGGTTACCCGCTGCTCGGGGAACACGCCAGCTCACCCTGGCGTGAGTTGAGTCTGCTCTGATGTATCTGATAAGCTGACAGCTGTAGAAGTGGTGTAAAGGATGCCATGTTGCAGATGGTCAATTTCAGAGTACAGAAACTGTTGGTTACTGCATTTGTAATACATAGAGATTTCTTTAGCTTGCAAGTGTTTAGAGGCAACTGTATGTCCAGTGCCACCTCATTGTAACAACCTCTCTCACCATTGACAGATCACTTCAGTCATCTCACCTACAGCTGCCATCTATTGCAGTAACATCGGTGCCCTAGAAAGTATCTTGCCTTGCTCCTCTGATTCCTTCCACGATCAGCCCCAACACCAACACCAACACCACCAGGTACAGCAGCAGCACCAACAACAACACCAACCTTCTCCGTCATCACCTGATGCTGCACAGGGTAGTGCGTTTGATGTAGTGTATATGGACTTTAGCAAGGCTTTTGATAAGGTTCCACATGGCAGACTAGTCACGAAGTTAAAAGCCCATGGGATCCAGGGCAAAGTGTCAAGTTGGATTCAAAACTGGCTCGGAGACAGGAAGCAGAGGGTAATGGTTGATGGGTGTTTTTGTGACTGGAAGGCTGTTTCCAGTGGGGTTCCGCAGGGTTCAGTACTTGGACCCTTGCTTTTTGTGCTTTATATCAATGATCTAGACTTGAATATAGGGGGTATGATTAAGAAGTTTGCAGATGATACTAAAATCGGCTGTGTGGTTGATACTGAAGAAGGAAGCTGTAGACTGCAGGAAGATATCAATAAATTGGTCAGGTGGGCAGAACAGTGGCAAATGGAATTCAATCCGGAGAAGTGTGAGGTAATGCATTTGGGGAGGGCTAACAAGGAAAGGGAATACACATTAAATGGTAGGATACTGAGTAGTGTAGAGGAACAAGGGGACCTTGGAGTTCATGTCCACAGATCCCTGAAGGTAGCAGGCCAGGTAGATAAGGTGGTTAAGAAGGCATACGGAATGCTTGCCTTTATTAGCCGTGGCATAGAATACAAGAGCAGGGGGGTTATGCTTCAACTGTATAAAACACTAGTTAGGCTTCAGCTAGATTACTGCATGCAGTTCTGGTCACCACATTACAGGAAAGATGTGATTGCACTATAAGAGTGCACAGAGGAGATTTACAAGGATGTTGCTAGGAGTGGAGAATCTTAGCTATGAGGAAAGACTGGATAGGCTAGGTCCGTTTTAGTTGGAACAGAGGAGGCTGAGGGGAGACCTTATTGAGGTGTATAAAATGATGAGGGGCATAGATAAAGTGGATAGACCCCTTAGCAGAGGGGTCAAAAACCAGGGGACACAGATTTAAATTAATTGGTGGAAGGTTTAGAGGAGATTTGAGGGAAAATTTCTTCACCCAGAGGGTTGTGGGGGTCTGGAACTCACTGCCTGAAAGGGTGGTAGAGGCAGGAACCCGAACCACATTTAAAAAGTACTTGGATGTGCACTTGGGATGCTCTAACCTGCAGGGCTACGGACCAAGAGCTGGGAAGTGGGATTAGGCTGGATAGCTCTTTGTTGGCCGGCACGGACACGATGGGCCGAAATGGCCTCCTTCCGTGGTGTAACTTTCTATGATTCTCTGAGGACACCGGGCATCAGCCCCTGACAACATTGCTGCCCAGAAGACCAGCGATGGCATCACTGTGGCCAGATTAACTTCACTTGACGCTGTAAACCCTGGCTGCCACATGATGCACCAGGTTGACACCATCCCACACCAGCACGATAAAGCATCCATTTTAATGTCCAAGCTATTCCATGCACGCTCATCACTATAGCGGGGGGGGGGGGGGGGGGCGAAAGTTATGTCTCAACATTCACTGGAACTCAGTAAGACACTTCTCAAGGTGCACACAGATCTGTCCAATAAGGTGCAGTGTTGAAAATTTCACTGTATGACAACACATTACCAGAAACTTCACATGAACATTGGCTAAACCTCTCAAGTGCCTACCCTTGTGTGTTGTTAGTTGGTATGCTTGCAGTAGGATGAGGGTCAGTGTGAGGGGTGGCTAGTAAGATGGGGAAGCGATAATGTAGATAGGGATGGGTGGAGGTGCAAGGGTAAGTTGGTGTGAGTAAGGATGTGCAGGAGAAGGGTATGGAAGGCAGAGTGATGGGGATGTGTTGAATGGCACAGCAGGGTGAGTTTGAGTGTGGCTTGGCAGTAACGTTTCATTATCCACTGAGATCATTGAAAGGTTGGCTCCACTGCAGCCTGGGACCCCTGACGACATCCCTGCTTTTGCCCTCCTGTGCAATGTGGAACCAGGCTGCGTTGGTGTCCTGGGGAGGTCTCTTCCTCCCTTGGAATGGAAGAGAACCTCCCTTCATGCTGTGACTTGGGAGAGCCTGGGTGCAAGTGGCCAGCTTTGTGCAGTGCTTGTCAGAGTTTGCAGCACCTCAATGCTGTAGAATACTGACAGAACAACTGTCAAACTCAATGTGGCCATGGTCCCTTTAAGGAAACCGGTTGATGACGCGTCATCAAATGACGGCATCAGACCCGCTTCCTGTTAATTGGCCGGGAAGCCCGCAGGGCGGGCTTAACGAAGCCAATCAAGGGAAAATCTCTTTGACAAAGTGGCTACAGCCAGGAGAGGGACTGGAACCCGGCAACCAGCTATCCCGCCACCATCCCGACACCGCTGAGAAAATCCAGCCCCATGTGTTTGTCTGAGTGTGTACATGCATGCATTCATTTTTGTTCTGATATTTTTCAGAATTTTCTCGCCTTTATTAGGTCTGTGTGCATTGTTCTGAAGCCGGGAGGATATTCAGCTGATATACTGACAACTCTCTCATTGCTGCTTTGTAACCAACTACTGGGAGGGGCAGAGACTAAGCTGGGCAGAAAAACTATCAGCTTTTGGCAAGCATACTGCTATCTGATTTTCTTTTTTTAAATACTCCAGTTATATATAGAAATCGTTGCCTGTCCTCCTTTACAAAATGAAATTGCAATTATGATCACGCATGTGATTTTTGACATTTTTGAAACTGAAATTGAAAGCTGAACTGAGCTTGGCTGTCTCATTCTTACTTGTGAAAATCTAGCAGATTTTATATTGCATAGTTAACAACATATAGCCATGTCCTGTACAGTGTTAGACATGAACAGATTGTTGGAGTGATCCCTGGCAGTAGCTTATTAAAATAAATATTCTATTTTCTAAACTCTAGTTTTTTAAAACATTTTTATTTAACAGGAGACCTGTGAATCTTTGCTGGATTGCATCTTGGATGAAGTGAGAAGGTACAGTGGAGTAAATTGCACTACTTCCAAATTGACTGTGAACTTTGCACCCGTTTCCTCTGCATTCAAACCCACCACCAAGCCCAGCTTTGGTCTGGTGATTGACGGAAACACCTTGAATGTGATCTTCCATGGGAACCTACAGAAGAAGTTCCTGGATCTGGCGAAGTGTTGCCAATCTGTGCTGTGTTGCCGTTCCACTCCTCTGCAGAAAAGCATGGTAGTCAAGCTGGTCCGAGATCATCTGAAGGTCATGACACTAGCGATAGGTATATATCCCTTTTCTATTATTCCTTAAAGATGTGGAAATGAACTTCTCACTCTTGACTTGTTATTTGAGACTTGGCTGCGATTTTGTAAATAGATGCGGGTTGGGAGCGGGTCAGCTGGTTTCCGGCTTCCAGTCCCGCCCCCAACTGCATCCAGCCCACAGACGTGATTTTACGCTGATTGAGCTTGTTAAGCCCGCCCTGCGGGCTTGCCGGCCAATTAAGAGGAAGCCGGTCAGATGACGTCATTTGATGACGCGTCATCTGCCTGTTTTCTTAAAGGGACGACGCACAATTTTTTTTTGACAGCTCATTTCTCAGTGTTTGACAGCATTGAGGTGCTGCAAACACTGACAATCACTCTACAAAGGTGAGCTCTTGTACCCAGGCTCTCCAGTGACTCCCTTCTTAGGCTAGCTGGCAGCTACAGGTGAGGTTACAGAAGCACTCTGTCACTGGTGAGAGAGGTTCTCCCAATGAGGTGGGACTACATAAACAATTCAAAACTTGTCACCTACAGAAAAGTCTAAATACATTAAAAATGATTTTTGCAACATTTTCTCACCTCTGAAACTCACCAGTGTATCACTGGATCCTTCACACCACTTCTGCAGCTTTCATCAATGCAGAAACATTACAGCGGACCCACAGCACGCCACACTTACCTGGCATAGTGTCAGGACGTCGGGAACCCCGAGGCAGAAGCGGCAAAATTGAAAAAGAGCCTGTTAACAAGTATCAAGTACCTGTTAACAGGCAGGTAAGTGGCTTTAATCCTCTTCCTGCCGCTAGGTGTCCGATCCATGCGCAAATTGGGGACCCGACACTTGGGAAAATTGTTTGGAGGCTTGAGTTCACGGAGGGATCAGAACCCGCCATCAATCAAAACGATTTTAACCCTTGACCCGCCTCCAAACCCGCCCCCTCAGTGATGACAAAATCGCAGCCTTAGGTTTTTCTTAATACAATTTTCTCCCTCCACCCCTCCAACCAATCCTTTGGTAAATTCAGCCCAACTGTGCTTTAAGAATGCATCAGAACGCTCGTACAGGAAGTTTCTCATTAGATCAACCTGGCCAAAACTAGAAAACATTCGCGATCTGCAGTAAGAGTGTGTGGATTTCCAACTAGGGTGATCAGTATCCAAGACTTACTATGAAACTAACCATTGTTAGCTTGAACTCTGTGGGATTCCCAATACTCTACAACTCTACTTCTTACATTTTTCAGTGTTATGAATTTTTTACATCAAATGTATACCCTATAAATAATTAAATTTGGACATTGTTCAAATGAAGTAAATAAAACAATCATGTGGCCAGTGTATTTATAATGGATAATACTCAGCACCATAATCACGTTGGTTAAAATTCATGAGACAAAAGGACACAAATATATTAGAGGTTTTTTTTTTACTAGCATGAACCATAGTTTGTCAATTTAAAAACATCTATATATATCTCATTTTGGAGTTTTTCTGTGCTCATCAGAGTGATGGGTGTCAGAGCTATGGATTAAGACCTTTTTTTTTCATTTTTCTCACCCGATATTAGCATCAAATACTCCCAAGTCCATTAAAGCACAACAAGCTGTTTGAGTAAAGCTCTTCCTACTCGGTGCCAATACATGTTTTAGCCCTGTCAGGAGAGCATCCTTACTGCACTGGTATGAATTGTACCACTTCACACACCAGCAATCGTTCTGGCCTCTGAGTGAGACTGTCATTTAGTGGTGAATTGGGGATAGTTTTGCATTCTGGACCAATGCCCAGTTGAAGCTGGGTTGATGCTGCTCCAACTAACAGCAGTGGAGACTTTCATTCCATAAATCTGGATTAAAAGCCAGAGCCTAGCCCTTTGTGCTTCCCAGTGTTTACAAATGTTAAAGATAATACAAAGATACAATATTCACCCAAAAATTCCCTTTTGCTTCTTCATTTTTATAGAAATCCACTATTCCTCATTGAGAGAATGGGCAGATGACTTACCCCTGGGCTATTGCTAGTTGATATTTCTTGCTAATCAACATGAAAAGAGTCCATGAAATGGTTATTTCCCCTCCCCCACACTAAGTGGCGGAGCCCCTCACTCCCATTATTGCAATCAAGATCAGAAATTAGTTGTGTGGGAAATCGGTCCTAACCCATGTTTATTCAAGGCATGTTGGAATGCCAAGCACGCTGTATCATGACGGGTACTTCTAATATAATAAATCATGTTACCCAGCAAAAACTATGTAGAACACACTCCCTCTTACAGGAGCTTTGCCTTATAGTAGACCTGAGTTCTTGGCTGTTATAGGAAGTACTGAGAGTGCAGGGTAGTTATCAGTATTGGTCCTCTTGTACACAGTCAGCAATATTACAAGACAATAGCCAGTCAAGGGGCAGAAATTATGTCACAACATAAATGTTGTTTACCAATATTGATCTGAGATGTGTTATTGCCTTGGAACACACTACAAAGCATGTTAATCTGTGATAGGCACATACTTAGGGCTAATGTGATTGAATCACATGATTTGACGAGGATTGATATTTTGAAAGACTTAATAAATTTTCCATGAATATTATAGCTTGTATATACTATATTTACCATGATAGTCGTAGACAGCTAGGTCTTTTTACTTTAGAAAAGTGCAGACCTTGGGAAGATTTAATTGAGGTCTATTAAAATAATGAAGGGACTAGACAGTGTCCATGAGGATGGATTATTTGAGTTAGATATAAAGTTGCGTAAGCATAGAACTAGGTTAGATGTCAGGAGACTTTTGTTTTTGTAGGGGGTCATCGACCTTTAGAACAAGTTGGCTGCTCCTGCAGTGTGCACAGATTCTCTGCAAGCATTCAAAAGGTAACTGGATGAGTTTCTGGCTGAGAGTGATATCACAGCATACAAAATGTAGGTGGAATATTGGGTGATATTTTATGGTCACTGTGATGTCCTGGAACTCGTCTTGATCGCCGTTGGGGGTTGGAGAGGAATTTCCCAGATTTTCTTTTCCCCCTGAATTGGCCTAGGTTTATTTGCAGGGCTTTTTTGCTTTTCCCAAGAGATTCCATGGCTGTTGGTGGGTGGGCGTGTTGGGAATAATGATGCTCAAATGCACCATGACGGTATGGAATGAACTCATGGGCCAACTGGTCTGTTCCTGTTCTTATCTCTGTACTTTCATACTGACACTATTCGCCATACACGTACTTAGCTTATATTTAAAGGAGACACAGGGCAACAGCAAAAACTTGTTTGCGATCAATCTGTGCATAACTGATGAAGCATGTGTTAAAACATGCAACAATGTACTTTATCTTCCAGGTGATGGGGCCAATGATGTCAGTATGATCCAGGCTGCTGATGTGGGCATTGGAATCTCTGGTCAAGAAGGAATGCAGGTACAGTACTTCCTGAAACCTAACTTCCTGTGCTAATCAGATAAAGAATGGATACTGCTGGAAGACTGGGTGGTACAATGGATTGGCACACTGTCCTTCCACCTCCATAACACGGTATGAAATCCCACCAAAACTGATATGTGCATTCATGCTGGGCTGTCCTGCTTTCAATAACACTTGGAGTACTGTGTAGAGTTCTAGTCACCATATTGTAAAAGGATATAGAGGCACTGGAGAGGGTGATACCAGAAATGTGAGAAATGCGAGGTTATACCTATCTGGAAAGGATGAAGAGGCTGGGTCTCATTTCTCTTGAAAAGAGAAGGCTGAGGGGTGACCTAATAGAAGTTTTTAAAATTATGAAAGGTTTTGATAGAGTAGACACAAAGGGCTGGATTTTGAATGATCCATGGAGTCGGGTTTGGAGGCGTGTGGCGGGGGGTTAAGTTTGCGGGGTCGGGGTTTCCGACCCCATCCCGACTCCATCCCGCCTCCACGCAATTTTGACAAAATCAGTCGCGGGGTTCCCGACTCCGTCCCGCCTCCAAGAGGCGGGAGAGGCCATTAAAGCCCTTAACAAGCTCTAAATTGGCTCTGTAATGCCATTTTGAAACGTTTTAGCTAGTTTAACCCTTTTCTGACGTGAAGTACGCCTGGTGTGAAACACTCCAGTGAAACCTGGTGGGAGCACAAGTGGATAGCTGACTATCAGCTGCAGGTCCACTATTACAACGGAGATGTGATGAAGGTAGTAGTAGTATTAGGTCTGAAAGTCGCCGCTGCTGCATTGAATGTGTTCAGAGACTGCCTGGCCTTTGCTGTGAGAGGACTTGGATGCAAAAAAAATTCTCTCTCTCTCTCTCTCTCTCTCTCTCTCTCTCTCTCTCTCTCTCTCTCTCTCTCCTCTCCTTCTCCTTCTCCTTCTCCCCCCCCTCCCTCCCCTCCCTCCCTCCCTCCCCTCCCTCCCTCCCTCCCCCCCCTCCCTCCCCTCCCTCCCTCCCCCCCCCTCCCTCCCTCCCCTCCCCCCCCCACTCCTGCCTTCCACTCTATCGCAGACCGTCCCTTTTGTTCTTTCCTCCCCTCCTCCTTTCCCTGCCACGACACCTGGTTGAAATCTGTTACATCTCTAACTTTTTCCAGTTCTGACGAAGGGTCACACACCTGAAACGTTGACTCTATTTCTCTCTCGACGGATGCTGCCTGGCCTGCTGAGTGTTTCCAGCATTTTCTCTTTTTGTGACTGAGGTTAAACTGACTGGCCTGTAGTTGCTGGGTTTAACTTTGCATCCTTTTTTGAACAAGGGTGTAACATTTGAAGTTCTCCAGTCCTGGCACCACCGCCATATCTAAGGAGGATTGGAAGATTATGGCCAGTACCTCCGCGATTTCCTCCTTAACTTCCCTCAGCATCCTAGGATGCATCCCATCCAGTCCTGGTGACTTAACAACTTTAAGTACAGCCAGCCTATCTAGTACCTCCTCTTTATCAATTCTTATCACATCCAGTATCTCCACTACCTCCTCTTTCACTATGACTTTGGCAGCATCTTCTTCCTTGGTGAAGACAAAAGCAAAGTACTCATTTAGTACCTCAGCCATGCCCTCTGCCTCCATGCATAGGTCTCCTTTTCGGTCCCTAATCGTCCCCACCCCTCCTCTTACTACCCGTTTACTATTTATATGCCTATAGAAGACTTTTGAATTCCCTTTTATGTTAGCTGCCAATCAATTCTCATAATCTCTCTTTGCCCCTCTTAATTTCTTTTTGACTTCCCCTCTGAACTTTCTATATTCAGCCTGATTCTCACTTTTATTTTCAACCTGATATCTGTCAGGGATGTAAAAAGGAAAAGATTAGCAAAAGTAAATGTGGGTCCCTTACAGGCTGAGACAGGAGAAATTATAACGGGAATAAGGAAATGGCAGAGAAATTAAACAAATACTTTGTATCTGTCTTTACAGAAGAAGATGCAAAAAAACTTCCCGGAAATAGTGGATAACCAAGGGTCTAGCGAGAATGAGGAACTGAAAGATATTAATACTAGTAAAAAAGTAGTACTGGAGAACATAAGAACATAAGAAATAGGAGCAGGAATAGGCCACCTGGCCCCTCCAGCCTGCTCCGCCATTTAATAAGATCATGGCTGATCTTGGGCTCAAAGCCACTTCCCTGCTCGCTCCCCATAACCCTTCACTCCCTTATCTTGTAAAAATCTGTCTATCTCCACCTTTAAACGTATTTAATAACCCAGCCTCCACGGCTCTCTGGGGCAGAGAATTCCACAGATTTACGGCCCTCTGAGAGAAGTAATTCCTCCTCATCTCAGTTCTAAAAGGGCGACCCTTTATTCTGAAACTATGCCCCCAAGTTCTAGATTTCCCCACAAGGCGAAACATCCTCTCTGCATCTCCCTTGTCGAGGCCCCTCAGTATCTTATATGTTTCAATAAGATCACCTCTCATTCTTCTAAATTCCAATGAGTATAGGCCCAACCTGCTCAACCTTTCTTCATAAGTCAACCCCCTCATCTCAGGAATCAACCGTGTGAATCGTCTCTGAACTGCCTCCAATGCAAGTATATCCTTCCTTAAATAAGGAGACCAAAACTGTATGCAATACTCAAGGTGTGGTTTCACCAATACCCTGTACAGTGGTAGCAGGACTTCCTTGCATTTATACTCCAACCCCCTTGCAATGAAGGCCAACATTCCATTTGCCTTTTTGATTACTTGCTGCACCTGCATGCTAACTTTTTGTGTTCCATGCACAAGGACCCCCAGGTCCCTCTGAACTATAGCATTTTGTAATCTCTCTCCATTTAAATAATAATTTGCTTTTTTATTTTTCCTGCCAAAGTGGATAACCTCGCACTTTCCCACATTATACTCCATCTGCCAAATGTTTGCCCACTCACTTAGCCTGTCTATATCCCTTTGCAGGTTCTTTGAGTCCTCTGCACAATTTGCCTTCCCACCCATCTTTGTATCATCTGCAAACTTGGCTACATTACACTCGGTCCCTTCATCCAAGTCATTAATGTAGATTGTAAATAGTTGAGGCCCCAGCACCGATCCCTGTGGCACCCCACTAGTTACCGTTTACCAACCAGAAAATGACCCATTTATCCCGACTTTCTGCTTTCTGTTAGTTAGCCAATTCTCTATCCATGCTAATATATTACTCCCAACTCCGTGAGCTCTTATCTTATGCAATAACCTTTTATGTGGCACCTTATCGAATGCCTTCTGGAAATCCAAATACACCACATCCACTGGCTCACCCTTATCCACCCTGCTCATTACCTCCTCAAAGAACTCCAGCAAATTTGTTAAACATGATTTCCCTTTCATAAAACCATGCTGACTCTGCTTGACTGCATTATGATTTTCCAAATGCCCTGCTACTGCTTCCTTAATGAAGGACTCCAGCATTTTCCCAACGACAGATGTTAGGCTAACTGGTCAATAGTTTCCTGCTTTCTGTCTCCCACTTTTCTTAAATTAATGGGACTGAAAGCCAATAAATCCCCTGGACCTCATGGCCTACATCCTAGGGTTTTGAAAGAGTTGGCTATAGAGATAATGGATGCATTGGTTGTCATTTTCCAAAATTCGATAGAATCTAGAACGGTTCCCGCGGATTGGAAGGTAGCAAATGTAACCCCACTATTGAAGAAAGGAGGGAGAGAGAAAATGGGGAACTACAGACCAGTTAGCCTGACATCAGTAGTAGGGAAAATGCTAGAATCTGTTATAAAGGACGTGGTAACAGGGCACTTAGAAAATAATAATAGGATTGGGCAGAGTCAACACAGATTTATGAACGGGAAATCATGTTTGACAAGCCTGTTAGAGTTTTTTGAGGTTGTAACTAGCAGAATAGATAAGGGGAACCAATGGATGTGGTGTATTTGGATTTTCAGAAGGCATTCGATAAGGTGCCACACAAGAGGTTATTAAACAAAATTAGGGCTCATGGGATTGGGGGTAATATACTAGCATGGATCGAGGATTGGTTAACGAACAGAAAACAGAGAGTAGGAATAAACGGGTCATTTCGGGTTGGCAGGCTGTAACTAGTGGGGTACCGCAAGGATCAGTGCTTGGGCCTCAGCTATTCACAATCTACATCAATGATTTGGATGAGGGGATCAAATGTAATATATCCAAGTTTGCTGATGATACAAAGCTGGGTGGGAATGTAAGTTGTGAGGAGGATGCATGGAGGCTTCAAGGGGATATAGACAGGCTAAGTGAGTGGGCAAGAACATGGCAAATGCAATATAATGTGGAGAAATGTGAAGTTATCCACTTTGGTAGGAAAAATAGAAAAGCAGAGTATTTTTTAAATGGTGAGTGATTGGAAATGTTGGTGTTCAGAGGGACCTGGGCGTCCTTGTACACGAATCACTGAAAGTTAACATGCATGTACAGCAAGCAATTAGGAAAGCAAATGGTATGTTGGCCCTTATTACAAAAGGATTGGAGTATAAGAGTAAAGACATCTTACTGCAATTATATAGGGCCCTGGTGAGACCACACCTAGAGTATTGTGTACAGTTTTGGTCTCCTTACTTAAGAAGGATATACTTGCCATAGAGGGAGTGCAACAAAGGTTCACCAGACTCGTTCCTGGGATTTGGGGATTGTTCTATGAGGAAAGATTGAGTAGACTAGGCCTATATTCTCTAGAGTTTAGAAGAATGAGAGGTGATCTCATTGAAACATGCAAAATTCTTACAGGGCTTGACAGGGTAGATGCAGGGAGCATGTTTCCCCTGGCTGGGGAGTCTAGAACCAGGGGTCACAGTCTCAGAATAAGGGCTCGGCCATTTAGAACTGAGATGAGGAGAAATTTATTCACTCAGAGGGTAGTGAATCTTTGGAATTCTCTACTCCAGAGGGCTGTGGATGCTCAGTCGTTGAGTATATTCAAGACAGAGATCGATAGATTTTTGAATATTAAGGGAATCAAGGGATATGGGGATGGTGCAGGAAAGTGAAGATGAGGTGGAAGATCAGCCATGCTCTTAGTGAATGGCAGAGCAGGCTCGAAGGACCAAATGGCCTACTCCTTCTCCTATTTCTTATGTCATACGTGCTCTTTTTCTGCTTCATCTTACTCTCTATCTCTTTCATCATCCAGGGAGCTCTTGCTTTAGTTGCCCTACCTTTCCCCCTCGTGGGAATGTACCTCGACTGTACCCGAACCATCTCCTCTTTAAAGGGAGCCCATTGTTCGATTACAGTTTTGCCTGCCAATCTTTGCTTCCAATTTACCTGGCCAACTCCTTTCTCAACCCACTGAAATTTGCCTTCCTCCAATTAAGTATTTTTACTCTAGATTGCTCCCTGTCCTTTTCCATAGCTAGTCTAAACCTCATGATACTATGATTACTGTTCCCTAAATGTTCCCCTACTGACACTTGCGCCATTGACCCACCTCATTCCCCAGAACCAGATCCAGCAATACCTCCTTCCTCATTGGGCCGAAAACAAGAAAGTTCTCCTGAACACACTTCAGAAATTCTTCCCCATCTCTGCCATTTGCACTATTACTCTCCCAGTCTATATTCAGATAATTGAAGTCCCCCATTATTACTACCCTATAGTTCTTTCACCTCTCTGTAATTTCCCTGCAAATTTGCTCCTCTATATCTTTCCCACTAGTTGGTGGCCTTTAGAATACACCTAGTAGTGTAATGGCACCTCTATTGTTTCTCAACTCTAACCAAATAGATTCTGTCCTTAACCCCTCCAGGACGTCCTCTCTCCACAGCACTGTAACATTCTCCTTAACCAATACTGCCACCCCACCACCTTTCTTTCCTCCCCTATCTTTCCTGAACACCTTATATTTAATATTTAAAATCCAATCCTACCCTTTTTTGAGCCAGGTCTCCGTTATCGCCACATCATATTCCCATGTGGTTATTTTCGCCTGCAGCTCACCAACCTTATTTACCATGCTTCGTGCATTTACACACATGCACTGTAAACCAGTCTTATACCTTCTTGTATTCTCTCTTAGTCTGACCCCACCTAATGGGCCGGATTTTCCGTTCGGAGGCTTCCTACAGGCCGATGCCTCCGATTGGGAAAAAATCTACGCATTACCTGCTGGCTACCTAGGTCCCGAGACTTCCGATCCTGGGCTTCTGCTCTACGAAATGCGCAGAGGCCCAGGTATCTCAGGGGCATGTGGTTCGCAAGCGTCCCTGGGATCACATGGGCCATGGGGAACCAATCAAAGAAGCGAATACCCCTACATACTTTTGACAGTTCTGTACGCATAGATCTGTCAAAAGTATGAATGGGGATCACGTAAAAAACAGTTAAACATTAAATAAAAAAAAATTTTAAATCACGTATTTAAAATTAGTTAAAATTACATTAAATAAAATATTTTAAACAAAAATTTTATTTTTTGAAAAAAATAATTCGTTTTTTACAGGGCTAAAAATAAACACCTTTTTTAAAAGTATTTTTAAATTATAAATGAGTTTTAAAACATTTAAAAAAAAAAATTTTAAACTCTTATGCTGCTTTTACCAGGCGTAAGATTTTTAAAGGTTTTCAGCAGGCGGAAGTTGTGCAGAAAACGGAACTCTCTGCCCGCGGAGGCCCTTCTCCCGGGCAGGCAGATGATCGGTCAAGAGAATTCTTGACAGATCGGAAGTGCCGGGTTTCAGCGCATGCGCTTCGCATACCTGCAGCCGGCATTTGCGAGGCCCCAACGGGTGCGTACACACCCGTGGGGCTCGGAATATCCGGCCCAATACCTTACTATTTCTTCTTCTAGTGCTATCTGTCCTCTCCATCCTTTATGCACTTTGTTTCTCCTTTCTAATGCTACATCCTGGTGCTCATCCCCCTGCCAGATTAGTTTAAACCCTCCCCAACAGCACTAGCAAATCCCCCCCACGAGGACATTGGTTCCGGCTCTGTTGAGGTGCAACCTGTCCGGCCTGTTGGGCCCAGAACTGGTCCCAATGTCCCAGGAATTTGAAGCCCTCCCTCCAGCCACGCATTCATCTGCTCTATCCTCCTATTTCTATACTCACTAGCTCATGGTACAGGGAGTAATCCAGAGATTACTACCTTTGAGGTGCTGCTCTTTAATCTCTTTCCTAGCTCCCTAAATTCTGCCTGATAGAGTTAGATGAGGAAGGATGAAAGGAGGCTGTAGTGGAGCATAAATGCCAGCAAGGACTGGTTGGGCTGAATGGTCTGTTTCTGTGCTGTATATTCTATGTAATGTCTAACAAATTCTAAAGTTTTCACTTGTATAATGTTCTGTGTTTATAGGCTGTGATGGCCAGTGATTTTGCGATCTCTCACTTCAAACACCTAAAAAAGCTGCTACTAGTACATGGTCACTGGTGCTACACTCGATTGGCCAACATGATCATTTACTTCTTTTACAAGAACGTGGTAAGTGGACAAAATGAACTTTTAGCTAGACAGGTGCCAGAGTTACCACATTGTGGTCCATTCAGAAACTTCTTGCATTCGGTGCTAACATGATCATTAGGCTGTTGATATTATTAAGCTGAACTCCTGCTGCTTTCTCATTTTCAGTTACCATCACGGCTGTCCTGGTAAGCTCAATCTCAAACTCTTACAAGTGCATCTGTGAACCAAGTTGTCTGTTGTCAATTTTAAATAAACCCAAAAGTTGGTAGGATGCAAAAATCACCTTTAAACAGTAGAAGTACTTAAATGAGACAAATAGCACTATGGAGGCAATGTGACCACTGGGCACTCGCAGTTTGTTTGCATAATGATTTCAGTACCTTTAAGCTACCACCTTCATACCAATTGTGGCCTCGCAACCAGTGTTACAACAGACATGACAACTTCAGAAGCTCTTCAAAGCCATCATTCCATATCCCAACATTATCCAAAAAATAAATCACATGAGTGCATGTTCTGCGGTTGCCTTAAACATTTTCCATCCTTCCTCCTTAGTCTGAAAGACAACATTGCACTTGGAACACAGTAGATCTATTGTGGTAAGCTACAATCCAAGACAACTTTGAACCAAACAGTTCAGGAACTGCTGGAACAATTCTAGAAACGCGGAGACGGTTTTCGCAATGGAAATGGTAGAGTGATACAAAAAGTGTGTAGATGTTGGATTGAAGGGAAATTGTTGGGATAGAATAATGAGGACTTCACCTTGCATCCATCTCATAACATATCTTAGCAAAATACTGCAGATGCTGGAAATCCGAAATAACAACAGAAAACGCTGGAAAAACTCAGCAGGCCAGGCAGCATCCGTAGAGAGAGAAAGAGAGTTGACGTTTCAGGTCGATGACCTTTCATCAGAACTGGGAAGAGCTGGAAATCAAATAGATTTAAGGCCAGGGCCAGCTCTTCCCAGTTCTGATGAAAGGTCATCGACCTGAAACGTCAACTCTCTTTCTCTCTCTACGGATGCTGCCTGGCCTGCTGAGTTTTTCCAGCGTTTTCTGTTGTTATTTCATAACATATCTTGATGGAGACCTTGATTCTCTGCAATAAAACTAGGCAATATTCTGTTTTGAGTATTGCTATTCCTCACTGAGCACTAATGTTGAGCCATTTTTCACTTCCCTTATTTCCCATAAAATTACATTTTGTAACTCCAGTAGTTTTGAGCTAGGTTCTCAGGGATGTTTGTATTCTGATCCTATTTTCCATTTCCTTATCCACAGGCCTATGTGAATCTGCTGTTCTGGTACCAGTTCTTCTGTGGCTTTACTGGGTCATCTATGATTGACTACTGGCTGATGATTTTCTTCAACCTTTTCTTCACCTCCCTTCCTCCATTAATATGTGGAATGCTGGACAAAGACGTTTCTGCAGAAATGCTTTTGGAGCTCCCTGAACTGTACAGAAGTGGTCAACAATCTGGGGTAAAGTTAACACTTGCAGTAATATCACTTACAATGGCCCATATTTTCCGATGCCTATGGGTGTGTACGAGCTGTGTACACACCCGTAGGGACTTCGCAAGTGCTGGTTTCAGGCATGCGAAGCGCATGCGCTGAAAACCGGCACTTCTGATCTGTCAAGAATCCTCTTGACAGATCGCACGCCTGCCCTGGAGAAGGGCCTCTGCGGGTGGAGAGTTCCACTTTCTACAGAACCTCCACCCGCTGAAATCCCTTAAAGGCCTGCTTTTACCAGCATAAGAGTTTAAAAAAAGTAAAAAAAAAATTTTTTCACTCATTTATAATTTAAAAATACTTTTAAAAAAGGTAAGTTTATTTTTAGCCCTGTAAAAAACTTAATTTTTTTTTCAAAAAATTAAATTTTTGTTTAAAAATATTTAATGTAATTTAAACTAATTTTAAAAACATGATATAAAAAAAAAATTAGTTAATGTTTTGATGTTTTTGGAGTGATCTCCATTCATACTTTTGACAGGTCCCTTCTTTCATTGGTTCCCCATGGCCCACGTGATCCCAGGGACGCTTGTGAACCGCATGCGCCCCTGGGATACCTGGGCCCTGCGCATTTCGTAGAGCAGAGGCCCAGGAGTGGAAATGGCCGGACCTCTGGAGACCTCAGGTAAGGGCGTAGATTTTTTCCAGATCGGAGGTCTCCGCACGCAGGAAGCCTCCGATCGGAAAATACGGGCCAATATAAAAAGTGACATTCATCAGGTCAGTCTTTTAGTGTTTAAGTTTGTTCTTGAGGGTCATGCTATGTTCCATTTCATTGAGCTTGAGTCCTGAATGTTGTTTAGTAATTTTCCAATTGTAAAAGAATAAAAGACTGACAGAATTGTAACATAATTACTTTACCAAATGAACTGTTCTTACTGCTGAAGCATTGCACCATTCATAAAAAACCAACGATACAAGAAGTATTCTGGAAACAAGATCAAAATCAAAGCTTCGATTTGAGAAGAGAAGGAAACCAAGAGGTTTTATGCCATTTGAAATAGTTACTGAAAAATTCTGGTGCAATTTTAATTCCAGGCCAATTTTGGCTGTGTGAGTAGTGGTGAGTGTTAGAAACTCACCAACTGCTCCAGAAATTAGGCCTGGGGAATTTTAACTCTTGGCCATCATTTAAATCTCATCCCACCCACCCACTTCCTGCCTGGTTTCTGCCGGTTTCCTCTGTTCCAGAGCTGACTATTCGAGTGACTTTTTCTAACTGAGACAACTGAATTGGGCTTTAAAAATACTGAGCCAGTCTAGTGCAATCTGTCAAAGTGTAGATTGTGAAATGAGAGATAGTTAGATTCATTCATCCCATAGTTAAACTTTTGAATGTTTAGAATACATAGGGCTAGAAATTCGGCTCCTTTGCGCCTGCCGTTAGCGCCTCCGGGGGGCGCTAATGGGGCCCAAAGGGTTTATCACCCGGGGGGTGGGGCAAAAAAAGCACCTCTTGAGAAATTCAGCAGGGCGTTGCTGAGGCACTACCTGATAGCGCCACGCCCCCGCCAGTAGCGCCCCGGGCCGCTGCGCCACCAGCAATTATGTCATCGCCGTGCGTGGCGACCCCTTAGTACCCCGCCGTGGCCACTTACCACCCCACGGCAAAAATTCGTCTGCGCCCCTCAAGGCTGCCGTGGGTGACGTCAGCGCCAGCCTTGCGGGTCCCGAACCGGGCCGACCTCTGCTTGCGGGGAGGTATTTAAAGGGGAGCTGCGGCCGTGACCCACGCTGCCATTTTCTTTTTTTGGCCGACCTCCAGGTCGGCCCTCTGTGGCATGCTGTGGCATGATCCTAGCTGCCATCACGCAGCCCGGCACAGCGACACCACACCGCCCTGATGGCCTAGTTGGGGCCTTCGGAGGTCCTGCAGAGTGCACAACGGCCCTCCCCTTTAACTGAAGGGGAGGGGCGTTGAAACGCGGCTGTGCTCTGTGGAGCCTCTGCGGAGCGCTGCCGATTGCGCTCCGACATCACCTCGGTTACTGCCCCACCAGGAAGTGGAGCGTCCGAGATTGCGCTCCATTTCCTGTGCAGGGCGGTAAGCCGAATTTAGCAGCTGGGGCGGTACTTCCGGGCCGGGCGCTAAATGTCCGGCCTTAACTCGGTTACTGCCCCCAGTTGGGGCGTAACCAAATTTCGCGCCCATATTCTTTACCCGAGAGGCTGTGATTACCGCCTTCACCAGAACTGTTAATAATTATTCAAATGAATTGTCATTTTGTTTTTATTAGAAATTTGTACTTAATTGGGCAGTTAGCTAATGGAGAATTTTGGAGCCTTGATGAGCTGTCATATGGAGTGGCACATCAGGCCCTTCACAAGTAAATAAAGAATATCCGAGGGAGAGTT
This sequence comes from Squalus acanthias, assembly GCA_030390025.1. Taxonomy (NCBI): domain Eukaryota; kingdom Metazoa; phylum Chordata; class Chondrichthyes; order Squaliformes; family Squalidae; genus Squalus; species Squalus acanthias. The sequence goes on along the minus strand of CM059427.1, from coordinate 173,958,072 downwards.
GCCTCTGGCCATTCTTATACACTTGCCAACTTCCTTCAGCGTTTAATTTCAGAGGCGCATTGGGGCATGTGAACTGATTGCCTACTTTCTTGGCTAAGATGTTGTATTGAAAGCACGTCTAAAAAATGCGGGGGCTGGGGAGGAGAGTGTCAGTGTCACAAGAAATCTTTTGAGTCCTTGATTATCACCAGATAGCATGAGATGCTTATAAAGTAGTAGAAATTTTCTGGCAACCAACCAGAATTTTGTTTTTGTACCTTCTCTTCAGGCCTACAATCTTTGCACTTTTTCGATCACCATGCTGGATGCCTTTTATCAAAGTCTTGTCTGCTTCTTCATTCCATACTTTGTAAGTACTGCTGCCATCCTACTCAGTGCTAACCTTGATCAGGTTTATACTTTCCCTTCACCAGAAACCATATTTAAAAAACATTTTAATCATTTTTTTTAAGACTTATCAAGGTTCAAATATTGATGTCTTCACATTTGGAACACCCATGAACACTCTGTCCCTCTTCACAATCCTAGCACAACTAGCAATCGAAACCAAAACCTGGGTAAGTACAGACCTCTGAAATACATGCTATAAAGTCCACAGGACAGTGACTAAATGCAGTGTAGTATTTTCCAGTAAAACTCCCTTCTATGACAGAAAACTTGAAAGTATCGTGAACAGTGAGGAGGATAGTGATAGACTTCAAGAGGACATAGACAGGCTGGTGGAATGGGTGGACACGTGGCAGATGTAATTTAATGCAGAAAAGTGCGAAGTGATACATTTTGGTAGAAAGAATGAGGAGAGGGCATATAAACTAAAGGATACAATCCTAAAGAGGGTGCATGAACAGAGAGACCTAGGGGTATAGGTGCACAAATCATTGAAGGTGGCAGGGCAGGTTAAGAAAGCAGTTAAACAAGCTTATGGGATACTGGGCTTCATAAATAGAGGTATAGAGTACAAAAGCAAGGAAGTTATGATGAACCTTTATAAAACACTGGTTCGGCCTCAACTGGAGTAATGTGTCCAATTCTGGGCACCACACTTTAGGAAGGATGTGAAGGCCTTAGAGAGGGTGCAGAAAAGATTTACGAGAATGATTCCAGGGATGAAGAACTTCAGTTACGTGGATAGACTGGAGAAGCTGGGGTTGTTCTCCTTCGAGCAGAGAAGATTAAGAGATTTGATAGAGGTGTTCAAAATCATGAGGGGTCTAGACAGAGTAGAGCGAGAGAATCTGTTCCCATTGGCAGAAGGGTCGAGAACCAGAGGACACAGATTTAAGGTGATTGGCAAAAGAAATAAAGGCAACATAAGAAAAAACTGGTTAGGATCTCGAATGCACTGCCTGAAAGAGTGGTGGAAGGCAGACTCAATCATGGCTTTCAAAAGGGAGTTAGATAAGTAGCTGAAAGCGCAAAATTTGCAGGGCTACGGGGAAAGGGCGGAGGAGTGGGACTAGCTGAAGTGCTCTTGCAGAGAGCCGGCACGGGCTTGATGGGCCGAATGGCCTCCTTCTGCACTGTAACCATTCTATGATATAATGACAGCAGTTAGCAATGGTAATATGGCAAGGTATGGACTTGAGTAGGAAAGTTGAATGGAGGTAGGGTAAGGAGTTGGAATGCTGACTACTTTGTGCCATGGGAGTGGTAGATTGTGGGGTACAGCCGTGATCCTCCATTTGTTGGTATTAAAGAAGCAAAACAACATTGTCTGTCCTATTAGCACAGAACAGATTTCAAATGAATGCTAAACTACTTTGACTATTGTGACCCCGAAACAGATTTTAGTAATAGGCTATATTTTTGAGAAATAAATAAAACTAATGAAGATGATCACTGTTAGTTCTTTGAATAAAATGTGCAATGCAGTAGAATTTGTGTGATAATTATAATGGCACAGTGTGCTGCCTTAAAATGTTACCTAACCTCAGGATTTCCTATAGGGTGAGTTCATCGGATGTGCTGGATCATCTGAGAGGGGAAATATAGACAGTGAAGTGGGGAGTGAAGCCAATCCCTTCCCACTAGAGTTGGTGTTAGGATGTTTATTTGAGAAACCCAGCTTAAGACGCACATTGCAGGGATGATTCCAGGGATGAAGAACTTCAGTTACATGGATAGACTGGAGAAGCTGGGGTTGTTCTCCTTAGAGCAGAGAAGATTAAGAGATTTGATAGAGGTGTTCAAAATCATGAGGGGTCTAGACAGAGTAGAGCGAGAGAATCTGTTCCCATTGGCAGCAGGGTCGAGAACCAGAGGACACAGATTTAAGGTGATTGGCAAAAGAACTAAAGGCGACATAAGAAAAAAGTGATTAGGATCTGGAATGCACTGCCTGAAAGGGTGGTGGAGGCAGACTCAATCATGGCTTTCAAAGAGTGAATGACAACAAATCAAGAGCTAGTTATTAGGGAATACTGAGCTTAGATTTTAAAACTGTAGATTGTAGGAGAAAGAGAAAACATCTATATTTATTTTTCACTGTGATCTAGTGAGACTTTGGTGAGTCAATGCAGAGGTGTCATTGGAGGGTAATTTTAAGCTAACCCACCCGGTGGGAAACTGACAGGGTTGGATCGAACATCCATTTTACATTCTGCCCGATTTAAATTTCCGTTGACTTCACCCAATCTGATCCTGGTTTTCTGCCAGCTCCTATTGATGTAATCTGTAGGAATGCTGCCTTCCTAGCCCAAGAAGATTTCAAAGGGAAGGGGAATAGATAGGTTACAATTTAAAAATGTGTGGTTTTTATACATGTATATCGTGTCAAGAATAAAATATTTCTTTTAAATGTTTTGTTCGGTACGTGTTGTCATCCCCAAAAAACTTTGCAAATATGAAAATAGTGTTAAAGTAAACAGAGTAAACATTAATTCTGGAAAATTTAAAAAAGGCAAAACTATTTTCATTAATAGTTGCTGAACCAGTGCTCTCTGTCGGGCACAGTGGGACCGATTCTTTTCCTGCCCCCAACCTGTCTGGTGTTGACAGAAACAGAGCACCCAAAGAGCATTGTTCCTGTCCAGGAGTGCCAGTATTTCCTGTCCTGGCCAGGTGGCACATCTGGCATCGGCCCACCAGTGGCTTTGTACTCGTAAAACAGCAAATTGAAGCACGTCGGGCCTCCATGATCGGGGCCTTCTGGCTGCTGAGGGAGATCAATACCCAGAAGGTCCAATTGTATCCAGACATCTTACAGGGATGTTCAAATTAAAACAAAGCACTTGTCCAGATGATTTTGGCCTGCCACAGGACACTCCTGGACCTATTGGTTGGCAAGTGTCCAGGGGGTCACACCATCTCACCGTATTTCACTGAGTGCTGGGGGCTGCATCTTTGCCCTCCACCACCACCACCTCGGGAAAGCTTCAGAAATTCTGGAGCAACAATACAGGGCAGAGAGACAGTGAAATGGGTCTCTGCCCATTTCCTCAGACGCAAAGGTCAGAAAAATGGGGCATTCTCCAGAAGCAAAGGTCAGAAAAATCAGCGGCCATCTTCTAAACTAGTTTACGCCTTACAGCTTTGAATCTTTCTCTGACAGACCCCTCTGCACTGGGTTTCAATGATTGGCAGCATTGTAGTCTACTTTTTGGTTACACTCGTTTACAGTGCCAGCTGTGTGACCTGCAACCATCCATCAAATCCTTACTGGATAATGCAACATCAGATGACTGATCCACTCTTCTACCTCATCTGTCTCATCACGCCAATCATAGCCCTGTTACCAAGGTAATCTAATATTTGTAATTTTAAATGACTGCGGGGTGTGCCATTCAATTTCGGCTGGGGAAAAACGAGCGGTAGAGGATCGGGCGCCCGTTATACACGGCGGTGTTTGAGCGTGGTTGCAGGGATCTGGGGTGATCACGGGGATGTCAGGGAGAGATCATGGGGGGAGGTTCGGAGATCGGGGAAGAGATGGGGTGGGGAGAGTTGGAGATTGCAGGGGAGAGATAGGGTGGGGATGGGTGATCACGGTGGTGGGGGGGGTGATCAAAGATGGGGGGGTTGGAGAGAGACAGAGATCGCGGGGGGGTGGTCAAGTAGGGATCAGGGTGAGATCGGGCGTCAGTGATTAAGGTGGGGGTTTGGTGATGGGGGACTATCGGCGGGGTGGGGGAGATAGATCGTGGTGTTCATAGGTAAGCTTGTTGGGCCTGGAGGAAACACTCCTGCTCCTTCTGGCCACAAGTAGTGCTGTAAAGGCGCTTACCTGATGGATCCAGCCCTTGTCGCCTTCATTTACCTGCCAGGTTTCCCGAGGTCCGGGAAACCCAGTCGACATGAGTTAAAAATAGAAACACTGTATAAAAATATATATATATAAATAAATAAATAAAAGCGCGCAGCCTCCTTAAAAGGTTTCAACAACCGACCAGCCTCCTGAGAGTGGGGTGGTCGGCCCGCCCCTTGTCTTGCCTCTGATAAAACTGGAAGTGAGCAGGTTTGAGGCAGGTTGGGTTCCTGTTTCAGATTTTTTATTTTTTAACCACCCACTGACCGAAACCCACCCGTTTTTGAGGGTTAAAATTATACAATTTTATATTGGCAAACTGAATTTCCATTGACAATAGAAAAATCTGCTGCTTTGGTGGTATAAACTTCATGACTTTACAGCATTTGGATTAAACTTGAACCATTATTTGGGTAGTTTTTGTTTTAACCTGTTGCAAGTATCAGAAATAGTTTTCATGCCTTTATTTATATTATCAGGTATTTATTTCGTAGTCTGCAAGGCACATTGTTTGCATCTCGTGTTCTCAAAGCTCGACAACTGGACAAACTGGACAAAGAGCAACGCGTTCAAGCCGTCAAAGATTGGAAAGGCCTTGACATCTCAGCAAATGATACTTCATCTTTAACAGACTCTGCAGATCAATCACCAATGGAAAATGTCAACCATCCTTGTACTATGGCAAGTAATCATGATCCTCAATTTATTTCTTCTGTCCCAGTGGGGATAGCAAAAATACAGAGTTCTGTCAACAGTGTGTGAATTTCAGGAGTCATCGTCACAGGAAAATAGGGCACAAAATGGAACCAGTGAGAACTCTAGTAAAGCTATCCATTCATGATCAGCTTCAGAAACCAGAGAAATTCTACCTCCTTCCTATCAGTCAATGTTAAATACTGATTAAAAACAGCTCCTCCCTAAAAGCCTTAAAAGCTCAAAGTCTTCTTTGGAAAACAGACTTTTGTGTCAACTGAACACAAAACTGCAGTGCATGTGCAAAGGTTTGATCGACCTAGCGATTTATCAACTATCACTGTAATAGCAGTTTGAACAGACAGTTTAATTTGTGAACTTTGAGGAAGGACATCTAGGAGGGCTCCAGAGCATTTATCATTGCTGATATTGTGTAACCCACATTGATGTCCTGCCGATGAAAGATGAGTATTCACTATCTGAAGAATTGTTCAACCTCTCGGGCCTAAGGCTTTCACTATCTCCTCGTGTTAAGGAGACAATATGAGCTTAAATGTCAATCTACCAATTTTTGTACTATTAGCATTTGTTTCTCTTCATGACAGTCCATTAGTTCTTAAATATGTAAATTTGTAGGATTTTCCAAGCAGAGAGAGAAAGATGTTTTTATTTAACCCACTGCACAACACAATTGAGTATGTGTATATTAACTTAGTAAGAGCTTGTGCATACAGTTTATAATGAAACCCAATAACCATACAGTTAGTTAATAAGACTTCAAATATATTTGTTTATTGAGAGTTTAATGTTTACAAATTCTTTATGACTAAACTCTCTGAACAAGGCCAACTTTAGATATTTAAGACGGTCCTTTCCATCAGAACATTTGTCTTCTCTTCCGCTCCAACCTATTGCTCCATGTTCTGATTAACTGCTGTCAGCTGTATCAGTCGATGTTAGGAGTTCCCTTCCAAGTTCAATACCACTGCTGGGGTGGTCACGGTTATTGTTGGTATCACTCGGGATCGGCAGTGACCAGCATCATAGCTGGTCTAGAGCTGCTATCCTTCACAAAGTACTTTTTTTCTTTTACTGTCACTCTTTATATAACCTTTTTAAAAAAGATAAAGACTTGTAAACTGGTAATTTTGCATCAGATTCCTGCACATTACTCCTGGAATTGGAAAATAATATTGTTTGCAAATCAGACTTGAAGAAAATTCAAAAATCAAATCATGCATTCACAGTGAACCTGTGCAGCCGAGTACAGTCATTGATCCAAAGGTAAATGAAGAAATAAAAGTCTCAGGGAAGCAGAGTTCTGGTTTTTATTTGTGTGAAGAATGTACCAAGCTTAAATTGTGTAATTTATTTTGTAGGCATTGAAGGAACAAAGCAAGCTGTTTATTTGTACAGTACTGGAAAATAAGTTACTTTCTAGTAGAATATTAATGTAAATCTATACTGCATTCTTAAAATTCAGTGATTCTAATAACCAGCAACAGAAACTGGGAATGTTGGTGAGTTATTAACTTTAGGGCTGCTTTCATAACAAACCGAATTGGCAGCTTGGCCACAGAACAACAATTCCAGTCACTTATTAAAAGCAAAAAGCAATGTGTCCTCATTTGCAGGAGATGCTGGGTAGTGTTTCTGAAAGAGCAATAAATGGTCCATGTACATCCTTGCAGGGTGTGTCAGCTTTAAAAGGCTAAAGAGTGGATCCTGCTCTCTTGGCGCGAATGGAAATGTTAGGCCAAGTGTTTCGAAACGATGGGGGTGAAATGGGCAATTACGAATCGGCCGCCTCGTTTACACTCCAATTTTCTTTTCCATTGAAGTCAATGCCGATGCGCTGTCACCCGTTTTGCACTACCACCCAAGGCGAATTTCACCCTCAAGCTAAGGTTCGATCTGCCTGTCTGTTAATGAAATGCAACAATGAGTCTTCTTTTGATTCTTCGGGATCTATTAGTTGATTCAGCTCACACATGGTTCAGCAGGCCTAAACTTGCTTTGCACAACTGGCACTAGCTTATTCTCTAACTATAGCTGCTGTTTAAATGAGTCCTCTAGTCCAGAAAATACAATTACTGTAACATTGAGGACTTGGAGAAGTGGTGTGGGATGATCTCAAAGTCTCACCTATGTAATGCCATGGTTACAAGAAAAACAGAAACGGTGTTAAACATCGCCTTTGCCATCTGGGTTCAAATCCAGTCCAGATTAATTGGATAAAAGTCTCCACGGCGTGGGGACTGTCCGGTATCACGTGAAATAAATTTGGGCAGTGTTTATCCAGTTCTTAGTGGGCATGGGTTTGCATCACAAAACTGCAAGTATTTCAGTATTAATGAGCAAGCTGATCCAGGCCATTAGATTGGTGTAGTAAACAAAGTTGGAGCTGAGACTTATTCTTGGGCCAACGCAGAGAGAGCTTTACTCTGCATCTAACAGTGCTATACCTGATCTGAAAATGCTTGATACTGACACTGGATGTCCATAATGGGGAAATGTTCCCTCTCATGCTGCCAATGTTCCTCACTTTGTGCACAAAATTCATTAAAAGAAAAGCCCCTCATAGCTACCTGTTGCAGGGGTGTAATCTGTTTGAATCCTTCCACAATAAAGTTAGAATTACTGTTGGTTATTTTTAATTAATAAGTAAGACATCAGAAGAAATGGCCACACTTTTTATCCCTTTAAAAGATCTGGAGTAGAGGATTTCTGTTTATACAGACTGATTAACAACCTTGTTCTAAGGAACAGGAAAGTGGGAGATGCAGTAGGTTTACTACATTGGTCACTGTTCTTGTTCTTGGGTATTTTAAGTACCTTTGGTATTTTGCATTAGACTTTTCTATTTATTAAACATTCCAGATCGTTTCATATGCCGCCTATCTGTAATCATTCAACACTCTAACTCCTTGCTTCCAAGTGTTGGATCCAACATTAGCATTCTAGTAGCTTACAGGGTACAAGAAGTGTCTTAATACTGTTGTAAGTTAATTGCAAGTTACTATGGCAAAACTACACCCACAGCACCTTTGAGTAAATCAGACTTGGGCAATTCACAATTAAAGGTGGAATAGGAAAAGCCAGGTAATTAACTGTTTACATTATTTTGCTAACTATGGAAAGACTGTGGATTTATGTAAAATATAATTCTTATTTTTAATAAAAGTGAACTTTGGATAACAGAATAGGCTAAATTGTCGTCTTTACTGATAACAGATGATTTAATCTTTAGTTTCAACACAGAAATACAACGCTACTTTTTTTGATTGTTAGTTGCCTTTTTTTCCAATGGAAAAGGAAATCAGGCGGGGTGTATAACGGGAGGCCAATCTGCTGTTGTCCATTTTGCACCCCTACCAAAGTTGAATTTTACCCCCAGACAAACAAGAACTCTCAGTTGCCAGGAGAGGGTGGGGAAACTGGATGGTATGGTGGGTTAGCACAGGGGTGTCCAAGCTTTCATCTTTGTCCATACATATATGTACCATGATACCTCGAAGAACACGCATAAACCTTAAATCTGTGTTTTCCATTATATAAATCTCAAATTGCTTATAATAACAAATGTTGCTTTTCTGACTTGGGATTTATTGATCAACAGCAAAACAACAGTGGTTAAAAACAGCCCTTTCTAAACCTCCAGGCAACAACTTTGGACAGGATAATCCAGTAAATAAGAAATATAAGTACAAATAGGACTGAGTTGGCTAGGCTTCAAGAGCCAGATTGGATGGAGGCCATAAAAGCCCTAGGACTGCAGGTCAGACATCACTGGGTTCTAATCCATCTTCAGTTGATAACATGAATATGTCCTTAATGTTTTCTGTAAGGTCCTATATGAAAAGGGTTTGGATAATTTTGCCTCGTTTCCCAATAGACCCAAAGCAGAGAGTTGATGGTTTCACTCATATGGTCTATAGAATGGCTTCTGTGGGAAATGGAAATATCACACTGGTGCACTAGGAATTAAAACTTGGAATAAAAACACATTTTTGGGGCAGAGTAGAGAGAGATTTTCTGTAGAGCTGGCTGAACGAGGAGTGTTTAATCTGACACTCTGGGTGTAATTTTAATCTAAGCCGCCCGTCGGGAAACTGACTGGATCAGGTGGAACGCTGGTTTTACACTCGGCCCAATTTCACACTCTGTTGAAGTTGGTGGAGAGTAATGTTGGGAGGGGTGTAAAACCGGCGTTCCACCCGATCTCGGAGTTAGGTTAAAATTAGCCCTGTGCAGTGTGTGCCAGAAATGGGAAAGTGTTTCATTTTCCAAAACTAGTGTCCTTCACTCTCATCAGCACAAAAATTAACCAAAAATATGTTGGCAATTTACCATTCAGGATTTTCTTACATGCCTTAATTAAATGTTCGCTTCCCAAGAAGCTGCTGTTGAAAAGGAGAACATTTGTTCTAAAATGGGGTAAAAATGCACTTTTTTTTTTGAAGAGAGAAAATCATTCCACATCTAAGTTCCTCTCCAAGTCACACCCTATCCTGACTTTTTTTATTCGTTCCTGGGATGTGGGCGGTGCTGGCAAGGCCAGCATTTATTGCCATTCAGAAGGTGGTGGGGAGCCGCCTTCTTGAACCGCTGCAGTCCATGTGGTGAAGGTACTCCCACAGTGCAGTTAGGGAGGAAGTTCCAGGATTTTTACCCAGCAACGATGAAGGAACGGCGATATATTTCCAAGTCAGGATACTGTGTGACTTGTAGGGGAACTTGGCGGTGATGGTAATCCCATGCACCTGCTGCCCTTGTCCTTCTAGGTGGTAAAGAGTTGTGGGTTTGGGAGGTGCTGTCAAAGAAGCCTTGGTGAGTTGCTGCAGTGCATCTTGTAGATGGTACACACTGTAGAGACGGTGCGCCGGTGGTGGAGGGGGTGCTGATCAAGCAGGCTGCTTTGTCCTGGATGGTGTCGAGCTTCTTCACTGTTGTTGGAGTTGCACTCATCCAGGCAAGTGGGGAATATTCCATCACACTCCTGACTTGTGCCTTGTGGATGGTGGAAAGTTTTTGGGGAGTCAGGAGGTGAGACACTCTCTGCAGAATACCCAGCATCTGACCTGCTCTTGTAGCCGCAGTATTTATGTGGCTTGTCCAGTTAAGTTTCTGGTCAATGGTGACCCCCAGGATGTTGATGGTGGGGAATTCAGCGATGGTATTGCCATTGAATGTCAAGGGGCGGTGGTTAGAATCTCGTTTGTTGGAGATAGACATTGCCTGGCACTTCTGTGGCGCAAATGTTACTTGCCACTTATCAGCCCAAGCCTTAATGTCGTCCAGGTCTTGCTGCATATAGGCATGAGCTGTTTCATTATCTGAGGAGTTGTGAACAGAACTGAACACTGTGCAATCATCAGCTGAACATCCCAACTTCTGACCTAATGATGGAGGGAAGGTCATTGATGAAGCAGCTGATGATCGTTGGACCTAGGACACTGCCCTGAGGAACTCCTGAAACGATGTCCCGGGGCTGAGATTATTGTCCAACAACAACAACAACTACCTTCCTTGGTGCTAGGTATGACTCCAGCCAGTGGAGAGCTTTCCCCCGATTCCCATTGACTTCAATTTTACTAGGGCTCCTTGGTTATTGGTGAGTAAGTACCGCTTGATAGCACTGTCGATGACACCTTCCATCACTTTGCTGATGATTGAGAGCAGTTGGCCGGGTTGGATTTGTCCTGCTTTTTGTGGACAGGACATACCTGGACAGTTTTCCACATTGGCGGGTAGATACCAGTGTTGTAGCTGTACTGGAACAGCTTGGCTAGAGGTGCGGCTAGTTCTGGAGCCGACAGCCGGGATGTTGTCGGGGCCCCTAGCCTTTGCTGTATCCAGTGCGCTCAGCCATTTCTTGATATCATGTGGAGTGAATAAAATTGGCTGAAGACTGGCTTTTGTGATGGTGGTGAACTCAGGAGGAGGCCGATATGGATCATCCATTCGGCACAACTGGCTGAAGATGGTTGCAAACGCTTCAGCCTTGTCTCTTACACTCTGCTGGGCTCTGCCATCATTGAAGATGGGGAAGTTCATGGAGCCTCCGCCTCACGTTAGTTGTTTAATTTTCCACCACCATTCATGACTGGATGTGGCAGGACTGCAGAGCATTGATCTGATCCGTTGGTTGTAGGATTGCTTAGCTCTGTCTATAGCATGTTGCTTCCTCTGGTTAGCAAGCATGTAGTCCTGTGTTGCAGCTTCCTCAGGTTGGCATCTCATTTTTAGGTACGCCTGGTGCTGCTCCTGGCATGCTCTTCTACACACCTCATTGAACCAGGGTTGGTCACCTGGCTTGATGGTGATGGTAGAGTGAGGGATATGCCGGGCCATGAGGTTACAGATTGTGGTGGAATACAGTTCTGCTGCTGTTGATGGCCCACCGCGCCTCATGGATGCCCAGTTTTGAGCTGCTAGATCTATTCTGAATCTATCCCATTTAGCAGGGTGGTAGTGCCACACAACAGTGTCCTTAGTGTGAAGACGGGACTTCGTCTCCACAATGACTGTGCGGTGGTCAGTGCTACCAATACTGTCATGACCAGATGCATCTGTGGCAGGTAGATTGGTGAGGACGAGGTCAAGTAGGTTTTTACCCCCTTGTTGGTTCTCTCACCACCTGCCGCAGGCTCAGTGTGGCAGCTATGTCCTTCAGGACTCGGCCAGCTCTGTCAGTAGCGGTGCTACTGAGCCACTCTGTGCCCTTGCTACCCTCAGTGCTTCTTCCAAGTGGTGTTCAACATGGAGGAGTACTCATTCTTCAGCTGGAGGAGGGCAGTAAGTGGTAATCAGCAGAAGGTTTTCTTGCCCATGTTTGACCTGATGCCACGAGACTTCATGGGGACCAGAGTCAATGTTGAGTACCCCCAGGGCCACTCCCTCCCGACAGTATACTGCTGTGCTGCCACTCTTGTGGGTCTGTCCTGCCAGTGGGATAGTGATGGAGGATTCTGGGACATTACCTGAAAGGTATGATTCTGTGTGTATGACGATGTCGGGCTGTTTGCTTGACTAGTCTGAGGGACAACTCTCCCAATTTTGGCACAAGTTCCCAGATGTTAGTGAGGAGGACTTTGCATGGTCGACTGGGCTGGGTGTGCCATTGTCGTGTCTGAAGTCGGTGCCTAGGTCGAAGCCGGGTAGTCTGTCCAGTTTTATTCTTATTGTTTTTCATAGCGGTTTGATACAACTGAGTGGCTTGTGAGGCCATTTCAGAGGGCATCTAAGAGTCAACCACATTGCTGTGGGTCTAGAGTCACATAAATGGCCAGACCAGGTAAGGACGGCAGATTTCCTTCCCTAAAGGACATTAGTGAACCAGATGGATTTTTACGACAACCCGTTTCATGGTCACCATTACTGATACTTGCTTTTTATTCCAGATTTATTTAAATAATTGAATTTAAATTCCCCAGCTGCCGTGGTGGGATTTGAACTCACGTCTCCGGATCATTAGTCCAGTAACAGAACCACTATAGTGCCGTATCGATGGACATATATGGCTGTTTCTTCTTCAACAGTGGGTCAAAATCCTGCAATTCCCTACCTAGCACATTCACTGTAAGGACAGCAGCAGTTCAAGAAAAGGCAGCCCACTACCACCACCTCGGAGGAACTAGGGGTGGGCATTAAAGGTAGCCTTGCCGGTAACACCAGAATCCGCAGAACAATTTTTATTAAAACGTTGTTTCCTTCTCCTTCCTAAAGGCCCCCACACCATGAACTATTATTTTCCTTACTGAGAGAAAGTATGTTCTGTCTATAACCTTCTATTATAATTTTGGAAGAGCAACCTACAATAACAACTTGTATTTATATAGCGCCTTTAATGTAGTAAAACGTCCCAAGGCGCCTCACAGGAGTGTTATAAGACAAAAAAATTGACACCGAGCCACATGAGAAATTAGGGCGGATGAAAGCTTGGTCAAAGAGGTCGGTTTTAGCAGTGTCTTAACTGAGAAAAGAGAGGTAGAGAGGCGGAGAGGTTTAGGCAGGAAATTCCAGAGCTTAGGGCCTTGGCAGCTGAAGGCACGGCCACCAATGGTTGAGCAATTAAAACCAGGGATGCTTAAGAGGACAGAATTAGAGAAGCGCAGATATCTCGGGGCGGAGGGGTAGGAGTCGGTTGTGGGGCTGGAGATGATTACAGAGATAGGGAGGGGCGAGGTCATGGAGGGATTGGAAAACAAGGATGAGAATTTTAAAATCGAGGCATTGCTTAACTGAGAGCCAATGTAGGTCAGCGAGCACAGTACTTGGTGCAAGTTAGGACACGGGCAGCGAGTTTTGGATTACATCAAGTTTACGTAGGGTAGAACGTGGGAGGCCAGCCAGGAGTGCATTGGAATAGTCCAAGTCCAGAGGTAACACAGGCATGGATGAGGGATACTCCACCTGATGAGGATTTCAGCAGCAGATGAGCTGAGGCAGGGTCAGAAATGGACGATGTTACGGAGGTGGAAATAGGCGGTCTTAGTTATGGTGCAGATATGTGGGCGGAAGCTCATTTCAAGGTCAAATATGACACCAAGGTTGCAAACAATCTGGTTCACCCTCAGACAGATGCTAGGGAGAGGGATGGAGTGGGTGGCTAGGGAACAGAGTTTGTGGTGGGGACCGAAGACTATGACTTCGGTCTTCCCGATATTTAATTGGAGAAAATTTCTGCTTATCCAGTACTGAATGCTGGACAAGCAGTTTGACAATTTAGAGACTTTGGAGGGGTCAAGAGAAATGGTGGTGAGGTAGAGCTGGGTGTCGTCAGCGTATGTGTGGAAACTGACGCTGTGTTTTCGGATGATGTCGACGAGGGGCAGCATGTAGATGAGAAATAGGAGGGGGCCAAGGATAGATCCTTGGGGGACACCAGAGGTAACGATGCAGGAGTGGAAGAGAAGCCATTGCAGGTGATTCTCTGGCTACGATTAAATAGATAAGAATGGAACCAGACGACTGCAGTCCCACCTAGCTGGACGACGGTGGAGAAACCTAGTGGGATACTTGTAAATTCTTCTCCTCAACAAGAAGTCTTGTATACTGCTGCTGTGTCTGGGGAGTATTTTTTAATCACTTGTCTTGCACTCTTAGATAAGATTGAAGAAGAGGCTTATTTTATAATCCTACTCTCCCCTCTAGCTTCCAACCCCTTCCCACTCTTTCCATCTTTCTCTCTCAAACTTTGGCTTTCTTTATTTTATTGATTCAATTATTGTCATAGCTACTCCAAACTTTCTTGTACCTTTTGCGCTCCAAAAACACTGTCTTGCATAGTTTTCCTACTTAGGGAATTGTCACTTTGTAGAAATTCACTCATTGCACCATCTATTCTATCACATTCTTTCCTAAGAGCTCAAAACTGTGAAACCTCTTACAGTTTTGCTCTGCCCCTTCTTTATAAGCTTTTAAAACCCTAGCATGGCATCAACTAATCATTGCTACCACTTGATTTATCTGATCATCTATCATACTCTTTTGAAGTTTGGTATTGTGTTGCACTAGGTGGTTTTACTGGGAAATAACCCTTGCCTTAGACCAGGAAATCAATCTTTCCACACCATCCCTCTTTGAATGAAATGTCAATTTATGCTGAATTGTGCACAGTTTTTGTACTGAGTTCATATCCCACAAGGGACATGATTAGATCATCAAAACTCATTTCACGTAGGGACATTATGCTGAGGAGAACTTTTTGATTCAGTCTAGATTCAAACCCAGATACCAACGGTGTTTCGGAGAGTGCTATAAACCAAGTGCATCACTCTGTCCCCTTCTCTCTCAATCAGTCCCTGTGCATGCTGCAAGTCATGGTAATTCATTCTGAAGCCATCGCTTTTTTTCTGAACATTGTGATGAGGAGAGGGTCTTTATCAGATAATGATACTGGATCAGAGTTCTTACAGCGAGCCTCCGCTGTAAGAACAGCAAGTGGGACCGACAAAGGGGCAAACTATTTCATGCAGATTTCACTTTCCTCTTTTACAGTGCATTATTATTTTGCCTTTTGAGAGTTTGCCAACTATTTTGGAAGACCGGTGTGGAAACTCCTAACTGATGATTTCTCTCCTACCATCCACTATCTGTAATTTAGGATTAGGGAACAGGAAATTAACATTGCCAACTTACTCATACGTTCATAACTTAATTCCAGAAGCAAATTTATACAAGCGAAAGGGTGCTATTTGTAACTAATCTTGATATTGCCTGTGTAACTTTTGTTTATGGCCAAGCACTCCCTCTAGGCAGTCGTGGAACTCTCTGAACTGCAGTGTGATGATGTGAATGAAATGTTTTCTTTTGGAGGATTCTGGCAGTATCATGGTATTTTATGAACTGAGCCAAGACCATCCTTGGATGCAAAATGCAATTGTGCTGTTCAACATTTCCATTTAAAACTAGATTATATCAGAACTGTTTTAACAACCAAATCATTTGTAACTTCAAAAGCTATTGAAATTAAATTCTCCTTTTAAATACATTGGCTAAGATTCAGGGTGCACTTACTCCAGGCAATGTAAACCGGATACTGAGTGGCTGGAACCAACATGTAAATGAAACAGAACTTCCAGGGTGAAATCTTCACCCCCAAGGACGGGTAGGTAGTGGGCGGGTGGGGAGATTTCAAAAAAAAAAATGTAAATTCTCAAACCCAACTCCATCTCAGGAGGCGGGTCGGTCACTAAAATCTTTGAAGGAGGCTGCGTGCCTCCATTTTAACTGAATTTTTAATTATAATAACACAAGGAGGCCAGCATTCCCGGGCCTTGGGAATCCCAACAGGTAAAAGGAGGCGAGAAGGGCCGGAACCATGAGCTAAGTGCCTTTATTGCACTGCTTGTGGGCCAGGAGGAGCAGGCAGGAGTGTTTCCCCCAGGCCCAAGAAGCTAGCCCCTCCCGATGTCCGACCCCTCCCCCCAAAATGTCCGGCCACCCCCGCGATACCAACTGACCCCCCCCCCCCCCCCCCCCCTGCGATGTCATTATCTGACATCCGCTCCCTGGCTGCTTTCTGCCCAACAGGCCTATCAATCTGGCTGGCAGGCAGGAAACCTGTTGGAACAGTTTAAAAGATGTCCTGTGGTTAATTTCGGCAGGACGTGCGGAAAACCCTTCTTTCTGGGCTTCCTGTCTGAAATACCTCTCCCCCAATCGCTTCCCGGCCTCGAGTAACTATCGGACCCTCAATGTCTGAAACTAGAAAAATGGTGGTTCAGGTCCAGAAGTTGGTCATTTGACCCTTTCACAATTCATAAAGCCTCATTGTCACAGCTGTCAATATTGGGGAATGGTTGGAGGGGATGCTATCAGCAAAAATGATAGTAATTGAAACCTATTGAAAAGGGTTGATTGACACATTGAGAGATATACATTGAAAGACTTCATAACGAGTGATTGTCACTTCTAATGTATGATACTTTGGAGACCTGCCTATAGCATTGAGGAATTATGGCAATTCAAACCCCATGTGACCTGGCAGTATTTGCAATAAGCCGGGTGAAGAATCCACACGTCCGTCCCCTGGTGAAGAATCTATACCTTCGTCGCCCTGAAACACTAACTCTGTTTCTCTCCACAGATGCTGCCTGAGCTGCTGAGTATTTCTAGCATTTTCTATTTTTAATTCAATGTCAAATCAGGTATAGAAAGAGAAATAAAGAGAGGGAAAGAAAGATTGGATTGAGAGAGAGATAAAAGAGACAGAAAGGAAAAGTATTATAGTCCAATACACCACTGCTACATTATCACTAAGTGTGCACTTACATTTCCCCAAACAAACTAAGAGAAGATCACTCTTGATTACGCTGTGGGTTAGCAAAGCCAATTTTCGATGCTTTACCAAATCTGGTCTTACTGTTTGCTTTGGAAATCCAGTTTGGAGAATTTGGCATCGCAAGTTTTAAGGATGTCCCTAGTACTACTGTGCACTTTTGAACCCAAACTGCAGAAGGCCACATTTATACAGTCCACTATTCCAGTGGGATCTGTAGTCAGTTCACTAGTGAGAATTCCTGTTTGGTTGTGATATCAAAGCAGAAGCCCAATCATCTCGCTTCAGTAGTTACGTAAGTGCACCCAAAGATTTTTTGTGCAACATAATCAAAGTATTAAAAATACAAATGTTATTAAACTTAATGATAGCATTTGCTGTGTTTAAGATGCCTGTAACTTGTTTTCTGTGAGAAGCCTCAACATGGA
This sequence comes from Squalus acanthias, assembly GCA_030390025.1. Taxonomy (NCBI): domain Eukaryota; kingdom Metazoa; phylum Chordata; class Chondrichthyes; order Squaliformes; family Squalidae; genus Squalus; species Squalus acanthias. The sequence goes on along the minus strand of CM059427.1, from coordinate 173,940,923 downwards.
GTTCATACACCTTCCCAGATGTAACAGTGCCTGCTGACGATAATCAAGATTGTAGACCACAGTTATCAACATGCACCTCTGACTACAACTTCAAGAAATTTCTTATGATTGATGGCAAGAAAATTCAGAGATTGTGCTAGGACGTCTTGTTTGTAAACAACTAGGGAAACCATTTATCGAAGCAATGTAACAAAAGTAACAGATATTTTGGGGATGGTATAAAACATCTGAACAAGGTAAGGAATCAGTTCTTCAATGTTTTCGGAGGTAACTTTGAACACAAAAACATGTATACTAGCTGATATTTGATAACATGAATGGTAATCAACTCAGCTTTGACATGATCTAAAAGATACAAATATTCTGGGAAAACATTCTGGAAATCTGTGAGGAAAAAGTCTATTACACCCATTTAATTATGTCCATCTGAGAAACTAAATGGGGCCTCGGTTTAACATCCCATCCAAAAGACAGCACCTCTGACAATGCAGCAGTCCTTCAGTGTCACCCTGGATTGTGCTCAAGTCTCTGGAGTGGGGCTTAAACCCATAACGTTCTGACTCGGAGGCAAGAAGAGTGCCAAGGCAGACGTTTGAAACTGAAGAAAATGTTTCCCTACAGTATTTAACAGTGTTAATATAATGGCTCATTTAAAACATTTCATGAAATTTACACTGCTCCAAACTCCATGCCTTAATCGCCTTCCTCAAAAGAACACTCTCTACTGGAGCAGCGCAATATTTCCATTTCCGTACCTATTAATTGTCAAACTGAAAGTTTGAAGAAAGAACTTTATACAGCACCTTTTATATCCTCAGGATACCCCAGCAGGATTCAGAGCCAATGGATTACTTTTGAAGTATAGTGACTATTGTTATTATGCAAATGCAGCAGGCAATTTGCACACAGCAGGGTTCCACAGACATCAATGAGATAAATGACCAGTTAATCTGTTCTCATTGACTGAGGGATAAATGTTAGCCAGAATTCCCCGGTGGTTCTTGGAATAATGCCATAGGATCTTTTATGTTCATTTGAATAGGCAGACAGGCCTAATGTCTCATCCAAGATGGCACCTCCTGACAATGCATCATCCATTTAGCATTGCCGTGCAAGAGGGCTTCAGCCCATGGTCTTCTCAGTGAGACAAGAGTGCTACTGTTGCACCAAACTAGTACTCTTGGTAAAATATGTTTTGTGTGCTATGCATTCACATTTTTGAAGAAATAGATCAAGACTGACCAGCATTATTTCCATAGGACCAGCAGAGGGAATTTCATCATTCTGAATTGGATTCAATAGGTCGTAGCAGTGAACGGACATTATGTTAACATTTGCAATTTTGATCCAAATTACATTCATTTGTTTTATTTATTACATTTTTTCTCTTCCTCAAAAAAAATTGACACAAATATTGTTTTGTAAACTTACTACAAAACTATAGAAATCATATATGAGTCACCGGATATGTGGAATGCTCTGGATGAAGGTAAAGCAGCGGTCTTCCTCCAGTACAGTCATGTTAAAAGTTAGATCTTTCCAGTGCATAGTTAAGAATACTTGACTGAAGATGGTGCTTGTAAGTAAATGACTGGCATTTAAAAAGCAATGAATTCTCTTTTCATATCAAATCATTTTGTGAAAGCTTAAGCTTCCTTTTGTATTAATGCCTATACACAAACAGTAGACTTAAACAAAGCAACTATTGTATAAATAAATCCTGTAGATGACAGAAAGACTTTGAACAGGACTGACATTTTCTAATTTCATCCAAAATGCTGTGATATAATTTCCTGAAATTTTTTGGCATTGGATTATGACTTTCCAATTGCCAATCTTTAAGTCCTTGGTGGGTGACTAACTTAATCATTTTAAAACTTTGAATTGCACATTTTTTTATTTCATTTCGTATTGAAAGAAGACTTTAGCTAAACACTCTAGGCAAAATGTTAATTCTTGCACTGTAAAATGATTTTGAGTATCATGGAACTATAATCGATTTTATTGGCCAGAACAAATTGGATTGAATTTTGGAACCTTTATTTAAAGGGAATACTGATATGAATTCAGGTCTCTTATTCTTTCATCTTAGTAACTTTGAGAGATGGTAACAGTGCTTACTGGTTGACTATAAGTACTGAAAAAACAGTTAATTGGATATAGATTCACAGTGAGACTGCCAGTGAATTGAATGGACATGTAACCACCATACCATTCTAAAAAATAGGTAACCAGCCATTAGAACCACCAAGGTAAAGGCATGTCCTGAATGAAGAGCACCAAAGCAACCATTACATAAGTATACAAAAGCAAAATACTGCAGATGCTGGAAATCCAAAATAAAAACAGAAAATGCTGCAAATACTCAGCAGGTCAGGCAGCATCTGTGGAGAGAGAAACAGAGTTAACGTTTCAGGTCGATGATGAAACATTATCTCTGTTTCTCTCATTGCACATGCTTAAATCTATTCTATTTCCACTGATGACACCCAACCAAAATTATTGCCAAATACAAAGCAAGATATGGAAAAATGCATTTGTACATACAGGAAAAAGACAAATTTCAAAATTGTCCTTCTGCACATGTACAGCAGAATTTGTTTCTTTTTGAAAAATGGTTGATGACTTAAAGTCTGAATGCTATCAATTGGACTAATATTAATATGTTTCCATTTTTACACAGATAATGGGGGGAAAATTTGGTTGGTTAGCGCCTCCTGGGAGCGCTAACGGGGCGCTAGGAACTTAGCGCCCGAGCACCGCGATTTTAGCGCCACTCGCGAAATTGACCAGTCGTTTTGCTGGTGGCGCTAAACACTGTTGCCACGATCTCCTGCGCCCGCAGATCGTGACATCACTCGAGCGTATAGCGCCCCGGACTGGATATTAAGTCGTGCCCCCTGCCTTAGCGCCTGCCGTTAGGAATGACAGGTAGAGGGGAACGTTTTCAAGTCGGGAAGGGGCTGAGGAACGCTATTTAAAGGCGGGCGCTTCCTCCCTTGTCGGCAAAATTTTTGGTTTTAACACTGTCCTAAGGCGTTTTGGCCCTCAGCACCACTTTTGAGGTTCCTAAGCGCCGAGCTCTTTCCCTGGGCCTATCCATTAGTGCTTCCAACACAATTGCCTTTGAGGTCTCTCCAGGCCGAGATTCAAGGCTGCAATGAGTAGGGTGTGGCTGGCCAGCAAGATGGCCCCTCCCCTTTAAGAACTAGACGGCGCCAGTGTGTCTGGCTTCCATGGTAATTGGCATCGCCTGAGCTTCGGTAGCGTTCTGAGGTAGCGCCTCGCTCCGTGACATTTGCGCCTTAAGAGAGGTGTGTAGCGCCTGATTTAGCGCACAAATCACCTCCGGGGCGATAGAGGCGAATTTTGCAATCGGAGGCGATAATTAGCGCCGGGCGCTAAACTTTGCGCCCGGCCGATTTTAGCACCTTAAAATGGGCGATACCCAATTTTTCCCCCAATGTGTCATTTAGTATTTTGTATAACAAGAAAAATAGGGTTGTAATACAATTTAACTAACAGGACTATGAAACCGATCTGTACAGGTATCCTTGAGTCATATACATACTGTATGCTTGCAATATAGAAATAATGTGCATCAACAAAATGTATTTTGCCTTAGGTGTGAGTTGGAATTGGATCTAAGCTGAAATAGAACTGAACAATTTTAGGTTGATCATTTGATATTCACTGCCAACATGGTTCATCTCAATTCTAGTGTGATTTCTCTTATAGACACTCATGTTGGCTGTGCATCACATCATCCATTTGTCATGTTGTAAATTTCTCCTTTGATCTAACAGCTACCATCTGTGGCTCGAAACAAAGCAGTAATTGTCGGCTTTGATTTGAATTAAAGTACATTAGAGACCTTCACCTGGTCTTTCAGTATAATGACAGTGTGTGAAGTTTCAGTTCCTGGTGACCTAGTGGGCATCCATGTTCTCTGATAGTATAATACCTTTACTTAGGTGCAGTAAACATGTCGTTCTCGATGGCAAGCTCATCATTTGCGATAAAGGGAAATCAGCACCCACACAGTGTAGGTGTGAGCATGAAGCTTTTCACTTGGCGATATAGTGTGGAGGAAATAGCAAAAAGAAATATATCCATCTTTCCTAGCAGTCCAGGAGGGGGCACATGCTGCAAATTTGGGTTGCAACTTTACATTTACTTTGAGGATCCCCAAAGTTAAATGCGAGATCAAAAATTGAAAACAACTGAATTACAACTACAACCATGATGAAAGAGGAAAAAACTATACTAGCAGAGGAGTTAGGGTAGGTGACTGAAGGCATAGGCCGGACCCTAGAGCGGCTCCAGAGGTAGGGTGATGCAACATTAAGGGAAGATTTATAAATGAAGATTTTGAATTGAATGATTTGTGGACTGGAGAGCCATTTGGAGATTGGCAAGGGGGGTGGTAATGGGGTAAATGGGACTTAATGTAGAACTAAGCTGGTGATGATGGAGCAATAACATAGGGCCCAAACGTGTGAAGGAAAGCGTATTAACTAATGTAAATATGCACAATTAAATTCTTGTTATATTTGCAAGAATTAGGTAAAAATTTAATTTGTCAAATTCATAAGAAAGACTTGCATTTATGTAGCACCTTTCATGACCTCAGGATGTCCTAAAGCTTTTTACAACCAATGAAGTACTTTTGAAGTGTAGTCACTGTTGTAATGTAGGAAACATGGCAGCCAATTTGCGCACAGCAAGGTCCCACAAACAGCAATGTGATAATGACCAGATAATCTGTTTTAGTGATGTTGGTTGAGGGATAAAGATTGGCCAGGACACCGGGGAGAAATCCCCTGCTCTTCTTCGAAATAGTGCCATGGGGTCTTTTATGTCCACCTTGGTTTAGAAACATAGAAACATAGAAGATAAGAGCAGGAGTAGGCCATTCGGCCCCTCGAGCCTGCTCCGCCATTTAATGAGATCATGGCTGATCATCCAAATTCAGTACCCTGTCCCTGCTTTCTCCTCATATCCCTTGATCCCTTTAGCCTTAAGAAATATATCTAACTCCTTCTTGAATATATTTAATGAATTGGCCTCAACTGCCTTTTGTGGTAGAGAATTCCACAGGTTCACCACTCTCTGGGTGAAGAAATCTCTGTCCTAAATGGCTTACCCTTTATCTTTAGACTGTGACCCCTGGTTCTGGACTCCTCCGCCATCGGGAACGTCCTTCCTGCATCTAGTCTGTCTAGTCCTGTTAGAATTTTATAAGTTTCATTGAGATCCCCTCTCATTCTTCTAAACTCTAGCGAATACAAGCCCAATCATCTCAATCTCTCTTCATACGTCATTCCTGCCATCCCAGGTATCAGTCTGGTGAATCTTCGCTGCACTCCATGGCAAGAACATCCTTCCTCAGATAAGGCAACCAAAACTGCACACAATACTCAAGGTGTGGTCTCACCAAGGCCCTGTACAACTGTAGCAAGACATAGTCAACGTCTCAGAAAAAATAGCACATTTAGAGGACTTTGTTGTGCTATTTTTTAAAGTAGATATGTAAAAGAGTGTATTAAGAGTTATGATTACTACTTGCTACATCTAGATTCAGCTGGGCTGCATTCAGCACCTGAATATATCTGCATGACCAAGTCATAGGCCGGAATTTTAAGGAGGAAGGCGGGTTGGGGGGGGTGCACTCCGAGGCGGTCGGGAAACCCGGGAGACCAGGTTTCCCGCAGGCCCTGCCAACTTTAACGACAGGGCCTGATTTGCATGCGAGGCCTCAGTTTCCCGCCCGTAGCCAGCCAGATTGAGAGGCTGGCTGCAGGCAGGTAGGGCTGCGGCCACACAGAGGAAAGAGGAAGGGTTCACGTGGGGTTTGGGCCATTAAATGGATCGGGGGCCTGGGGGGTTCGGGCAGCAAATCGGGGCAGGATGATTGTTGGGGGGGGGGGGGGGGGGGTTGAAGGGAAGATCGTGGCCAGCCACCGGAGGATCATTGCCAGCCTCAGCATCATCGCTGTGGGGGGGGGGAGGAATGCCTGAGGGGGTGATCGGAGGCCTCATGAGGGGGTCTCCGATCGCAGAGGGTGGGCTAGGCAGCGACCCTGGATCCAGGAGGTAGGTATAAAGGCATTTACCTCCTGGATCCAGCAGTCCCCGCCTTGTTGTACTTGCCGGGTTTCACGAATTGTGTAAAACCCATCCACATGCAGTTAAAAACAAAATGGAGTTTAAAAAAAGTGGCATCTAGCCTCATTATAATATTGAACTTGACGTCCCGCCTCCTGGGATCAGGTTGGCTGCCCACCACTCATCCTGCCCCCCCGCCCGCCTCCGTTAAAACCAGAAGTAGGCATGTTGGAGGCGGGTTCAGGTCAGGAATCTGATTTTTAACTACCCCACACTCCAAGCCCACCCTTTTTTTAAGATTAAAATTCCCCCATAGTGATAGAAGGGATAAGATGCAGAGAGGAGATACTCCAGTATCAGAACAAGAGAAATTCTAAACGAGAGAGACACATGCTTTGGGGGGAAAGAAAGTGAAAATCAAAAATTGGACCAAAAGCAAGATCAGTCACATCGGAAAAGTATCAAGACAAGTTTTGTCTAAGCTTAATAGATGAGTAGCTCCGCTATACAGGCCAGAAAGATTCCAGGTTGGATTCCCAGTCTATGCTGAGTTAACTGATTTCATTCAGGCAGCAGTATGGACACTAAAACCAACCTCAATATATATGCATGGCTCAGTGCAAACCATGATGTGGTTGTAGAAAATCAAGCAGCTGCTGCTGTTGAACCTCCATACCTCCAACTGGTGGAACTGTCATTCGATGGCCTTTGGTATATGTCCATGTTGTGGTCAGGAGGGTGGTAGCAATGCACCCACACATTTTACGGTGAGCTATGGTGCTGGGCATGGCACTCATGAGTTGCTGATACCTGCTGTCCACCTGGCAAAGGGTCAAACCTGCACTTGTCAGTTGCCTAGTGACCTACTAGTGAATGTACATCTTGGGGTGAAGTAAACAGGGTTGGCTCCGAGATGGAAATTCAGAACCAAGTTAACCCTGTGGCAGGTACAATATTCTGATACCTGATACAGGCAGGCGGAAATTGGCACCCATAGTTCAGCAAGGAGTTCACAAGATCAGGAGACAACAAAATTGGTAATAAATCATTTGCAAAAGTCTGACCATATATCTTGCAAATATATTTTGAAGAGGCATTTGTCTTTTAACTCGTTTCGACCAGGGGTTTCTCAACTGTGAGTCCGGGGCCCCCTAGGGGTCAGCAAGAAGATTTCAAGTCCGCCAATGTGTAGGCAAAAGTAATCCTTTTTTTTGCCCTAACGAAATATGGTGGCACCCATTCTCAAATTGGCACAGCCCCACAGTGCGTGTGTGGTCACTGGAAAGTGGACGGCGATTGGAAGCTATCAGCAGCTGCACAAAAAGGTGAGTCATTACAAAGCAGTGCATGGAGGTGAAGGACGCCTCTGGAGACAGACAGCGGCGCATGGGGATAGTTCTAGGAACTCACCTGGAGACAGTAAGGCTGTGACTTCCAGGTAAGTTCCAGTTCCCCCTCGGGGTGGGTGGGGTTGGTGATGTTGACGATTAACCGGACGAGTTGCACCCCGCCCACCCCACGCCACTGCGGATCCGGCCTCTGCCACAGGCTCCGCCTTCACCTGTCCAGACTCCAGCTGTGCTGGGGTCGCTATTTAGTCATCTGCAGGCAGCTGCTCCAATAACCCGTGAGGCAGGAGGTCGAGCCCGGCAACTCATCGCGCAGCACCTCCCCAGAACTGGGAATTCATGTGGTGCAGGTTCACAGTATGACTTTTCAAAGTGTCCCCTTTATAGGGAGGTAAAAAGCAAATTACTGCAACAGTACACGTACTGGAAAACAACAGGTCAGTCAACCTCGACAGGAAGAGAAGGCAACATTTCTTCAGAAGGGTTTGGGGTATCTGATCCTTTGTTCACCCACCTGGGTATCTGATGCTTTGCTCATCCATGTGGAGTATCTGATGACACGTTCGCCCATTTGAGATTGGGGTATCATGCTTTACTCACTATTCGGGTGAGAGCTGGGATATTTTTAATATATATTTTGATTCTTGGGATGTGGGCAAGGCTGGCATTTATGCCCATTCCTAGTTGGTGCGTAATAACAACAGAAAACGCTGGAAAAACTCAGCAGGCCAGGCAACATCCGTGGAGAGAGAAAGAGAGTTAACGTTTCAGGTCGAAAGCCTTCGTCGGAACTGAAAGAGCAAGACATAAACAGATAAAAATGCAAGGGGGAGGAAAGCAATGACGATGAACAAGGTTGAAGAGCCAAACGGAAATCCCGTCAAAGAGAAGAGCAGAACTTCTTCAAGGTAGGCATTCCTAGAAGAGAGGTGGCAGTGAACCAAACACTAATACGATAGCAAAATACTGCGGATGCTGGAAATCCGAAATAACAACAGAAAACGCTGGAAAAACTCAGCAGGCCAGGCAACATCCGTGGAGAGAGAAACAGAGTTAACGTTTCAGGTTGAAACCCTTCGTCGGAACTGAAAGAGCAAGAAATAAACAGATACAAATGCAAGGGGGAGCGTTTGTTACACGCTGAAAGCGCAAAAATTAACACGTTCTCAGGTCACGTAATACGTTCTCTCGTTACGTGAGGTGTAATGTTACATATTAAGTATGTAAAACAAATAATACATTTAATTGTATAACTAATTTTTATACAGAAAAAATACTTGTGTTGTGTTACAGGGGGTCCATGGAATTTTTATAACACAGAATGGGGGCGGGCAGTCTCAGAAGCAAAAAGGTTGAGAGCCCCTGATATAGACATTTGCTAGTGTTACTTTCTTGGTCTTGATGAACGGGATGAAGAGATTTGAGCAGTCTGATTAATTATTTGTAGCCTCTGCTTTCACAGCTCATTTGCAGGTGTAGCCAGCTGTGTAACTGGTTAATTTGAATGGACACTGTCATTCTTATTCAAACACTTTCTGACGGTTCTGTAGAAAATAGCTGACATGAATAAAACACAAAATTCAAAGTGAAAGTGTACTTTGTGAGTGATAAAAAGGCCCTATAACCATTTCAGAAAAATTCAAGGGCATTTTGTGCAGCTGGCACTGGAACAGGGAAACAGATGTCCCCTACAGCTAATCACAATGAAGTGTTTTTATAACCAATGAATAAAGCCATATTGTGTTTGAATTCATATACTGTGTATTCTGCATTCATTCCTTAAAAGGGACCCCCAGGGAAATGCCAACTTGCAAGTTCCCTTTTTTAAATAACCAAATGTCATTCACTGCGATGCCATAAACTGATGCTTATAAAAGTAAATAGGTTTCCTTGTATAGAGATAGAGTTACCATGGTAATAGCATGTAGGTTACATTTTCAGAGGCTTTTTTATTTGCTCCCAAAATTGTGATTGCATTGCTGCAGAAATTTTCAGCACTGTTTATTTCTAACGTTTCGGCACTTTAAAAATAAATGATGAGCTTGCAGCCACTCAATCAAATGCGAGATTTAAATTACGCTGAAGTTAAAAAATTTAGCTCCAAAAGAGGCCAAATATGCAATCTGTTCTCTTAGAATTTCAAACACTTTGGCACAATTTTATGTAGCACTAGTCGTGAATAAGAAAAATAGTAAATTAAAGAGGTGAGGTCGGGCAGCCTCCATTTCAAGAGGAGACCTTTCTCAAATCTTTGCCCAAATGCCACCGCATGGACCTCCAAAGGACGCTGTGATGCTGCAAATAGCGAATCTATTGTAATTTACCACCCTGGACAAAATTGTGACTTGCATTCACCTCCATGTGTAGTCATGGTAAAATGTCTCGGACTATCCTTTAAAAAGAATAACATGACAATGTGATGTTTATTTTATTATTTTTGCCAAAAGTTGGCAAAGTTTTACTCGTATATGCTTGAATTTTATCTACTCTTAAGTGAGCAGTAGTTTGTGCTCTTAAATAATGGTATTGCTAATTTATTGTTTTTCCTCCTAATAATCCAATAGATCTATATAAATCTATATTAAAAGTATAATTTAGTATAATTTTATAAAGATGCTGCAGTTTGGAGGTCTACAACTTTCACTTACAGTCTGCACAGTATAAATCAGAAGAAATCTGCTTCATTACACCCTTTCTCCATCACTAGATATTTATCCCAGATGCTGGCTTTTTATTGATCATTCCAGGAACTAGAGATACTTGCAAAAACCCCAGTATGAGTACCTCTGCCAAGTTTGTATATAATAGTAGGAACCTTATGGTGGGAATTTCAACAGGCAAAAATGGGTGGGTTGGGGTCGGGTGCATAGTAAAATTCGCAGAAAAAATAATCGTGACCGCAACCCAGCTCCAATGAGCCGACTTCCAGGTTCCACTGAGGTGTGTTTGACTGCGTGAGAGCAACCTGCTCGCTGGAGTCGGCGTGGTCATTAGCTCAGGCAGGTGGGCAATGAGGACATCATTTAAAGTGATAATTGGATGCAAATGAGGGCCTTTTCACAGGAATTTAACTTTACTTCCGATTTAATGCCTCGAGCACAGGTTTCCTGGGGCTCAGGAAACTGACCAGTAAAAAGCGGGTGAACTTCAGGGGGATCCGTCAACTTTAGATAACCCGAACTTAATAAATGCTCAATTCTTACAGCTGCTTTGTCCGTTCTCTCTAGCGAGCTTTTAGCAGAGAGTTTTTGTCACCATACCAGATTTTGGAGAACTTTGGAGGCTTTCAAACAGAAGCAAGCAGGATGGGAGTTGCCTTGTATGTTTTTAATAGTACATCAGAAGAGGAAGTCAATTACCATCCACGGCAGCGACGTCGTGCTGCGGTGGGATCGGCTGGTGCACAGGAGAGTGTCAAGGTCACAGGAGGTACTACCCATGTAACAGGGTTTACAGACAGAGGCTCAGCTTCCTTGACCTCTCGGAAGACCAGCACTTCCGCAGGCTGAGGTTGTCACGTCAGGTGGTCGCAGAAACCTGCAGCCTCCGAGAAGACGATCTGCTACCTACTGGACCTGACGGCCACACGTTACCAGTGGCTGTGAAAGTCACCACCACCCTCTTTTTTTTTTGCCTCTAGTTCCTTCCAGGGTGTTACCGGAGACATATCGAGGGTCTCGAAGCCCGCTGCACATAAATGCATATGAGGCAGGTGATTGTTTGCCAGGGCTGGGAGTTATGCAAACTTCCCCTGTGATGACGATAGCCAGAGTGAGTGGCCGCTCGCATTCGCCTCTCTGGTTGGCGTCCCACAGGTACAGGGTGCAACCGATCGCGCACACACGGTAATCCGAACACCACCACAGCATCCAGGAGTTTTAGCAACCGCAAGGGGTATTATTCCATCAATGCGCAGCTGGTGTGCAACCACAAGAAGAGGTTCATGTAGGTGCACGCCAGATTCCCTGGGAGCTGTCATGATGTTTTCATGACCTTTTCGTTCCAGGAAACAGACTTAAGGACTGGCTTGTAAGAGACAACGGATATAGCCCCTTCAAACTTGGCTCATGACACCTGTGAGGAACCCCACCAGTGAGGCGCAGGAGCACTACAACAAGAGCCACATGACCACCAGGTATGTCATAGAGCAAGCCATCGGAATATTGAAGATGCGCTTCAGGTGCCACGATGGGTCTGGAGGTGCCCTTCAATACTTGCCAGCGAGGGTGCCTAGAATAATAGTGGTGTGCTGTGTCCTGCACAACATTGCTCAGCAGAGAGGATTGCAGGTGGAGGACGACGAAGGGGCTCATCACTCATCTTCAGATGAGAAGAACATTGAGGAGCAGGAGGTATAATATGAAGATGGGGCAACCATTGCCAGACCAGAAACATGCATTGCTGCCAGGGATGCCCTAATAGCTCAACGGTTCAGCTAGTGGTGACCAATATTCCCTCTAATGTTTTTGGCACCATGCAGCTTACAGGGAACATTGGTGGTGACTCACAGGAAAACATCACAAATGAAATCCTCTGACCCCCTCCCACCAACACCACCAGCACTTCTACAATATTGTCACACACTCTAACTGATGTAAATAAAGAGTTTTTTGGGGGGAAAAAAGCAGCAATTACTATTTCCCATAACTGCAATTAGCATTACACCATAAAATAAATTGTTGAAATATTGTCAGTATCATATTGACACCATGAACCTTTTATCAAGGCAATTGAGTATATGAAAGTGTTTGCAAGTATGATTTATGATGTAAGGTTGAAAGTGCAATTTCCGAGATCATTGAAGTGTAAATTGTAGCTTTACACCCTTAAGGAAATGCATTCTTTTAAACAAACAGAATAGTAAATTGAATCGTGTACTTTCCTATGGGTTTTTCAGAGTTACTTTATCATGACCATGAAGGAGGATGTAATTGTAAATATGTATCAGTGCCTCTAATACCTGAGGGTGATTGTATTTTCATGTCATTCTCAGATACATGCTAGGTTTGAGAACAGGAGTGGCTGAAACAGATAGTTACAATAAAGTATAAAACTAAGGTTTAGCTTTTAAGTGGAATCTTATTGAATGACTATTGTTTTCATGAAGTGATTGCACCACTGAATCATTTATCAATGCCTTTAACAAGCTCTAGCAACATGTTCTTCAAAGCAAGTTACCATCAAATGGCCTCCCATCAAACCTATGTTCATGGCTATTTAGTTTCTTCCAAAATTGCTCCTTTATAATGTAGTTGATTGCTTCTCCTCTGATTTAATTTTAACTCACTCACGAGTTCTCCAGGACTCTCTTTTCTCCCACTCTGTTCTTTCTTCAATTTAGTAACTTTGCTCACTCATCATCCACCCATATCCACTTATTTGCTGCTAATTCTACTCTGTATTCATCAAATTACTGTAGATTGTGCATCCTCAGTGATCACAACCTCCAAAACTTTTGTAGTGCTATGTCTGAATCACCTCATTCTGATCTCCTCCACATCCTTCACTGGGGCAATAAATATTTTGTTCCTTTCAATTCTTGATGCCTCTCATAAGCCAAACAACAGCTACCACCTTTTATTTTGTACAGTTCTGCACTTTATCCTTCTTTATCCATCAAAATTCTTGGTTCACTATCTCCTCTGATCTCAAATGAAGCTCCTAGATTTGCTGTACTGCTAAAGCTACCTCCAAGAAGCTCGATTTACTCTTTCATGTCAAACATGTATTTTCACTCAACAACTCTTAATTCATCCAAGACTCCCCATACCTGGGGAGTTTCTTCTGCCACTACTAGACAGGATGCAAGAACAAGTTTGTTGTTGGATAGGCTAGGGCTGTTTTCTTTGGAACAGAGGAGGCTGAGGGAAGACTTGATTGAGGTGTATAACATTATGAGAGGCCAAGATAGAGTGGATAGGAAGGACCTATGACCCTTAGCAGAGAGGTCAATAACCAGGGGGCATAGATTTACAGTAATTGGTAGAAGGATTAGGGAGGAGTTGAAGAGAACTTTTTTCACCCAGAGGGTGGTGGGGGTCTGGAATCATTGCCTGAAAGGGTGGTAGAGGCAGAAACCCTTATCACATTTAAAAAGTACTTGGATATGTACCTGAAGCACTGTAACCTACAAGGCTACAGACCAAGAGCTGGAAAGTGGGATTAGGCTGGTTAGCTCTTTTTCAGCTGGCACAGACACGATGGGCCAAATGGCCTCCTTCTGTGCCATAAATTTGTATGATTCTATTACTTCTATATACTGTTCTGCACACTATTCCTTTGCCTTACATCCCACTTTGTTAAAATCATGACTCATTACTTAGTTCCTACACTAACTCATTGGGGGCGATTTTGCCAGCCCTGGGGAGGCGGGTATGGAGGTGGGACCGCCGGGAAAATGGCAGAATTTGGGGGCGGGTACCAAACCCGCCCCCAACCCGCCTCCATGCCATCTTCCTAGGAGGCAGGTAGCCGTCCCGCGCCGGGTCCCGTCTCCTTGGAGGCGGGAAGGGATTAAAGCCTATTAACTGCCTGTTAACAGGTAGTTAACAGGCAGAAAATAGGATTATCCCCTTTTTGCCCTCAAGTGTGGGCTTCCCAAAGGCTCCGAAACCCGCCAGGTCAGCGAGGCGACTACTGGGTCTGCGGGGGTCGGGGGGGTGCAAAAGTGTGGTGTGAAGGTAAGTGATGGGTGCAAGAGTGGAGAGGTGAGTATCTGAGGTAAGTGCAAAGTGTTAGTAAAAGTGTACTTACCTTTGTTTCTTCCTGCAGGCTTCAGTCGGTGTGTATGCGGAGAGTCTCTGACCTCCGTGTTGCAGATGACAGATGGCCGTTGCATTCTCAGATGCAACAAACATCTCATTTCTGTAAAAGAAAGAAGTTTGATGAGGTCTTGATTTCAAGACCTCGACCCGCCAAGCAGCAGTCCCACCTCCAACGCACCCCCATTGGCAAAATCACTCCCATTCTATCCCAGGACCTCATAGTGTTGAAACTTCTTACCTCCCTCAGTCATTCCTTCCTCATGCAATCATCAGGATTTTAAAACCCAATCTTAGCATTACCTAATCACTACTACCTGATTTACACTGTCTTTTCAACCTTGGTGATGTCCAGCCCTGTGACCCTTCACCTTGGGTTCTTGATTTCTTTGAAAAGCAGGATGCAATGGCATAAATTGTATCACTACATCATTTCCACATTGCATTGCCATGACAAAAAATTACACTTGGCTGTTCTTCTATAAACAGAGTTAACCAAACATTTTTTTTTGCTGATGATGGTGTTAAAGAAAATTTACATTCCTTCAAAAGCTATTTTTTTTTCTTTTGAGCCTGAGCATGCTTATGATTTCAGAATTAATTCAGTGTTTCTCCCTGCGCCTTCCACTAAAGCATAACTCTAGAATAACCATATAGCATTATCCTACATTATCATTTCTTGACTGGCTTCCTTCCTTAGTATGATAATTCTTTGGTCTCAGCAGCTGAAGGACTATTGAATTTAATTATCTCCAGCTCTAGCTATCCACTTGTATATCCAGTGTCCTAAAATACGTTGACGTTGGAATTAATTCCCCAGAGTATTATATTTGCAATAGACTCCTAGCTTAAACAGTCAATGCTGTGTTGATTTACAGCTTTAAAAAGAGCTGGGTGGATACTTGGTTAGGTATAGGATAGGTCAAGTTGAGTACAAGCATACAGTAGTGCAGTGGTTATGTTACTGGTCTAGTAATACAGGGGTCTGGACTAATAATCCTGTAGAACATAACTTTAATTCCCACCATGGCAGGTTGAGAATTTGAATTTAGTTTGATAAACAAATCTGGAAATAAAAAGCTGGTATCAGTAAAAGTGACCAACTGGTTCATTGATATCCCTGAGGGAAGTAATCTGCTGCCCTATTTGACCTATATGTGACTCCAGTCCCACACCAACTTGGCTGACTCTTAACTGCCCTCTGAAGTGACCTAGCAAGCCTTTCTGTTGTACCAAACCACTACACTGCGGCGGTTCAAGAAGAAACCCCACTACCACTTTCTCAGGGTAATTAATAAAGTGCAATAAATGCCCATATCCCGAGTATGAATAAAAACAAATTTTAAAAGTGGGAAAGATTAGGACGGTACATGCTATAGAGCTATACTGCTAGTTCTACTGGTAATGAAGTGCTCCACGATCTAGCTTATCATGGATTACAATTCCGGAGGCAACCATAACAGAGTTATTACTGATTGACGAACGCTATTCTGAATCATGACCTCATTTATTGTTTAGTGACTGTATACGCCTTTAAATTGAGCAGTGGTTCAATAATGGCTGGTTAACAACCTGAGCTCAGATAATTCAGAAACAGAAATTTATTGAAAAATAATTTAAAATCCAGCAGCAGATGACTTTATTACACCTTTCTTAAACATTACAACTCGTGTCAGAGAGTTTATTTTCTACAGCCTATTGGTCTCTTTAGAAAGTTTTACTGCAGTAAAACTATTTACTGTCGAGGCTAAGAACCTGGTGGTTCTATATTCTATAATAACATCAGCAAACAGGTTTAGCCAGAGACAGGTGGGCATTTGATGCTGAAGTGTGACACATCATCCAGCCAATGTAAAATAGTGTTCTGGATTCTTGAAGTAAATCAATGTGCAAACAGCATTCTCTGTCATATTCTGACTGCTAATTATTAAAGGGGCGCTGTCATGGTTGTTAGAGACAGATAAAAGCTAGAACCAATGATGCGTTATTTTAGTTGGAATGATATTTTTACGCCCTAATAGCGTATTTTGATGCACACACGGCCCAGAAATTTGGGCGTGCCCATTTTGGGCACGTTACATTCCCTGTGCCAGAATGGTGAGGCCCGAGGCTCCCCAGATATTGGGCCTTGGGCCTCAGGCCTCATTCTAAGGGAGACAGCACAGATTAGCTGCCCGCCAGCGAACACTGGTGGAAAAACTGCCAACAGCGGCCCTCGGGTAAGTGGGTCAGGGATCGGGGGTCGACAGAGGAGGCTGATTGTGGGTCAGGAAAGGAAGCCCTGGGAGCTGGGAATGAACCGGGGGTCAGGAGAGGAGGCTGGTGAAGCCGACGGGGGTTGGGAGAGGTGGCCTGGGTGGGGGCAGGAAGAGAATCAGGGGCCGGGAGAGGAGGCTGGTGAGGCCGACGGGGGTTGGGAGAGGTGGCCTGGGTGGGAGCAGGAAGAGGATCAGGGGCTGGGAGAGGAGGTTGGTGAGGCTGACAGGGGTCGTGAGAGGAGGCCTGGGTGGGGTGGGGGGAAATCGGGGTGGGGAGGAGGCCCACGATTGGGTGGGGGAGTTAAATGTGAGGTCAGGTGGAGTACGCCTCATCCATGCCTTTGTTACCTCTAGACTTGACTATTCCAACCCAGGCCTCCCAGGCCTCCCACGTTCTATCCTACATAAACTTGAGATCATCCAAAACTCGGCTGCTCGTTTCCTGACTCGCTCCAAGTCCCATTCACCCATCACCCCTGTGCTCCCTGACCTACACTGGCTCCTGGTTAAGCAACACCTCGATTTTAAAATTCTCATCCTTGTTTTCAAATCCCTCCATGGCCTCAGCACCACCCTCTCAAGGACGATTAGGGATGGGCAATAAATGCTGGCCTTGCCAGCGACGCCCACATCCCATAAACAATTTTTTAAATTCTTCTACGAAAGATGTACTGTAAACAAAATCTGATTCATAATTCCTACATTCATTTTGTTTCATGTATATCTCAACCGGCAGCTGCAGTTCTGAATAAAGAACTTGTCTTCAAACCTGAGAAAAATGGGTCAGAGGATTCTGAGGAAAAGGAAGACGGGGGAGTGCCAGAAATGGGGATTTGGTAATCGGGGGCAAAACATAAATAGCAGAACAGCAGGGAGGACATGGCTTTTATTCCTCCACTCTGCTGACCCCTGCACTTCATCCCTGAGGGCTCTGTTACTGGCAGGAGCCCAGCAGTGAGGAGCTTGCAAATACTCAGAACGCATATTCCTGGAATTGACCTCTGCTGCTAAATCATAAATATATCCCTAAAAAAACAGCAGCAGAAATATTTTTTTCTAAATGGGTCAGCCTTAACACCTACCTATACATAAGAGAGAATTATTTCACGGCCAATTATGAGACACATTGGCCGCGAAATTGGGAGGTTTAGCTGAAAAAATGGCAGCTGCCTCACTTCCGCCGGCTTCCAGCGTGGCATGCGGCGGCAGCCATTTTGGGCAGGTCGACAGCGTTGATGTTGCCTGTGCTCGCTGCCCACATTTAAATGATACAGATCATGATGTCAATCGGCGTGCAACGCCTGAATTGATGCAAGATCTGTGACTTTTGACGTCGCCGTTCTTGATACCACTCTCTCCAAACCACGCACGGAAGAACATGCGTGCAGCAGTACAAAGTGACACACATCTTTCAGGTAAATTTAGATTTTTGTTTTTGGACTTTTTTTTTTACATTTTATTGGAGTAGTGCCTTGGTGCCATACATTTAAGAAGTTGTTGAAGTGTGGAGGGCGTGCTGCTGGACATTTGCAAGGCTTTGGTTGTTAAAGGAAGGCCTCTGAGAACAATACTTGCTCCCAGTCCTGGGGGCTCGAGTCGCAGTCCCCCTTGGGCTACAACTTCACATGGAGATGGAGCAGAGGCAGCAAAAGGGACAAGCTGCTCGCAGATGGAGGAGGAAGTAGAAAAGGCAAAAGCAGAAGGAAGGAGGCAACCCAGACAGCACTTTTCTGGCCAGGATATCCAGGATCGAATCATCTGCCTGCGGTACCAGTGAACACAACCCCAATTCTCCTTTCAACATTTGTCCCACACCTTATCTTCCCTCTGTTACAGTGTCCTCGAGGCCACAATGCTGAAATAAAAGCCACCACAGCGCAAACTTTCCAATCCAACTTTAACCATATATACATCCAATATTACATAAAGAAATCAACTAATCACCCTTGTGCATTCCCTTAGTGACTGTCTTGCATGTGGCTTTGCCTATCCTAGTGATGTTACGTAGTGCTACCCCAGTGGCTGCAGCATAGCTGATGGAAGGCTGCTAACTTTCAGTGGGGGACACTGCAGATGGCCTTGCAGGATGACCTCTAGGATCTGGTGGCTGGGAATGTGAAATCAAGTGATGGTGTTTCTTCTTCTTCACTCTCCTCTCCCTCTTCTTGGTCAACCATTGACTGAGCAGGCTGGATTTGTTGGGTGTCTGAAATGAGGAAAACACAAGTGTAAGATTGTGGCAAGGGGAGGGGGGTTAAAGAAAGAGGTGCATGCTTACACCATGTGCAGCTTGTAAATCAGAAGTGGAGGTGGGATGTGAGAACGAGGATAACATATGAGGGTACCAAAATCTTCAATTCTTTCAGTCCCGCCACTGGCCAAGGGCTCAGCCATGCCCCTGCCAAGAATGGCCAGCACCGTCTCCTCCAAGGGGGTGAGATGAAGCTAGGAATGTGAGCTGTGCCTCATGTTTGTAAGAGATTATTGGTAGGTGAGTGATGGGGGGTCGTGCATTGAGCAGTGTGTGTAGCTAGTGGTGCAGTTGGTAGGAGACAGAATTTGAAGATGCATTCACTGACCTTGACTACTCATCTGAGGTCATGAAGCTTCTCTGGGCACTGGAGCCAGGTCCTGAGGGCGACACTGCTGGCACTGACTGCATCAGCGATCTGGTCCCAATCCTTCTTTATGGAGGGCCACCTGGCCCCCTGTGGGTAGAAGGCCTCTCTTGCAATGTTGACCCTTGCACAAAGCTAGAGTGCTGCGTCCGAGACCCTGGGGCCCCTTTCCCTGGTCTGTTGAGCCATTTGTGTTAGTGCTGAAGCACTTTTAGCATTTTATATGTGCAGAAGGCAGTTCAGCTTTAAGAGCTGCACACTGCCTAGTGCGGAAGGATTTTTTTTGTTGCAGAAGGCAGTTCAGCTTTAAGAGCTAGAGACTGCCTTGAAAAGGAGCAGGCTAGCTTTATGTAAAGCCAACCTCGCTCCAGCAATGCAATCTTGGTCCCCCTGCTGAGCGCATATCCTGTCAGCACCACGTTAGTCGCTAGGCTGTGCGCGACAATCATGTTAATCTTTGGAATGTGAGGTCATGAAGCTTCTATGCGCTCCAAGAGGCAAGTGGAGCGCTTGATTTAGCGCTCCAATTCCCTCTCGGAGCAAAATGAGAGAATTAAACAAATGTTTGAAAAGGTTAGCACCTGGCGCTAACTTTTCAAACATTTTTCACTTAGCGCCCCAAACAGCCCTCATGGGGAATTTCTCCCCCCTAGCTTTGACATTCAGATGGTGTATGGAATAAAAGAATGACAATAAAAATTCATATTAAATCAATGCTGATGAAATTATTGCACACAGTAATCCCCCAGTCCACCAAAGAAAGGGATTTGGTTTGTCTCATATCGTTTCAACAAGTTATAATATGACAGGCGTTCTTCATTCTCACAGTTAATGATCTAAAGGGATCATTTACAGAAGTGAATCACTTTCTGAATGCTGGTGTGTGCCAGTTGCTGACTAGATTAAGCTGTTGGTGATTAACTGCATCATTGAGCAGATTTAAAACAATGGTAAGTGTTCGGCGAACTAGGTTGCAAAGTAAAATAGAGTGGTTTTGTTCCATAATCTCTGCAAGTAGTATATTTTACCAAGTTTGATAGGAAATTCAATCCTTGTGCACCCTACAAGGAAGAGATTTGTTGGTATTTTGCAGTGCTGTTTTCTGAGCCACTGTTTCAAAATGGCTGTCGATTGCTTGACAGAGTCTGTCAGCATGCCTTGTGATATCAGGCTTATGTTAAAGAAGCATGTACATTTATTGGGCAAAGTCCTTGTTCGTAAACATGCAACTTGATGACATTGTCCACAACACAAAAGGATAATTCATGTCACGGCATCAACATATTGCTTGCACATGATCTTCCCATGACCAGCAAGGACAGAAGTGACCCTCTGCTGTTCCAAAACTGAACGGCCTAAATTTGTTCATCAAAATGGCGATACTCCCAGAAGGGAAAACAACACTTGATATATTCGAAATAAATAACAGAACAAAACCCGAGTTATCTGGTGGAGGATGCTTAGTTATTTAAAACATTCTTTCAGAGATTTTATGGTCACAGTTTGTTTAACACTTGAAATTATTTTAGCCACCTAATTTCTGGGAATAACCCTGCTATGTCCTATTAAAATGACCAGACAGGCTACAATCTTTGCTTCTCATCTGGTGAAGAAAGAGTAAGGTTGTAATTGACTATGAGAATTTAAATCCTGATAAACTATATCCGCACATGAGCTACTCATGGGGTCGGAAGCCGGGGGGAGGATCTGAGATCAGAGTCCTCATTGGTGGGAGGCGGGGGGGGGGGGGGGGATTAGAAGGGCTGGGGGGTGTCCGACCATGGGGGGTTGACGAGGCAGGAAAGCTGGATCCAGCAGGAGTGGAAAGGCATTTACCTCCTAGATCCAGCAGTCCTCGCCTTCCTTTAGCTGGCAGGTTCCCTGAGGCCCAGGAATCCCGGCCAGCTAGATTTAAATTCAAAATGGTGCTTCCAAATGAGGCATGGAGCTTCATTATAATATTTAAATTGCCAACACACCTCCTGGGAGCGGGCTGGCTGCTCGCACCCCTCCCCCCCCCCAACCCCCGACCTGCATCCATTAAAACTGAAATTGGGCGGGTTGGGGTTAGGATTCAGATTTTTAACTCTTTAACCACTCACCCACCCCCAACCCACCTGGTTTGTTTTTTAGGTTAAAAATACCAGTTCTACACATAATTATTAAAAACGAGTAGGAAGAAATGATAGTAATAAAGATATTCTGATGGGAACTGGGTAGCCCCAGTAGATTACAACATTTTCTTTTCACCTTTTGGAAAGAAACAGTTCAGACTGATGGGGATGAAAGTCCCTTCCCTCTGCTGGCTGTGAGGGTCCCACGAGTTTGGGCAGTCTTGATCCAGTTTCTAGTGCGTGTGGGCTGACAGTATAAACCTACCCACAACCTGGGATTAATTAACAATCTCACTCAGAGAGGCCATACGATGGCTGATGTAAGCAATGGAAATGTCACACTTTAATAAGTTTTGGCGCCCAGGCAACTTTTAGGACTTTATTCTGCATTCTGATGCTGACACTGAACCCCCAAAATGGATAGCATTCCATTCCCTAGCACTGACATCTCGCTATGATGAATGGAAATTCTGAGGTTAATATAAGCAAACAGTATAAAACACTATCTGAAACTATCAATGAGATTATTGTAATCTTTCTTACCTGTTATTTTCTTTAAAATTCAGTAGGAGATGTCCTGTACTTTTAATGTCAAAACTACTAGACATCTTTTCTATTCAACCCTTTACAAACAGGGTAATGACTGGGTGTTCCTTGTTTTTAATTTTTGATAAAAGATAAGTCTTACATAGATTGAAATCTCATAGATTAGAAGAGTCCCTTTTGTATATTGCAAAACCATTGTGGCATTCAAAGAATTCAGATGCATCTTTTTTTTAAATTTTCTCACGTGCCCAGCCTTGCAAATTCCTGTCAGCAAAACACAATATATTTGACTCAACTTTAGCAGGTAGGTGACCTGCTCTCGGCTCTATCCCCATAACACTGCTGAATTAAATACAAGGAGGTTCATAACAATATTGCATACTTATTGCCATATGCATTGCCCTCCTTGCCTGTGGGAAAGCTCCTAGCTTCCGCAACTGGGTTTTTCTCAATGTAATGGCTGCTTTCAATGAATATTTTGGTTCAAATCAATAACTAATAATTAGAAAGCAATATTCATTGATAACTTCTACAGGTAGTGCTTTTACCTGCTTCACCAAATCTGAGGCATCTTCAATGTCGTCAACAACAACAACTTGCATTTATATAGTGCCTTTAACATAGTAAAATATCCCAAGGTGCTTCACATAAGGGTTTTCAAACAAAATTTGACATAGAACCACGTAAAAAAGATATTAGGACAGGCAACAAAAAGCTTGGTCAAAGAGGTAGGTTTTAAGGAGCGTCTTAAAGGAGGATAAAGATGTAGAGAGGTGGAGAGTTTTAGGGAGGGAATGCCAGAGCTTGGGGCCTAGCCAGCTGAAGGCATGGTTACCAATGGTGGGGCAATGGAAATCGGGGCTGCGCAAGAGGCCAGAATTGGAAGAGCGCAGAGATCTCGGAAGGTTGTAGAGCTGGGGGAGATTACAGAAATAAGGAGGGTGAGGCCATTAAGGGATTTGAATTGAAGAATGAGAATTTTAAATTCAAGGTTTGCCAGACTGAGAGTCAATGTAGGTCAGCGAACACAGGGGTGATGGGCAGCAGAGTTTTGGATGAGCTCAAGTTTATGGAGGGTGGTAGGTGGAAGGCCAGCTAGGAGAGCATTGGAAAAGTTGAGTCTAGAGGTAACAAAAGCATAGATGAGGGATTCAGCAGCAGATGGACTGATGCAGGGATGGTGACGGGTGATATTACGGAGGTGGAAGTAGGTGGTCATAGTGATGGAGAAGATATAGGGTCGGAAGCTCACTCGGAATCAAATATGATTCCAAGGTTGCAAACAGTCTGGTTCAGCCTCAAACAGTGGCCAGGAAGGCGATAGAGTCGATGGCTAGGGAACAGCGTTTGTGGCAGGGACCGAAGACAATGGCTTCGGTCTTCCCCATATTTAATTGGAGGAAATTTTTGCTCATCCAATACTGGATGTTGGATAAGTAGCATGACAAATCAGAAGTAGTGGAGGGGTCGAGAAAGGTGGTGGTGGGGTAGAGCTGGGTGTCATCAGCGTACATGTGGAAAGTGACGCTGTGTTTTCGGATGATGTCGCCAAGGGGCAGCATGTAGATGAGAAATAGGAGGTGGCCAAGGATAGATCCTTGGGGAACTCCAAAGGAACGGTGCGGGAACGGGAAGAGAAGCCATTGCAGGAGATTCTCTGGCTACCACTGGACAGATCGGAATGGAAGCAGGCGAGGGCAGTCCCACCCTGCTGAACAATGGAGCAGAGGCGTTGGAGGAGGATGGTGTGGTCAACGATGTCAAAGGCTGCAGACAGGTCAAGAAGGATGAGGAGGGATACTTTACCATGGTCACAGTCACATAGGATGTCATTTGTGACTTTGATCAGGGTCGTTTCAGTGCAGGGGCGGAAACCTCATTGGAGGTGTTCAAAAATGGAGTTGCGGAAAGATAGGCACAGATTTGGGATGCGATAACGTGTTCAAGGACTTTGGAGAGGAAAGGGGGGTTGGAATTGGGCTGATAGTTTGCAAGGACAGAGGGGTCAAGGGTTATGACAGATTTGAAAGGGAGGGGTACAGTACCAGAGAAGAGGAAACAATATCGGTTAGCATGGAGGAAAGGAAGGGAAGTTGCATGGTCAGCAGTTTGGTGGGAATAGGGTCAATAGTGTTGGATGCGGAGACAATCAATGTTTTCAGGGGGAGACTGGATAGGCACTTGAGAGAAATAAACTTGCAGGGCTACGAGGATGGAGTGGGGGAGTGGGACTGACTGGATTGCTCTGCAGTGAGCCAGCACGGACTCGATGAGCCAAATGGCCTCCTTCTGTGCCGTTATGACTCTATGGGGGCGATTTGCCAGCCCTGGGAAGGCGGGTATGGAGGTGGGACTGCTGGGAAATGGCAGAATTTGGGGGCGGGTGCCCAACCCATCTTGCCAGGAGGCGGGTAGCCGTCCCGCGCTGGGTCCCATCTCCTTGGAGGTGGGAAGAGATTAAAGCCTATTAACTGCCTGTTAACAGGCAGAAAATAGGATTATCCCCTTTTTGCCCTCACAAGTGCGGGCTTCCCGAAGGCTCCAAAACCCGCCAGGTCAGCGAGAGGGTCGGGGGGCGGGAAAAGTGTGGTGTGAAGGTAAGTGATGTGCAAGAGTGGAGAGGTAAGAGGTAACAAAGTGTTAGTAAAGGTGTACTTACCTTTGTTTCTTCCTGCAGGCTTCAGTCTGTGTGTATGCGAAGCGTCTCGGACCTCCATGTTGCAGATGAGAGATGGCCGTTGCATTCTCAGATGCAACAACCATCTAATTTCTGTAAAAGAAAGAAGTTTGATGAGGTCTTGGATTCAACATTCAAATGATGACAATTCATCTGTCAAAAATTTTTGACAGATGAAACGTCATACGTTGACGTGTTCTGCAACCAGCTTTCCCTTAATTGGCCTGCTAAGCCCACTGGGCGGGCTTAACAAGGTCAATCAAGGGAAAATAGCATGGGTTGGCCACAAATCGATGGAGGCGGGACATCGACCCGCCAAGCAGCAGTCCCGCCTCCAACGCGCTCCCATTAACAAAATCGCCCCCCACAGACTCTGATTTGTTTCCAAACTGGTCTTTTTCTTGAAGAAAACAATTGCTCGTCAGAAAAATTCCCATCCAAAAAAAAATCAAGAAACATTTGCAAGTTGATGTTATGTGTAGATTTGATTTAGTTTTCCGATCAAAGCAGATGTATTAAAAAAGTTTGCGCAGATTTAAATGACATGCTGAATAAATATTTTATACATTTTAAATAAAAATCTTTTTAACTGGAGTTCTCAGAACATATTTAATAGAATTGACTTCACAAGAGCACACCTGCCGTGTGCCAATATAGTCAGCAGCCCATAATTTATAAGATTCAATTTCCACATCACAGGAAAATAATTGTAAAAGAAGATTAAAAACTCTTCCAATAACTCTGTGAGTAAATGCACCACGTGTTATAGTACTGAGACAGGCAGATAAGGAAGGTCTTCAGTTAGCCAATCTCAGATGCGACAGTGGTAGAGGCCTTATAATTGCCCTAAAGGGGAAAAAATCAGTTAGGTTTCCTGTTCCCATCTACTATGCAGTGATCCCGACTGAAAATTGCATCTATGGGGACAGCTTCTTACTCAACTAAGATGACCCTGTGATTGAATAGGCTGCCAACACTATCTGTCCAGATTCACGCATGAATAATGGCCACTAAATTTCCTACACTACGATGTTTCCTACATTACTATGTTCCTACATTACAACAGTGACTACACTTCAAAAGTACTTCATTGGCTGTAAAGTGCTTTGCGACGTCCTGAGGTCGTGCAAGGCAGATAAGGCCATCTCTGACCACTTCCTCGTATCGCTCTCCACCCACATTCCCCTTCCACCCCCCGCAACCCTACTTCCCTCAGTGTTCGCCCCTGGAAAAAGCACTCTCCCAACTCTCTTACAACTGCACTTATGAAACCCCAACTGTCCAGCCTTTGGCCCTCCATTCATGATGACATTTCTGCAGCTACCGATCTGCTCAACCACACCCTCACCACCACGTTTGATGCCCTAGTCCCTATTAAAACAATTACTCTCTCTCACCCTGGCCATTCCCCCTTGTTCGTCCCTCATCTTTGCTCCCTTAAGTCCATAGTGTCAGCTGTGGCTCAGTTGGTAGCACCCTTGCCTCTGAGTCAGCAGATTGTGGGTTCAAGTCCCACTCCAGAGACTTGAGCACAAAAAATCTAGGCTGATACTCCAGTGCAGTACTGAGGGAGTGCTGCACTGCTGGAGGTGCCATCTTTTGGAAGAGAAGTTAAACCGAGGTCCCATCTGCACTCTCAGGTGGATGTAAAAGATACCTTGACACTATTTCGAAGAAGTGCAGGGGAGTTATCCCCAGTGTCCTGGCCAATATTTATTCCTCAATCAACATAACAAAAAAAGATTATCTGGTCATTATCACATTGCTGTTTGTGGGAGCTTGCTGTGCGCAAATTGGCTGCCACGCTTCCTACATTACAGCGGTGGCTGCACTTCAAAAAGTACTTCATTGGCTGTAAAGCGCTTTGGGATGTCTGGTGGTCATGAAAGATGCTATATAAATGCAAGTCTTTTTTCTTTTTCAAGGGACGCAGACTTGAATGGATATGGTGGACAACTGGTTTAGCCATTCACCGCCAGATCTCGCTGGACCACATAAAGCATTATCGGGTCCTGCTCTCGTCTGCCAAAATTGCTCACTGTTCCAGAATCATTCTGGAATGCAAAGATAAACCCCGGCTTCTATTCTCCACTGCTAACCGTCTTCTTAAACCCCTCTCCCCTGTCTCCTCCACCCTCACCTCCGACAAGTGTGAGGAGCTCATGCACTTCTTTGTCTCTGAGATTGAGACCATCCGTTCAGCTGCCTCTGCCACTTCCCTCCTTTCCCCTAGCCCACCGGGCCAAACGTCCTCTAAGGTTCCCCCTTGCCCTAGCCCTGAACTCACATCTTTCTCCGGTTTCTCTCCGATCTCCCCTCATGACCTCTCCCCGCTCACCTTGTCCATGAGACCCACTTCCTACTACCTCGACCTTCATCGACGTGAAACGTGAAACGTTAACTCTGTTACTCTCTCCACAGATGCTGCCTGATCTGCTGAATATTTCCATTATTTTCTGTTTTTATTTCAGATTTCCAGCATCTACAGTATATTGCTTTTACACAAGCTAGGGTTGTATTCCCTGGAATTTAGAAGGTTTAGGGGTGATTTGATCGCAGTTTTCAAGATATTAATGGGAACTGATAGGGTAGATAGAGAGAAACTAATCCCACTGGTTGGGGAGTCTCGGACTAGGGGACATCGCCTAAAAATTAGAGCAAGGCCTTTCAGGAGTGAAATCAGGAAACACTTCTACATGCGAAGAGTGGTAGAAGTTTGGAACTCTCTTCCATAAATGGCAGTTGATGCTAGGTCAATTGTTAATTTTAAATCTGTGATTGATAGATTTTTATTAACCAAAGGTATTAAGGGATATGGGGCAAAGGTGGGTATATGGAATTAGGTCACAATTCAGCCATGATCTCATTGATTACATAGGATATACAGCTCAGAAACAGGCCATTCGGCCCATACCAGTCCATGCCAGCATTTATGCATCACTTGAGCCTCCTCCCGCCTTTCCTCATCTAACTCGGTTAGCATAACCCTCTATTCCCTTCTCCCTCATGCTTATCTAGCCTCCTCTTAAATGTGTCTATACTATTTGCCCCTGTGGTAGCATGTTCCACATTCTCTCTGGGTAAAGATGTTTTTTCTGAACTCTCTATATGATTTCTTGGTGACTATCTTATATTGATGGCCTCTAGTTATGCTCTTCCCCATAAATGAAAACATTCTCTCTGTATCTACTCTATCAAAACCTTCCATAATTTTAAAGACCTCTATTAGGTCACCCTCAGCCTTTTCTTTTCAAGAGAAAAGAGACCCAGCTTGTTCATCCTTTCCTGATAGTTGTACCCTCGCATTTCTGGTATCATCCTTGTAAATCTTCTCTGCACCCTCTCCAGTGCCTCTATATCCTTTTTATAATATGGCGACCAGAATTGTACGTAGTACTCCAAGTGTGATCTAACCAAGGTTCGATACAAGTTTAGCATAACTTCCCTACTTTTCAATTCTATCCCTCCAGAAATAAACCCTAGTGCTTGGTTTGCTTTTTTTATGGCCTTGTTAACCTGTGTCGTTACTTTTAGCAATTTGTGTATTTGTACTCCAAGATCCCTTTGCTCCTCTAGCCCATCCAGACTCGCACCCTCCAAGTGATAAGTGACCTCCTTATTCTTCCTACCAGAATGTAATACATCACATTTATCTGTGTTGAAATTTATTTGCCAATTATATACCCATTCTGCAAGTGTATTAATGTCCTCCTGTAATTTGTTGCAGTCCTCCTCAGCATTGACTATCCCTCCCCCACCACCAATTTGATGCCATCCGCAAATTTAGAAATTGTGTTTTTGATTCCAAAGTCTAAATTGTTAATATAAATTGTGAACAACAGTGGTCCCAGCACTGATCCTTGTGGAACACCACTACCCACCTTCTGCCACTGTGAATAGCTACCCTTTACCCCTACTCTCTGCTTTCTGTCTTGAAGCCAGCTAGCTATCCATTCTGCTACTTGTCCCCTGACTCTGCATTCTCTGACCTTATTCATTAGTCTATCATGTGGTACCTTATCGAAGGCCTTTTGAAAATCTAGATAAATTACATCTACTGCATTACCATTGTCTACACTCTCTGTTACCTCTTCAAAAAATTCAATAAGGTTGGTCAAGCAAGACTTTCATTTTTGAAATCCATGTTGACTATTCATTATTATATTTTTGGCTTCTAAATTTTCTTCTATTTTCTCATTTAGCAGGGATTCCATTATTTTTCCGACCACTGATGTTAAACTGACTGGTCTATAGTTCCCTCGACATGTTCGATCTCCCTTCTTAAATATAGGTATTATGTTAACTATCCACCAGTCCTCTGGCACTACACCTTTTTTAATGAATTATTAAATATGTGTAGTAATACCTCTGCTATCTCTTCCCTAGATTCTTTTAAAATGTAATCCATCAGGACCAGGGCTTTTTCCTCTGAGTTTGATTAGTTTATTTAATATATCTCCTCTTTTTATTTTAAATGCATTCATTTCATTACTAATCTCATCATTCAATGTCATGTCCACCTGTTCTATCTCCCTGGTAAATACTGAAGCAAAGTAATTATTTAATATTTCTGCCAACTCTCTATCGCTGCCTGTGGTATTACACTGCCCATCCCTTAGTAGCCCTATTCCCATTCCAACCTCCCTTTTGTAATTTATGTGCCTGTAAATATTTTACTATTTTGTTTATGTTCCTTGATAATTTACTTTCATAGTTCCTCTTTACCTTCCTAATTGTTTTTTTTGACTTCTCTCCTAATCTCTTTGTATTCTCCCTTAATATGCATTCCCCTCCTGTCCATGTACTTAATGTATGCTTCTTTCCTTACCCTCAATTTTTCCCTTACAGCTTTATTCATCAAGGTGTCCCATTAGTGTTTGGTTTGTTCTTTTCTTTTTAGTGGAATATGTTTTTCCTGGAATCTGTTGAACACCATTTTAAATGTTTCCCATTGCTGTTCTATGTCATTGTTTGCCGATATTGTTGTCCATTTTATTTTCCCAAGTTCTATTCTCAGCTTTTCTCCAATCTATTACCTTGGTCTTCGTCATACTTATGTCCTTCTCAATTATTATCTTAAAGCGTATTATATTATGGCCACTATTGCCTATATGTTCTCTACTTTTACCTCTTTTATCTGCTCTAGTTCAATCCCCATCATTAGATCCAATAGAGAACCCTCCCTTGTTGGGCATTTTTACATATTGGGTTAGAAAGGAGTCCTGTACACATTGTAGGAACTCCATTCCCTTATCCCCTTTAACTACCTCTTCTGTCCAATTAATATGGGGGTAGTTGAAATCTCCCATGATTATTATTCTATGTTTTTTACTAAATTCCTAATTTGTTTGCATATTTCTTCCTCCACCTCCCTTTCACTATTAGGTGGTCTGTAGACTACCCCATTAGTGTGATTGATCCTTTATTATCTTTTATCTCTATCCACATGAATTCTATTTCTGTCTTGCTGATAGCTGCATCACTTTTTTCTACTGCCATTATGTTATCCCTAATAAGTACAGCTACTCCACCTCCCCTTTTTCCCTCTCTATCTTTTCTAAATATGTTATACCCTGCAATGTTTAATTCCCAGTCCTGATTTTTCTCTAGCCATATCTCAGTAATCCCTACTATGTCTGGTTCCTCGCAACACATGATTGCCTCCAGCTCCCCTGTTTTATTACTGACAGTGTGTGCATTACTGTACAGACAGTTTAACTCATTTTTAACCATCTTTTTACTCTCCTGTTCTATTACTCTATTTATTCCCTGGCCATCAATGTCCTCCCTTACTTTACTCTTTCCTTTGCTCTCCTTTCCTGTTTTAATTATCTTTAGGCTAGTTTAATTTCTTGTAGATCCCTCCCCCCATCTTATTAGTTTAAAGCCTTTGCCACCTCCCTATTTACCCTTTCCGCTAGGACATGGGTCCCATCCCGGTTCAGGTGGAGCCCGTTCCATCGGTACAGTTCCTTCCTGTCCCAGAACTGGTGCCAGTGTCCGATGAAAAGGAACCCCTCTTTCCCACACCAGCCCTTTCGCCATGTGTTAATTCTCCTGATCTGTCTGCTTCTATGCCAATTTGCACATGGCTCGGGCAATAATCCAAAGATGATTACCCTCGAGGTCCTGCTTTTTAATTTAGCTCCTAACTCCTGATACTCCTTCAGCAGGACCTCCTCCCTGTTCCTACCTGTGTTGTTTGTTCCAACATGGACCATGACAACTGGATTTACCCCCTCCCTTTCCAAATTCCTCTCCAGCCGCCTCGAGATATCCCTTACCCTGGCACCAGGTACGCAACACTCCCTTCGGGATTCTGATTCTTGGCTGCAGAGGACGCTATCTATCCCCCTAACTATAGAATCCCCTATCACTACCACGTTTCTATTTCGCTCTCCCCACCCCCCCGCTCCTCCCCACTCCCCGCTCCTCCCAACCCCCCACCCCTTGAACAGCCTTCTGAGCCTTGGTGCCTTGAATGGCGGAACAGGCTCGAGGGACTAAATGGCCTACTCCTGTTCCTACGTTCCTTTGTAATTATTTTCCTTACTATTTAGCAAAGTAGCAAAAGAATGAGTTCGCTATGTTTTTTGTTGATGTTCTTGCATTTTGTAGTCCTGAATTAAGAAGTGAGAAAAGATATGGAAGCAATTAAATTGTTTTGTTAGACAAACATAAAATGCTGCATATTCAAAGCAGCTCTGTCAACAACTGAAAAGAGAAAAGACAGGTTAGTGTTTGGCATAGAAAACCTTCAACAGGGGTAGGTTAAAATCATCCCAATGTGTTTTCCAATTATCCTCCTACTTCTGCCATCCAGTGCTAAAGGCTGTCACTCATGCTAGGCTACAGGTCCACAGGTGACAGCAGTGTTTTGGAACCTCAGCTAAATGGTCATTATTTATGTGTGAGCATAGACAGTGAAAGTCAGCAGACTATTTGATCATTAAGGACATTACAGTCAAGCCCAATCCTGTTCTCTCCCAATGTCTACACATGCAAACTTTCCAGCTTGGAGCAGGAACCTTACTGATTTTTCCCCCCGCCCCCGCCCTTCCTAAGTCATTGCTGCTGAGGCCAATTATAGTGCCCCTGCCATTAACCCTGTCTGAGTTCAGCTAACTCAACATAGCCCAGGGTTCAAAGCAGGCACACAGCACAGGCTGAGGATCAAAGCATACAACACCTTGGCCTGTGTGGTTCAGTATCACAATCCACAGAGTAACTGGAGGATTCCACCTTTTTCAACTGATTAAATAGATAGGATCCCTGTGTGATAATGATTATCCAGCACTCTGCTGTTAGAAGAAAACACATAAAGCAGTTAAGACTCCTAAATTCCCATATAATTCAACTAGCAGATAGCAGTGCCATCAATGCTGTTCTCTGTAAGTGGAACATATCTACTGTGAAACATTGGTTAAACCATATAGACGATGAGACAAAATGAATTAATACTGTGAACTAGATAATGGAAGAGTGTTCTGTGTATTTAATAGCTGTTGTTTTGATCCTAGAGTCTCTTTTTAAATCAGGTGTGAATCAGACACAATTCATGTTGATGCTGTGCCTATCTTACACAATACCACAAATCATAAATTTTAGATAAAGCAAGCATCAATAATAAAAGAGTACAAACGTTCTCACAAATTCAATTTGTATTTCATATTTTAATTTTTTAATTTTCATTATTTAAATTCTTTTACTTCTCTGCTACTCATTACAGAGTAAATGCTTCTGTTTTTCAAAACATCAGGATATATTGTTTTCAGGATAATGCACCCTTCCCCGCTCTTCTTCCCCCCCCACCCCCGCCCATCACTTGATCACTGGCATGGAGGTTTATGAGAATCTACAAGACTGATTTCAGCAACCTCATGTATTTTCGGATTACAGTTTTGCTGTGCTCAGGAATGAAGTGCCGAGACTTGCTTGAGAGGATGTGATCACATTGCCCTTTCAACCTGACACCTCAGTTTCAATCTCAGTTGAGTGGGATGAAAAATCTCTGCTCTCTGATGGAGAAACAAACCTCACCAAATGAAATGTCCCCTGACAACCCTAATTCAGTTCCTAGTGAATAGGAACCTACAGTAATGAATTGCCTCAAAGTCAGTATAGCCCACTCCACTTAAGTGTGTGCCTTGAACAGCAGGTGAGGAGCATATAACCTCCAACACTGGCCGGAATTTTGCCAGCGCTCAGAGGGCGGGTTCAGAGGTGGGTACGCTGTCAAAATCGAAAAGATTGACAGCGGGTCAGGATCCAGCTGTCAACCCGCCTCCACGTTAGTTTCCCAAGTGTCAGGTCTGTCTGCGCTTTACAGATCCGACACCAAGCAGCGGATGAGCCAATTCAGAAACTTGAGAGCTTGTTAAAAGGTACTTAAACACCATTTTTACCATGTACTTAGCATTTTACCAGCTTTTTCACGAGGTTCCCGGCGCGCGGAGATCACGTCAGGTAAGTAGGTCAGGTTTTCAATGACTCTCCATTCCTCTGAATAGTTGACAGCTGCAAAAGTGGTATAAAAGCTGCCATTTCACAGCTGTTCATTTTCCAGTGTTAGAAGCTGGAGCCTTCAGGATTTGGAATACACTTTTCAGCGTTATGCAGGTTGGAAGTGTTTGGAGTAAACTCTCTATCTACTGTCACCTCTTTGGAGCAAGCTCTCTCAACATTTACATATCACTTCTGTCATCTCAACTTCAGCTGTCATCTATTCCAACAGCATCCGTACCCTTGAAAAAATCTCACCTTGGTCCTCAGAATCCCACCACGATCAGCCCCAACACCAGCATCACCAGGCACACCAGCATCACCAGCACCAACATCACCAACAACAACACCAACCTGCTCCGCAATCATCTGATGCTACACAGGACACAGGGCATCAGCACCCGACCACATTGCTGCCCGGGAGGCCTGGGATGGCCTCACCATGGCCAGATTTACTTTACTTGATGCTGTACACCCTGGCTGCCACATGATGCACCAGGTTGGCACTACCCCACACCAACACCATAAAGCATCCCTACAATGCCCAAGCCATTTCTTTCACACTCATCACCATTGCGGGGGATAATGTTATGTCTCACCATTCACTGCAACTCACCTAAAAGTGCACACAAATCTGTCTAAGAAGTGTGGAAAATAAAGATTTCAATGTTTGGCAACACATCAACAGAAACTTTACGTGAACATTGACGAAAACACCCAAGTGCCTACCCTTGTGTGTTGTTAGTTGGTATGATTGGACAAGGATGAGGGTGAGTGTTTGGGGTGGCTAGTGAGATGGGGATGTGATGATGTAGATAGATAGATAGAGAGAGAGGGATGGATGGAGGTGCAAGGTAAGTTGGTGTGAGTAACGATGTGTAGGAGTAGGGTAGGGAAGGCTGAGTGATGGGGATGTGATGAGTGGCACAGCAGGATGAGGTTGAGTGTGGCTTTGCAGTAACGTTTCGTGATCTACTGAGATCATTGAAGGGTTTGCGCCACTGCAGCCTGGTCCTCCTGACGACATCCCTGCTTGTGCCCTCCTGTGCAATGTGCAACCAGGTTGCGTTGGTGTCCTGGGGAGGTCTCTTCCGCCCATTGGAAGGGAAAAGAACCTCCCTGCGTGCTGTGACTTCCTCCATAAACATATGGAGGGAGTCATGGCAGAGCCTGGGTGCAGCCATGCACCTTTGTGCAGTGCTTGTCAGTGTTTGCAGCACCTCAATGGAACACGGACAGCATAACTGTCAAAATGAATGTGGACATGGTCCCTTTAAGGAAACTGGTTGATGACACGTCATCAAATGATGTCATCAGACCCGCTTCCTTTTAATTGGCCGGGAACCTCGCAGAGTGGGCTTAACAAGCCCAATCAATGGAAATTTCTTCTCACAGAGCGGGATGGAACCGGGAGCGGGGTCGCAACCTACCATCTACCTCGGCCGCA
Source organism: Squalus acanthias (assembly GCA_030390025.1). Classification (NCBI taxonomy): domain Eukaryota; kingdom Metazoa; phylum Chordata; class Chondrichthyes; order Squaliformes; family Squalidae; genus Squalus; species Squalus acanthias. The sequence continues at coordinate 173,906,543 of CM059427.1, read as the reverse complement.
CTGAGCCCGCCTCGGTAGGCGAAATCGCGGCCACCGTTACCAAAAGAGGCTTGAAAAAACAAAGTTTTGAAAAAAAATATGTTTCTTGTACATTTAAACAGAGCTTACTTTAATGTGAAGCCACAATAATTTTTTTATCACACTGTATAATACCATTTTTATTACTTTTTTATTACATGGAGATGTCTGCCATAGAGAACAAATGGATCAGTGAGGGAAAATGCAGCTCAATTCACATCAGTGGAGCCAGTTTGCATTCATATTTTAGTATGATCCACATTATATATATATATATATATATATAATGTGTGTGTCCTAATGTTATCATATATTTATTTAATTCTTTATCTAAGGTGCTATATACAGAATACCTAATTGGTTACAATGTATATCTCCTATTTGTGGTACTGAACAAACCCACTCAACGTTTTGTCACTCGAGTTACCAGATCAGTCCAGTCATAGTCCTGGATTCCTCTTCATGTGCCCTCTATGTCCATATAAGGGTAGGTTTTACTCATCCGCATTCATTTTAATGGACAGGAAATCGTGCGGGGCCCCAAACCGCTATGCCCCAATTTCCGATATGTACTCCTGGAACATGAAGCTCCACACTGAAAGCATGAATTTGTAAAATCTACCCTATTGAGTATTAATATCATATGTTGACTTGTCTTTAGGTCAGAAAAAAGTTTCTTGAATTAAGATAAGTTAACATGGATTCCTTTTACACTGTACAAAATCTATAATGTTATCTTCCTCAGGAAATGTAACAATGACCTACACTTTATTTGTGCTTTGCTCAGCATTTCAGACCCTTTTACTGTGTTGGATACTAAAAAAATAGCTGAGGTGAAATTAATTAGAAATCAATTTTGTTTTTAACAAAAAATCAGTTTGAGTTCTACTTTATTTGTACTCTTGGATTTTCAATATAAAGTGTAGAAAAATTGTTACATTTGGAGAAGTAATAGTACTAATCTTACTTTCAGAAATTAAAATGGAATGGAAAATGCCGCATGAGTGTAGTGTGCTTCTGAGATGAGGTTTGAGTCAGGTTGTTGAGTCACTTGCCCTGGAAGTCATCGATAACATCTGAGTTAAAAATTGCAACATTTTCCTCACCTTGTCACTATCACCCCATTTGATTCCCACTTATGGAAAAAAAGAATGCACACTAGCTGAATGGTGACGTCAAGGGTATTTCAGAGGTAATAGTTGGGCGCTGTCTGCTATTAAATAAACAGATTTCTGAAAATAGAATCTCTGAACATGTTGTTCCTTGTCTTGTGTGAATGCAGAATAAGACTGCAATTGTGCCTTGTTTTTTTTTAATGTAATTTATTTTTTGTTACCAATTCCCTTTCCTGATTGACAGGGTATGGTTTTCACAGGCACTGGACAACCTCAGGTACCTTGGCCAATTGGCTATTATTCAAACTAGGCAGTTAGTATCGCATATTTGGCTTGGGGAGGTATCAAAGCTGAGCCCAGTCCTGTCCTCACCCAATATTCATACATCAACTCTTTCACCAAGAGTCACTAGATAATAATTAGGAACAGAAACACTGGCTGATTTTCATCTCCGGCTCAGGGGGCACTAAGATCAATTGTAGAGTCCCCACTAGTATCCTATCTGCGATTAGCTAACACAGCACAGAGTGGCGATTGAATCTGGCCTGTATGGCTCAGTTACTCACTAGGTAGACTCTCTAAATCGTTGGAAAGTTACCACTGAGCCTCTTTCAGTTGACCAGTCATATTTCTCACCTGTTAATAAAATAATCTCATGGCTGATTATCTTTGACCTTTTAAAAAAAAATCCAACTACACATTTAGGACACTGATATATCACCAGAATTGTGATATGACACTAAATATTCAAATGTCAAATATCAGAGTCGAATACTATTATCGTCAACAAATAATCAAATATTTAAATGTTCAGCGACTGTCCAGCAATAAAATGGATTTAATTTTGGAAGGTTTTGACACAGAGCCTGAGTCAGCATGTTGCAGCTTCACGAAGCATCTATAAATACTATATATGAAACATCTTTTACATGAATAATTCTTTATAACTGAAATGACTTGAGCAAATTTATTTCTAACCAAATGAATGCACTTATAGTTTTGCTTTTAAAGATCCCATTTCCCCTTCTTTTCCCTGTATAAATAAGCAGGTAAACGAATACGATTTGTGCTCAGTTCAATGTCACCTACCTGCACAGATGGCTTCACAAGGTGCCTGAGCAACTGCTCCTCTAATTGCTGGGAATCGGCAGGATTTCTCCTGGGACAGCTGTCACGTCCTACACAGGTTTTTCCTGCGTCCTGCTAGGGTCTGGCAAGGGACTGAGTGATAGGACTACAGAACTCCTGCAGAACTCCTGCCCCAGGGCGACAGATAATGAAGGCAAGCTCTCGGGGGGAAAAAAGAGATGAATAAAGAAGTAAATCTAAAAAAGACCAGTTAATTTGTCATTGATGACAATTCCCATTAATCTTCGAATGGGAGGGTTGTCAGCCTTACCTGAGGCCCTATGCAAGGATTTGGTCTACTTTCCTGTATCTGATGATGTTGGAGATGAAACATGACTTTATTTATTGTTTAAATTTTGTATAACGCATTAAGTTTAAATGCATGCTTGGATCTACAATGAGATAGCATGAAATAACAGAATTATTGCTGTATAACTTAGCACTATATTTCTCTTCCAATCAATAAGTGACCTAGATACATTTTATGCACTGTAATTTGTAGGTATACAAAAATATAGATGGAAGATATGCATTGGGCTCCTGTTGGATGCAACATTAATCAAATGAATTGTCAAGATCATATAAAGCACATGTCATGTGTGCATCATAACATCTAGTCCAGTTATTGGATAAATATTGAATTTAAAATAAAAATAAGAGAGAATGTGCAATTATAAAGCACCTTATAATGTCTCTCTGAAATGTTCCAAAGCACTCTGCATACAGTGAATTACTTTGAAGTGCAGTCATTGTTATGTAGGTGAAAAGGATTTTGCTATAGTTCCTGTTTCCATAGTAATGATATAGAAGGGATGTGGTTATTACCCAGTTAATGTAAAATTACAAAAAGTTCTTGTAATTTAATATGAGGTGCATTTTTTGTTTTCTGGTGTACAGTTTAGATCTAGTGAGTTTGGAATCTAGTAACAGCTGCTCTGAGCCCTGTGGCATGTACACTGTGCTGGTACTGTTAACACTTCTCTGGCACAGATCAACGCATTAGCTATTTGTTACTTAATTTTAAACAGCATTGTCACTATTGAGCTATCACTGGCCAAAGAGCACATGCTAATTTGCACTATTGAATGTTTAGTCCTTCATGGTGATTATGCATGACATGTGTATGTGAAGGCTTCTCGCTCCTTGGGGAAGTCATTAGCATTTCTTTGCCTTCCCTGAGATAAACACAACTTTGAATGTTACTTTGTTTAAAATCAAATATTAGTTACAATATTTGCAGGAGTGTTATATGTCAGCAAAGAATGTTATTTCAGATTAAACATTTTCTTCCTGTCACATGACCTTTTATGACCCTGATTCAATACCGCCTCCTTTTCCTGTCATATGTGGAAAATCCACAGGGAAAAACTGTGATCATAATGGCAGCCATCAATGGTAAGATGAGAAATAAATTCTTATTGGAAAGGATAGTTTCTAAACAAATGGTCTAGGGTAGTGATGTATATCCTTTTGCCTCAAAATCTGGGTTTAGGTCACTTTTGCATGATATCATTGTGGCACACCAAAAGCAAACCCAATGTTTGGCTCTCCTGGGCATTATCTGTGTCAAAAACAGTGAAAGCCCCTCTTAAACAAAACTGGAAGCCTCACCAAAAAACAAATATAATTTTGACAGCTTCTAATTGAACAGGGCTGCTGTGTAAAAGGTCAAGATCTCTAAGTGATATTATTTTGGACAGTTTCAGCTTTGCTTCTAGTTAAGATGACACCGCAACACAAAACTGTCCATAATTTGGCACTGTTTGTTCAGTCTCGCTGAGAAACCCTATAACAATGACTGCTGTTGGCAATGAAGTGTCAGTTGGGAAAATGCTCTTCTAAGTTCTCAGGCACATTTTTGAAGCAGTGTATTGCGGGGGGGGGGTGCTTTGAACTGTATCTGGTCTGGGTTTTACCTGACCTTGGAGTACTTCAGAATGACACTTTACACAAAAAGATAAACATTTCAATTCTCAGTAGGCTCATCGCTCACTTTGATAAGCACATTGTAAAATTAAAAGATGGAAAAAATAGTGCTGAATATTTTTCTACTGTTAAAGAATTAGTAGAGTGGAACCTCATTAAACAAACCAGAAAAGCAATTCTGATCAGAGGTCAGCTTATCAAGGTTTGTGTCCTCAATGAAGTTTCAGTACAGACCAGGAGAAACATTTATATTAATAAGACATTTTTTAATAAAAAGGTTTTTCACTACAGCTGGATACAACATGGAGGGGTTAACTGAAAGAAATAGGCTGACCCAGATACAAACTACATCTGTTTTTTACACACTTAAATCTTCAGAAGAACAAATTATGAAGTGATCTGTTTTAAAGGGGTCCTGTGACCCAAATTAGGCAAGTCAAATTTATTGGATGGATGATAAGAACTTGATACAGTTACTGTGGTTAGTCACATTCTGCAGTGATGGAAAGGAACAAGAGAAAGTGGACTGCTAGCTCTTGGCATGTATCCCTAAGTGCAGGATTTTCTGCCTATTAAAAATACTGCTTAGCTCTGTAAAAATGTACCCCTTATTAGTAACAATTATTAATGTAGATTTTGATGGGCATTAAGTGCAAGATTCTTATTTTTTATTCCTTTATTAACTCCTACCATCTCTTTGAAATATGCATAAAGGTTTTTTTTCTTAAAGAATCATACTGACCCCTAGCTGAATTTACTTGCCAAAGCACAGTACAGAATTCTGAAAATCTTAGCAGAATTGCTCTTGATTGTTAATAATGATTGCACCACTACCGCATGTATGGGAATGTGACAAGTGCTCATCAGCATCTAACTCGACCAAATGCAAGTCGGAATAGAATAATTATGGTGGAATTAAGCAAAATTGGTAATCTTCATATTTTCTCTGACATGTTTTTGAATTTAAATCCAAGGTGAAGATTTTTTTAAATGTTAGCTAGTGTAATTTATAGGCTTTAATATTGATGAGGAGACATAATTATAATTTTTAGAATTTTCATTGTCTCTTTTTAAGAATTATGTAAACCATATCACTTTTGTTGCAATTTAAATTGAAGCCAATGGGAATCGGGGAAAATGATGCACTGGCTGGAGTTATGCCTAGCACAAAGGAAGATGGTTGTGGTTGTTGGAGGCCAATTATCTCAGCCCCTGGACATTGCTGCAGGAGTTCTTCAGGGCAGTGTACTAGGCCCAACCATCTTCAGCTGCTTCATCAATGACCTTCCCTCCATCATGGGGTCAGAAGAGGGGACATTCGTTGATGATTGCACAGTGTTCAGTTCCATTCGCAACTCCTCAGATAATGAAGCAGTCCATGCCCGCATGCAGCAAGACCTGGACGACATTCAGGCTTGGGCTGATAAGTGGCAAGTAACATTCACACCACATAAGTGCCAGGCAGTGACTATCTCCAACAAGAGAGAGTCTAACCACCGCCCCTTGACATTCAATGGCATTACCATCACTGAATCCCCCACTAGCAAGACCTGGACGACATTCAGGCTTGAGCTGATAAGTGCCAAGTAACATTCGTGCCACACAAGTGCCAGGCAGTGACTATCTCCAATAAGAGAGAGTCTAACCATTGCCCTTTGACATTCAATGGCATTACCATCACTGAATCCCTATCGACATCCTGGGGGTCACCATTGACCAGAAACTTAACTGGACCAGCCACATAAATACTGTGGCTACAAGAGCAGGTCAGAGGCTGGTTTTTCTGCAGCAAGTGTCTCACCTTCTGACTCCCCATCTACAAGGCACAAGTAAGGAGTGTGATGGAATCCTCTCCACTTGCCTGGATGAGTGCAGCTCCAACAACACTCAAGAAGCACGACACCATCCAGGACAAATCAGCCCGGTTGATTGGCACCCCATCCACCACCTTAAACATTCACTCCCTCCACCACCAGTGTACCGTGGCTGCAGTGTTTACCATCTAGAAGATGCACTGCAGCAACTCGCCAAGGCTTCTTCGACAGCACCTCCCAAATCCGCGACCTCTACCACTTAGAAGGACAAGGGCAGCAGGCGCATGGGAACCCACCACCTCCAAGTTACCCTCCAAGTCACACACCATCCTGACTTAGAAATATATTGCCGTTCCTTCATCGTTGCTGGGTCAAAATTCTGGAATTCCCTCCCTAACAGCACTGTGTGAGTACCTTCACCACACGAACTGTAGCGGTTCAAGAAGGCGGCTCACCACCACCTTATCAAGGGCAATTAGGGATGGGCAATAAATGCCAGTGACGCCCACATCCCACATCCCATGAACAAATAAAAAAAAATGCCTATATTCAAAATGATAAAATGATTAGTTTTTAAAGTCCTTGTCAAAGTTCTGCTTTCCTGAAAATGTATTTTGTATGCATTTATATTTAATATAAAGACATCTTCCTACAGTCTTATTAAATTGTCTTTTTCAATCATGTATCTTTGTGTCACACCTATTTTTAAGGAAGAAGTTGTGTTCTACAGTCTGTACAGTGGCTCTAAAGCCATATTTTCAACAGTATACACTCGAGCAAATGTAACAAAATTGTGTGACCTAACCTGTTACCCGTGTTGTATGGCTGTGAAACTTAAATACCATCATTATCACTTATTTGGCACTAGGATAGATAACACATGCACATCTGCAGTGACTACAAGGAGAGCCATGTGTAGGAGAGAATCAAATATGAAAGTACATTAAATAGTTGGCAACATTCCATCTGTTTGACTTTGCAAGCATCAATGAAAGAACAATGATGAGAAAATGACCACCTTGTGGCTCCAAGAGCCAAGTGACACAGCAAGTGCCAGGCAATGACTATCTCCAACAAGCCCCTTGATATTCATCGGCATTACCATCACCGAATCCTCCACCATCAATATCCTGAGGGTCACCATTGACCAGAAACTTAACATAAATAGTGTGGCAACAAGAACAGGTCAGAGGCTGGGTATTCTGTGGCAAGTGTCTCACCTCCTGAATCCCCAAAGCCTTTCCACCATCTACAAGGCACAAGTCAGGAGTGTGATGGAATGCTCTCCACTTGCCTGGATGAGTGCAGCTCCAACAACACTCAAGAAGCTCGACACCATCCAAGACAAAGCAGCTCACTTGATTGGCACCCCATCCACCACCTTAAACATTCACTACCTCCACCACTGGCGTAGCGTGGCTGCAGTGTGTACCATCTACAAGATGCACTGCAGCTACTCACCAAGGCTTCTTCGGCAGCGCCTCCCAAACCCGCGACCTCTTCCACCTAGAAGGACAAGGGCAGCAGGCGCATTGGAACACCACCACCTCCAAGTTCCCCTCCAAGTCACACACCATCCTGACTTGGATGTATATCGCCATTCCTTCATCGTCGCTGGGTCAAAATCCTTAAACTCCCTTCCTAACAGCACTGTGGGAGTACCTTCACTGCATGGACTGCAGCGATTCAAGAAGGTGGCTCACCACCACCTTCTCAAGGGCAACTAGGGATGGGCTTGCCAGCGACACCCACATGTGCGGCTGAAATGATATTTAAGCTATTGTTCTCAAAGGGCTTATGCATTAAGTAGTTCAACATCCAGCATCACTAACATAGATAGATTAGTTGCATTTTGCAACCATGTATCTTCAGCATTACCAGTTCCAGAGTACTGTGGGAAATAATCACACACCTCAGCTCCATATTTTATAAATAAAATGATATGACTCTTAACAACATCAATGTTGCTGAAAGGATCATCAGCTGAACTGCAGACCACTGGAAGCTACAGACCACCAACTGATTACATGAACCACTATGTGAAATACATTGGACTCATGGGTCAAACAAAAAAGGTTGACAGCATTTCTAACAAAGCAGATCTAAACATCTCCATAGGCGGTCAACAACTGGAAAATAACTGAGCAGATCATGCACCTCAAAAATACAGTGATATACGAAAGACACAAAAATAGAGGTGAATTTCCACATCAGTGAAGCAACAAGTTCTGGGGGTATGGAAATATTGCCATGACAAGGAAGCAGTTTGGTCATTCTTTGGTCTGTAAGGTAGACAAAACTGGACCTTCTGCAATTCTAAGGAGAGAAACTTGGAAGTCTACCATCACAGCTGCTTCAGAGAAATACGGATCATGTAAAATGATTTTGCTGCCGATATGAAACATAGAAACATAGAAGATAGGAGTAGGCCATTCGGCCCCTTGAGCCTGCTCCGCCATTCGATGAGATCATGGCTGATCATCCAAACTCAGTACCCTGTACCTGCCTTCTCCCCATATCCCTTGATACCTTTAGCTTTAAGAAATATATCTAACTCATTCTTGAATATATTTAATGACTTGGCCTCAACTACCTTCTGTGGTAGAGAATTCCACAGGTTCACCACTCTCTGGGTGAAGAAATTCTTCCTCATTTCTGTCCTAAATGGCTTACCCCTTATCCTTAGAAGTCAGACAATGAATTAAATGAATCCACCTTCCAGTGGTTTGGGTTTATTAACACAGGAAGTGCATGACTATTCAAATTGAGATGGAAACATAGCAGACCAGCTGCTGATGTTAAAAAAGACAATAAAAGGAGCTTTTGCAGTATTTGGTCACTGGTAAACTGACAAAGAAGTGCTGAACTCATATGCAAAGGTGACAGAAAATGGATGTGCTTTGTCACTTAAAGTCATGCCAATAGATGAGGCAGATTTAGTATGTTGAAAAAATGCTACTTGGTACACTAATGGGTTGCATCAGCTATGTGACTATGTTATATAAGTAAACCTTTCTATCCTAGATAGAAAGGCCAAGATCTCAAACATTTAATGATAGCTGATAGGAATATAGGGAGATCTTCATGAGCCTTAGGATTTGAACAAAATTATTGGACTAATGACAGTCAATTTGATTTTTTAAAGAAGGAAAAAGAAGCTCTTTTCCTTAAATTAGTCGGGGCTGAGTTTCCGCTTGTTTCCGCGAGTTGTATCAGCACAATCTAGGTGGAATCGGCCGAACTGGCACAAAAGATCGGGGAATTTTAAAAATAAGTGTGTTACGCCCAAAACCTCTCACCTTCATGTTTTCCGCAATCTTTTCCATTGGCTCAAGATTCAATTTGCCCAAATCAGGCCCCATCCATAAATTGGCCACGCCCCCAGGTTGAAATTACAAGCTTTTGCCAATTGCCCTGGTTCGGGAAGGCTCTTTAAATTGTGCTCATTTTCATCGGCGCACAGACACTAATAGGCACATTTTTAAAGTTTTTTTCACGTCAAAAATTATTTAATTTACTAAAAAACTGACTAGTGTACACCAATGAAACTATTAAATGTTTCATTATATTTTTTTTTAAGTCATTTTCAGTGATTTTAAATCAGGTTACTCACAGGTAGAGGACCGAACAGTCTTATTAAAAATGCTTATTTTTGGTGGTAAACCCATTTTGAGCTGTATTAATAAAACCGCACCAGGTTACCACTCTTAAATACATCAAGGAATACTTTTTAATGGAAAGAAAAAAAATAAGGAAACGATTATGTTCTATTCCGCTGCCCGTTTGCGCTGGTTCATGGAATATACATTTGAGGTTATGCAAATGAACTTCAGCGGAAACCTGAAGCCTAACCTAACCAGGCCCAATTGCAAGCACATTTTGGGCACAATTTCCTGACTGCGCCCAAAGCGGAATTCTACCCTGTCATGTTAATAGCTTGATAACCACCATTTGAACTCGGATTGCGATCTTACTCAATCTGTAATAAATCTTCCTAAAAATTATGTTGAATATAATTGGTTTGATTTGTAGAAAATGTTAAGAATGTATAATATTTCAAGGAAACAATAATAGGTAATGCATATAGAAATATTATAGTCTGTATTTGCAAAATTTCTCTTTTTAATATGCTGAGGTGTAACCTTGAAAAATCAATATGTTTGCATTTGTATAATCATGAGATTATGCAGTTTCGTCACACACATCACATTTTAAACCCTGAGGCTCTTTTGGGACTTTATACTTACAATCCAATAGAATAGTGATGGTGGAGTTGTTCGTAGATACATTTATTAACCCGTTCAGAGGATAAGTTACTGTGTCTGTAAAGGTTAAAGGAACCCTCATGTAGATTGGAGTCAGACTGAAATACATCTGGTGAGTCTGTGTATGCTTTTCCAACTATAAGGTTACTTCTTTCACAAAGAAAAACATTACTGGTGCAAACAAGAGCAAAACATAAGTATGTAACTGTGCCATGATTTCCCATGGTCTGCCTGTGCATTGCACCTAATACCACTACTACTTTCGTATGATGGGAAAAGCTTATACTGGGATGTCTAGTTTGGCTATCCGTTCGATGGCCTCCTGAAATGCCGAGTGGAAAAATGAGGTGCCTCCCGCAACAGATCTCAGTGGGCAGGTTGATGTGATGTGTCCCACGGTCTGGGACTCATGGCCACAGTCGCACTTCGGGTCGTCGCTCATCTTCCACTTGTGGAGCAGGTGGCCGCATCGTCCAGGCCCTGTGCGGATTCGATTGAGCGCCGTCCAGGGACCTCTGCTGTTGGGTCAGTGATGAGGGGTTGGTTCTTTATGTTACATGCGCCCCACGATTCCGTCCATCTGGATAGTGAGTTGTCACCAGCTCCATGAATATTGGCTGCTGTTTCCCAGAATGGCCGGCGTGATTTTAAATGCTATTGTGGTGGGTTTTTCAAGTCTTCGTGAATGGGAAGGTCAATGTTGCTCATGATTTTTTCCATCTCATGGATGCACGGTGGCGTCGCGGCGAATGGCAGGCGGGGCAATGTGGGACAGCACCAGGAGCCACTCAGTTGGAGTGGACTTAAGTGTCCCTGACACCGTCCTCATGGGGGCGTTTAGCTGCACCTCCACGATCTTTGTGTGGCAGCTGCAGGACCATGAGGCAGAGCATTATGCTGCAGCAGAGTAGACTAGGGCCACTGTTGTGATGCGAAGAGTTCTGGCTGTGCTCCCCCATGACATTCCAGCGAGTTTCCGGACCAGGTTCACCCTGATTTTTCTTTTCTGGCCGGTGTTGGTGAGATCACATTGATAGGTGAGAGTCTTGTCCAGGGTAACACCCAGGCATTTTGGGTATGGTTCATGGGTAGGTCGCTTTCCACAGAATGAAACATTGAGTTCTTGAATGGCGTTGTCGTTCAGATGGAACGCCGACCCAACTGTCTTCTCTGGATTGGGGCGGAGGTGCCAGGTCTGAAAGTAACATTCCAGTAGGTCCAGGTCGCTTGTGAGCATCCTACTTTCTTCCTCTAGCATTGGTGCCTGCTTCAGCAGTGCTATGTCATCGGCATAGGCGAACTTCCGGAATTTGGTGCAGGGCATGTCCGGCGTATAGATTTCGAAAAAGGCTGGTGCAAGGACCAATCCTTGTAGCAGACCGTTGTTGAGCGTCCGTGTTCAGCTGGTCTTGTCACCAAGATAGACGTGGAACTTACGATTGCTCAGTAGGGTGTTGATAACCTGAGAGTCTTGCAGCATTGGATGATTGGCTGATTCAGTAGCAGGTCTTCACGCCAGACAGTGTCGTTTGCCGATGACAAGTCTATGAAAGCAGCTCCAGTCATCAGCTGCTTCTGGAACCCTGCTTCAATGTTGGTCACTGCTGCAGAGAGACATTAATGTCCTGAACTGATGAATAGATGGTTTGTATGTGTATGTATTGAAGCTAGTGTAGCTCTATGCAATGCACTTTTACTTTAAAAATAAAACCTTTATTTTTGTGATAAACAAAACAAGTAAGTAGTTAAAGGAAGAGTACTTGGGGGAAGTATGGAACGTGTTTGATCAAACTGAACAGCTTGGATTTGGCATAAGGTCTGTGCTACAAGTAGTAGGCAGGGAGGAGGTAGGCAGCAAAATTGAGATCATGAAAGAGCAGCCAATTGGAGGATTTTTATAGAGAAGTGAAATTGCTCTTAATGGGGTGTGAAATAGATAATGATATCCATTCCAACCTCAATTAAACAGCTTCATTTCACAACCTACACAAAATTTCAAATAAACTGGCCTGCTATCATTTTTTTCTGGCAGATGTTGGAATATCGTTGCATCAAAATGATAATTTTGGAAGCTAATTCCTATGCTGAAAAATATTACTCAAAACTGTAGATGGATTTTCTATTTCTTTATTTTTCATGCATATTCATCTAAATCAGGATAATTACCATGTCAAGGAATTGCGGAACAGACAGTAGCAATGTCCACTTTCAGTGTGAAGACAAAATTATATTTTGTTTCGAAAGAATCCCTTAGTTTCTGTTGAGAAGATGATGATGCAATGTTATCCATATTACAAAAATGTTATGTGAGTTATACAAACAATATTTGCAGCAATTGTCAGGAAGGTGTGTGCACAAGCAACAGCAAAACTGGTGGTATGGGAGGTGAACAAACAGGAGGTGAACAAAATGTAGGAGGAGATATAGTACACATTAGACACATCACACAGCCGTGTAATGGCATCTCAAGCACTATCAAGTTAATGGATGCTGAATCCAGAAGCCAAATCGGCTTGCATTCGCTCTGCAACGGAATACCCACAAAATTGGAACCAAACCGTCCATTTCATTTGTTCTGGTTGTGGTTAGTTTGGCAGAAAACCCAGGTAAGTTTCCTAGATTTCTAATGAACTGTTCTTGTTCAAAAATTGCAGTAGAACCAAGGTTTAATGAAACTAATAGCACCCATCATTGAGAAGTTGCTGTTTATTGCCATGTTTGCATACAAGAGAGAGTACAAATATTACTGCGGTGTGCTTTCTGCTGATTTTCTTCCCTCCCTCCTTTTCTTCTGAAGGTGTTGATTCCTTGGTGAGGTACAGTTCCATAGGCATTGATTGCCACAGGTATCTACTCAGGTTCAGTGGTACCAGTCGCTCCCTTAAACAATAACGACTTGCATTTATAGTAATATCATTGTAAAACCTCCCAAGTTACTTCACGGCAGCGTTATCAAACAAAATTTGACGCCAAGTCACATAAGGAAATATTAGGACAGGTGGCCAAAAGCTTGGTCAAAGAGGTAGGTTTTAAGGAGCGATTTAAAGGAGAGTGAGGTAGAGATGCGGAAAGGTTTAGGGAGGGAATTTCAGAGCTTAGGGTCTAGGCAGCTGAAGGCACGGCCGCCAATTGTAGAGCGATTAAAATCAGGGATGCTCAAGAGGCCAGAATTGGAGGAGCACAGAGATCTCAGATGGTTGTAGGGGGTTACAGAGATAGGTCGGGGCGAGGCCATGGAGGGATTTGAAAACAAGGATGAGAATTTTTAAATCGTGGCATTGCTGGATCAGGAGCCAATGTAGGTCAGCAAACACAGGGGTGATAGGTGAATGGAACTTAAGCGATCTGGTTGCCTTCCATTTCCCTGTATCTGCGAATGTGGTAGTGGGACCCAGGACTGTAACAAAGAATGGGGAGGTGGGCATCAGGCCGCGATCAAAGGGAGGATGTTTGCCTGGTACAAGAGAGGCCCAAGGTTTCCTTGTGAGGCCTGGTGGAGCACTGCTGCCCCTCCTGGCCCACAAAGAAACCTGAAAAATATATTTAAAACGTACCTTCTGGGCCTCTTCTGGCCCAGGTTCCGCATCCCGGCAGGTTTTGCCTGATATCATCGGACCCAATCTGCATATTTAAAACAGGACCCTGCTTCCTTCCTGCTGGTGGCCTGCTCAACTGCTTAAAAGAGCAGGTTAATATGGGGACACAGTGGAAAGGAAGCGGGGTCGGAGCGGGTAAGTGATTCCCGTTATTCCAACTGCCACCCCTTGCCCGGTTTCCGGCAGGTGGGGGGGGGTGCGGTTAAAATCGGGGCCCTGGTATCTGTGATGATTCTTAAAAAGGCTCCCTTCAAAGAGTAGCAGGCATCAAAGAATTGTAAAAACCACGCAAGCGCAGAAATTTAAAGGGACCGCGCCTTAAAAGAAACAGGCCGCGCAGAACAAAGTGCAGCTTACGGGGAACATTGCCCAGGGGGTATTTAACCAATAGGAAAGGGGAAGGTGCACAAGTCAAAATAACTGTGCAAAATCTCATTGTCCCATTTCCCATTGAATCCTTTTTTTTAGCTGACTGGCTAATGCACTAATGCATGCAAATCGGTATCGGCAAATATGATATCATTAGGACCCAATGCCATTTTAACGGTCTGCGGCGGTAAAACCTGACAGGAAAGAAAAACTTTCCTTAGTGGGACCAGGAGGAGCAGGACTGCTCCTTTGATCCCCCACCCCCCCCCCCACATGGAAAGTCTGGGCCTCTGCTGCCCCGGGCCCCCTACCCCTTCCCACCTGTGAAACGGCCCTGATCCCCCCCACAACTTACCTTGGTGCCAGCAGGCAGCCTGCAAGCTTTACCATTTTGACCTGCCCAAAGCCTTGCAGCTGCCTTTTTCCGCTCGTTTTGGGGGTTCAGCTGGCCAGCGGGATGCAAATGAGGCCCAGGTGTTAAAATAGCCTGGGCCTAAATCTGATGAGGTCGGGCGGGTCTCATGCTCACTCTGCCGAAAGCTGCTCCAAGTTAAAATCCCCACCACCCCCCCCAAAGCATTACATATCTCCTGATTGACCACACATTGCTAACAAATGGTCCATTGTTTGGGAACTCCAAAGTACAGCTCATCTCATATTATTAATCACCTCTTGACTGTCACCGATTTACAACTCAGTATGGGATTGTCTACAGCAACTAACCATTGTCAGGCAAGCTTCTGCTCACGATGCATTTTATGGAACCTTGATGTTTGGGGTACACAACAGGTGGGAGTGAATTGGTGCCCAGTATACAAACGGCCCAATTTTCCTTTGTATGGGTCCTTTTCATAGAAAAAAGATAACTACACCATCTCAAACCATGACAATTGCTCAACTGGCTGTTCTTCAAGTGTGATCCTAGACAGTCAGTGTCAGTAGACAATTCAACTACAGGAGCAGCATAACACAGCCTAACCCAGTTGCCATCTAAATAATGATCAGAAGCAGGAATCTTCCGCTTTAGCCTCTTTAACCCAGTGTCCAAATGTAACAATCCTACTACGGCCTCAGCCGAGATTAGCTAACACATTACAGATGGGGATTGAAAATACCACCTTCCTTTTCTTTATGGCTCAGCCAGTCACTGAGTTAATCAGCTGAGCCAATAGGAGGGTTGCATGTTGTTTTTTTAAAACACATTGCTCCCGCAAAAAAACTCGGA
The DNA here is from genome assembly GCA_030390025.1 of Squalus acanthias. Lineage (NCBI taxonomy): Eukaryota > Metazoa > Chordata > Chondrichthyes > Squaliformes > Squalidae > Squalus > Squalus acanthias. The sequence goes on along the minus strand of CM059427.1, from coordinate 173,891,087 downwards.
GGGGACACAACAATTCCTCAGAATTCCTCACAAGAGAGGGAAAAATTGGAATTGAAGATTCTCCTCCGCCACCTCATGCCTCATCCCAAACCCTTGCTTGCTTTGGCACACATTTTAGTGGTTTCAGGCAGAAAAGAATTGGCAGATTCTTGGAGCTATATTTGGGCCCAATCTTTCAGACTGAATGAGATGCAGTTAAGGAACCCAACGCACACACATTGGTCCTCATTGTAAATCAATTATTTGTTTGTAGGGGTTGTTCCATCCCTGAAGTCTCTTTTGTTCTTGGTTGGGTTCTTCAGTGAAATCCATCAAGTTAAAGCAGTCACAGTTTGAGGCCAGGAGATGCATCCAAAAAACGATTCCATTTATACAATCTTTTCTCAGGCTTGTTTTGAAGGACGTACCTTTTCAAAAACTTTTAAAGCTAAATGTATTCTAATTTAATAACAAAACAATCCCAGACTTAAATCAAGTGCAGCACAAAACGTTACCTCAGGAAAAGCCAGCATATTACATTAATTGTAACCAAATGCACTTGACCTCGTCTAATTGGAATTTTCTTGCTCAATGAGGTTTGTCGGATAGGGAATCAGCTATGCTGCCACATTTAAGTATTTGATCTACAAAGTGGATGTGTGATGGCATGAGCAATTTTTCTTTCCCCATATCACTGTCTGTCATTGAAGTCACAAATTAATCAAACAAAGAATTTTAATGACAGATTAACGATCAGCTCAATACTTTTGTCATTTCAAATTCAAATGTGAATTTCACTGCTTTGTGCTGCTGATTTTTCTCTTACGTGACATTTCAAATGACATTGCCTCACCCATGAGACCAAAATGGATCAGCATAGGCAACTAGCCATGCTGGGCATGTCTTTCATTGAGGTTTGCAAATGTAAATAGATCAGCCATCAGTGACTTGAACTGCAGAATGGATTTTATTTTTTTTAAATGACACACCCTCTTTTTTTTCACAATCAGCCCCACGCCCCATCTCTTCTGAAGAATTGAATCCTTGCTGGGATACTATTCCATGGAATTTAATCACTCTCTGGTACCAGGTGGCCATTATTCACGTGCAAGTCTTGATAGTAAGTGCTGGTAAGATATTTAAGCTGTGTAAAACTGCTAAGTCATTCAGGAGTGTGGACTCCTCTTTTTAAGTTATTTCTTATTTTTCACTTTCTTTAGTCCTCTTGCCCTTCACACTGTACCTAAAACTTCTGCTCCTAAAAGACCCTCAACAGTTTCATACATTTGCCTTTGGTACACCTTTCGAGCCAATGTAATGCTAGAGAGTACCAGATTAACTGGAAGCACTGGAGGTTGCCATTAGATTATTTGGCCAACTTGTCAAACCCACGTTCGGCACCTAATGTAAAGAAAATCTTGGTTCTACAGAGTTTTGTGGCAATCTCTTCCATTTTAGTACTGGCCAATGCTACCTTCTAATTGTTCAGTTGAAATCTTTACTTGACTTGTGAAGCTGAGTAAGTAGATTCTTGGCTTGTTCTACTCTCAATGTCCTTGATACCCAGTCACTCACAGAAGCAAGCATTTCTGTAGCAACTAGGCATGCATTGCTTTCTTCAGAGGTTCCATTGATGCAACAAGGATTTTGCATGAAGGATACATTACAGGATTCACACTTCTGATAGCTTCAATATACATTTCATGTAGGCAACCCAGGCATTCAAACATATAGCCATAAATCATTCATAATCTATTTGCCTCTATTCAGCTTGAATTTCTGTTCACTGGATCTCCAGCTACTTAGTTTATAGCATTTCCTTTTTGCCTAACTGTATGAACAGTTTCGCCATTATTACATCATCTATAACTGCTATTATCATTTCAAAAGCTTTCTTAAGGTCAAGGTCTGGGCCTTTCATCAGTCTGTATTGAATGTGGCTGTTTCTTACTCCAAACACAATTCTATCATACAAACATACGAACAATGAAGGACAGGAAAAGACTCTCTGGTCCATCCAGCCTGTCCCACACAATTGTGATACCTTCACAATGGCCCAAAAATTAAACCTAATACACGAGAGTACGCACTGTGTACTCTCGCATATTAGATCCCGAATTGCCGGTTTCCTGCATGCACTGCGCATGCGCGGGAAACCGGCACTTCGTGAATTGAAAATGGGGCGGTTCCTAAGTGAACCGCGTGCGCACTACAGGCTGTGCGCACACAGTGCACTTAGTTTTTTTTTCAGCTTTGAACGCGCAGGTAAGTGGTGAAGATTTTACACACAAAGAAAGCAGGCGTAGGACCCCCTTTTAACAAGGTAAGTAGTTAATTAAGTGTTATTTTAAAAAAATTTCAACAGGTTTATCTTTTTTAGAGACTTTAAAGAAAGGTAAGTTTATTTTTATAACTTTTAAAAAGATTTTAAATTTTTTCAAAAATTTTATTTTTTGTTTAAAGTGGTTAATTTATTTAACTATACTTATTTTATTAATGTGATGGCTTTTTTTTAAATTTAATTGAGGTTTAGCTGTTCTTTTGGGGGTTTGTGGTATTCATAGCTTTGACAGCTCTTGCCGTCAAAACTATGAATGAAAGATGGTGTGCTGCCATTGGCTCTAACTGAATCACGTGATCCCAGAGCTCGCACGAACTAATTGCGCCTCTGGGTCACGCAAGCACTGCATGGTTCCAACAGAGAGAGCCTTTGAAACTAAAGTTCGTGTGGGCCCGGAGCAAAAAGGTAGGCGCGGAGTGCGATATCGCGGGGAATCCTTACCCCCGCGGGAACCATCCATGTTTAATTTCTGGGCCATTAACTCCTCACCCCACCCAAAACCATGTGATCTCCTGGGAGAGGTGAAAAACCAGCTAAAAATCCAGGCCAATTTGGTGGGGGGGAATAACTTCTGAGAAATTTCTCTTCGACCTTTTAGGCGATTGAAACTAGTCCAGGAGATCGCTGTGGCCCTGATAATTCTACGCATTACCTACCTTTTGTAAGCGGTGATCTCCGCCCCAGCCAGAAACAGGTCCAGCTCTCATTTGAATGAATTCAGCGAATCGGCATCCACCGCACGAACTGGCAGCCTGTTCCAGAGGTTCCCTATTCTCCTCTTGACATCTATTCTAAACATGGCCTACATAACTTCAAATTGTTACCCTGGTCCTCCCTAACCTATTTAATTGAAACAAACTCTGAACTCGAGCACAATCTATATTGAGCATTTTGCCCTGCCCATATGCATAACACTGCACTTTTCCAAATTAACCATAATTTGCTATTCACAAGCGCAATCCCCCAGCACATCAAGATCTGCCTGAAGCAGTCGCACATCATCTCCAGTCCTAATACTCGCACAAATCTTAGTATCATCTGCAACTCTGCTGTAAGGGTTTTGACACGCCTGTGGCTCTGTGCTCAGCCTGGGTGCTAGTGCGAGGTTAGGCCTTGTTGCCTGTTCTGGTCTCCAGCCAGTCTGGGAGCACTAGACACCTGTGAGTGGTTCGACCCACTCGCCCTTACGGTTCTGACACTGGACTTAGATGCGAGAGCAATAATGGAGAGAAAACTCAGGTAGACCCGGTTGAATGGTACGAAATGGAAAATCTTTATTGCATATTATTCAAGATTACGAAATACATGTCATAAGCACAGATTAATGACAGTACAATCTTACACGCTGTTATGTAACTAATTTTAGGGAAACGAGGAACGAACGACACATCGTAAATGGGGGCACACATTATAGTTATCCTTAAAACTTAAACCCTCCTCTATCAATACCTGCTCTAAACTAGATTTGTAGGATCGAGACTCATGCTCACCACTCGTGATAACTCGGAGAATTCCGAAAACTCTGCTCGGATGTTTTTACCGCAGCACCTGATCACCCACGTGTTGATCAGGGGTCTCTGTACCCCACTTGTTTACTCATTTCTGCTCCGGCTAGCAGGCTGGACCGTCTGCTGTCATGAAGATCTGTGTTGTCCTCGGAGTTCTGACACGACTCGAAAAATAGTCTTCCTGTGCCCTCGCCCCGATGCGATAAAACTCGGAGAATGGTCTTCCGATGCCAGTTCTGTAAAACTCAAAAGATAGTCTTCCTGGGCAAGGAAAGTGTCTATTCGACCTACAGGCGCGGTCGGGGCTTACTGACCGTGGCGATACGTATGGTCGTCTTCTTCTCTTCTCATCTCATCTCATCTCATCTCATCTCGGGCCTTCAGTTCCAACACCGTTTACCGACTTCTCGGGATGGTGTGCCCTGTTTCAAGGCTTCACAGCCCGGTTCCACACAGATCTTCGCGGCAAGCCACGAGGCTGATCCTGGCGGATCAGAAAGTTCGATAGTCTTCTAGCAAGTCGAGCAGCAAGGAGTCAAGAGACAGCGTCAAGAGAGAGATGGACGGTTGTACCTTTACAGTTATAGTGCTGTGATTCCTCTTTTCCCGCCCAATCTTAATGTCTTTTCTTTTGTTAGGGTTTTGGCGCCCAAACTTCTTGTATAGGGTGATCTCCGTTTAATGGGTTTCGGTGATACTTGTAACTGCCTGAGTACCCGTTAATACTTCTCCCATTGTGTAACTGGTCAGTATTTTCCCTGGAGGGCTTTTGGGGCTTCCAAATGTTTCTGTAACTACCCGCAAACGGCTCTCTCATCGTAGAGTCGTGGGGATTTTGCATATTAATGTCTTTGGATGGGTTCTTGATCGCTTGGTACAATAGCCCTTATTCGCACCTGGGAGACCGATTCCAGTATTTATGTGTAAAATGCAAACCCATTATGTCTTGTGATTTATCTCAAATGTGCTGAGTCTTGTACGATCTCACACAAATGTTTATTGGAACGCCATCTTGTCTGCTTATCGAAAAGTCTAGAATGTTCTGCCACGAGGCGTGGCGGCCATTTTACAGGCTGCTTGTGTCCACTTTGAAAACCTGACAGCATTCTGCTGAAATAAAGCTGTTTGAACGAAACTATGTGTTTTCTCCTTATTTATAAAATCGCGATTATATTGCGAATTCTACACTGCAGATCATGCTCCCAACCACTACATCCAGATCATTAATAAAAATAGTAAAGAGCAAGGGGGAGAAATTCAGTATCGTCCCATTTGGGGCGCAATTATCGGCCGGGCGCAAAGATTAGCGCCTGGCGCTAATTATCGCCACCGACGGCAAACTTGACTTTTAACGCCCCTGGAGGTGATTGGAGCGCTAAATCAGGAGCTACACACCTGTCTTAAGGCGCAAAGGCCGAGGAGCGAGGCGCTAACTCAGAGCGCGGGCGCAGCGCAGGTGCTGTCAGTTAGCGATGGAACACAGACACACTGGCGCCGGACAGTTCTTAAAGGGGAGGGTCGATCTTGCACTCCAGCCACACCCTGCTCATTGGAGCCTTGAATCTCAGGCCTGGAGAGACCTGTGCCTAAATCTTCCAGCCAAGGACTATGGAGAGGGTGAGAGAACGAACTCAGCGCTTCAGCGAGCGGGCCTTGGATGCTCTGGTTGGCACGGTGGAGCGCAGAAGATCAATACTGTACCCAGAGAGTGGCAGGAGGCCTTTGCCGCGTGAGTACAGAAGAGTGTGGAGGGAGGTGGCTCAGAGCGTCTCCTGCAGGAGCATGGTGCCCAGGACCCATGTACAATGTCGGAAAAAGTTCAACGACCTCACTCGGGTCGTCAGGGTGAGTGGCTTTTTTTCAATACCTCTCCATCCCTCCATCTCAACCTCACTCTATGGCCAGAGGGTCTTAAAACCCCAATGCACAACACTCATCCAACACCTATGGCCCTCTCATGAAACACACACGCACATTCCACACTATGCATACAGTAAGGGCTATTCACCTATGGGAGGCACATCAGGCAAGACCATGGCTGCATACAGTAAGGGCTATTCACCTATGGGAGGCACATCAGGCAAGACCATGGCTGCATACAGTAAGGGCTATTCACCTATGGGAGGCACATCAGGCAAGACCATGGCTGCATACAGTAAGGGCTATTCACCTATGGGAGGCACATCAGGCAAGACCATGGCTGCATACAGTAAGGGCTATTCACCTATGGGAGGCACATCAGGCAAGACCATGGCTGCATACAGTAAGGGCTATTCACCTATGGGAGGCACATCAGGCAAGACCATGGCTGCATACAGTAAGAGCTATTCACCTATGGGAGGCACATCAGGCAAGACCATGGCTGTATATTTACTCAGACGCCGTCCTTTTTCTTGCAGGCCAAGCTATCTCATAATAGGAGACAGCAGCAACGGACGGGTGGAGGACGGCCTCAGCTGCAACCCCTCAGCGATCTTGAGGCACGCGTCCACAGGATTGTGGCAAGCCGGGTGATTGGTCCCGTCGCCACTGGAGACGCCGACCCCGTTCTGGACAGCAATGGTAAGGTCATCACCTTTTTGTCCTCTGTCCTTCCACTTGTCCCTCACAACACCAGCCTTTGACACTTTCAATCCAACTTACTAAATCGCTGCACTCATTCCTCCCTTACTGCCACCCTGTCCTCATGCTAAAGCCACTCTTGTACCTCCCTGCTTTCAGATGGTGATTCACCAGCTGAGGAGACGGGCCTTCAAGCTGCCAGTGGGAGTGAAGCTGCAGGCGAGGAGGAGGATGAAGGCGGAGCATCAGTGCCACCCTCTCCCGAGGAAGCCCATGCCCACACTGGGAACACGCCTTCCCTGGAGGGGAGCAGGGGGGAAGGGTCTGATGAGGGTGAAGCTCCAGGACTCAGCGGGCTGCAGCAATGCGATGGGGGTAGGGAAGCTCGGGGGCCTTCTCCCCGGAGGGAGAGTAGGCCAGCGAGTCCTGCTGCACTGGATGCAGAGGAGGAGCGGCTCATCGCTAAAATGAACACCCAGGTGGTGGACATGCACACTGAGCTCATGGGTGCAGTGGGAAGGGTGCCCGAATGCATTGAATCACTGGCAAGGAGTGTGGAGCACTTCGCTGTAGCACAGGCGGATGCCACGCTAAAGCTTAGTGCTGCAATTCAGTCTCAGACTGCTGTCATGCAGACTCAGATTGAGGCCATGCGAGCACTGACTGCTGCCATCCTCGATGGTTCGGACACATTTCCCCGGGGCTCTCACCGCGCCGCAGCAGGCCAGCAATCTGTGCTCCAGCAGATTGCTCTGGATGCTGAAGTGCTGCCCCGTGGGAGTGCCAGTGTGTCGGTCGAGCAGGGAGTTGCTGTCCTCTCTCAAGATGACAGCATTCCTGCTGCCACCACTGTCACTTCTCCACTGCACTTGCCACCGCCTGTAGGACAGACTGCTGCCGCCCATGCAGAGTTGGTGCAGTCTGCAGCCGGGCCCTCCAGGCCCAGAGCTGGTCGAGGCCGTCCTTCAAGGGCATCTGCAGTCTCAGGTTATGAGAATCAGCAGCCTTCCACCAGCCTTGCTGCAGCCACTGAGGTCCCATTACAGAGGAGCAGTAGGGTGGGAAGGGGGGAAGTGCGCAAGGGAAGGAGATCACCCTCGAAGGGCAAAAAGTAGGAGGTGTGACAAAATGTTTGTCAATTTTTTATTAAAGGCCGAGGTTCGTGTTTAAACTTTTGTTTAGTGTTTTGGACATTATCTCCAGGTTGTGAGAACCAGTTATGTTAATGACTGTTTTTTTGTATTTATTTCTATTAGTTTGTCATGAAGAAATGACACACACAGAGTTTGTAAAATAAATAAGTTTTTGTATTCAAAATGTACATGTTTGGTCTTTGGAATCATTGGTGCCTTGGCCGGCTTAGGGGTTGCGGGTTGGTTTCATTCATGTTGTTCTCAATGGCAGAAGCCATTTCCTCAGCAGGGGCCTAGAAGCGGCTTGCTATCAGCCGTTGACGGACGGCCCTTGCAGTTTCAACATTGTGGGCCGCCCTCCCGCCTTGGTGCTGCTGATGATCATCCTCCTCCTCCTCTTCCTCCTCTTCCTCCTCCTCCTCTGGTGGTGCTCCAAGACCTGGTGGCATTGGCTGAGTCCTGAGGATTGCCATGTTATGCAGCATGCAGCACACAACTACGAAGTGGGAAACTCGCTCAGGCGAGCACTGCAGGGCTCCTCCAGAATGGTCCAGACAGCGGAACCGTTGCTTCAGCACGCCGATTGTGTGCTCAACGATGTTCCTGGTAGCTTGATGGCTCTCGTTGTACCGCAGCTCAGCAGGGGTGTTGGGCGTACGGAGCGGTGTCATCAGCCAGGTGCTCAGTGGATACCCCTTGTCCCCGAGAAGCCAACCAACTGGCTGATGCGGTGCCTCGAAAAGTTCTGCCACAGTAGTCTGGCGCAGGATGAAAGCATCGTGGCAGCTGCCAGGATAGTGGGCATTGACAGCGAGTATCAGCTGTCTGTGGTCACAGACCAACTGAACATTCAAGGAATGGAACCCCTTTCTGTTCCGGAAATCCTCGGCATTCACATGCGGAGCACGCAAAGCCACATGCGTACAGTCAATGGCGCCCTGCACCATGGGGAAGCCCGCTATCCTGGCAAAGCCCAGAGCGCGTTCATGCTGCTTGTCTGGGGTCATGGGGAAAGAGATGTACTCTCGTCTCCTTTTAAAGAGGGCATTTGTGACGTGACGGATGCAGCAATGCACCGCGAACTGGGAGATATTGGCGATGTCCCCAGCAGCAGATTGAAATGAGCCAGTAGCATAAAAGTTCAGAGCCACTGTAATCTTCACTGCCACCGACAGAGACGTCCTGGACCTCAGTTGAGGCTGCAGATCTGGCTGCAGCAGGTGGCAGAGCTCAGTGACCACCTCCTTGCTGAAGCGCAGCCTTCGCAAACACTGCTCCTCAGACATATGGATGTAGGAGAGCTGTTCACGATATACCCTGGGAGGGTAAGCTCTCCTGTACAGACGCCTGTTGGCCCTCCTCCGTCTGGCCATCATTGCCACTCTCTCTCTGCGTCTCTGTGTCCTCCGATTCAGCTGGCGCAGGACGATGCCCCCAATCAGTGCAGCCCCCATAGTCTCTTAGCAAGCAAAGTTATGAAGGCCAAAGACCAAAGTACCTGCCAAGTTATGATCAGTAGCCAAAAGTACCTCACACAGCGTTGACTCAATGCAGAAGTCTCTCTTTCTCTCTCTCCGAATCTCTCTCTCTCTCTCAAAACGAGTGGTGCAAAAATGTCAACCACAGAGAAAGACAGGAAGAGGCCCCCTTTAAATAGCGCCCCCCCCAGCCCCACAGCGACTGATAGCGTTCCAGTCTTCCGGTCGTTGGATGCGCCAGGCGGAAAGGATGGGGGCGCCACTCAATTTCCGCTCCGGGGCGCCACAAGGGCGTTGCACCCTCGTATGACGTCAAGATCTGCGTGCGCAGGAGATCGCGGCGGTAAATTTTAGCGCCGCCGCAAAATGTCTAGTTAAGTTCGCGAGCGGCGCAAACATCGCTGCGCCCAGGCGCTAGCTGCTTTGCGCCCCATTAGCGCCCTCTTAAGGCACTAACGGGAGGCGCAACCAACTGAATTTCTCCCCCCAACAGTCCAAACACCGATCCCTACAGGACACCACTGGTGACCGGACTCCAAACTGATCCAAATCCATCTATAACTACTTTCTGCCTATTGCCTTCCAGCCAGTTCTCAATTCAGTTCAATATATTACCACTAATACCAAAGGCTTCAATCTTGTGGACAAGCCTCTTATGCGGTACCTGGTCAAAAGCTTTTAGGAAGTCTAAGACACTTTAGGAGTACTGTGCATTTTTGGACACCATATTATTGAAAGGATGTTGGTGCCATGGAAATAGTGAACAGTAGATTCATTAGAATGATACCAGGAATAAGAAGATATACTGTAACTATAATGAAACACCTGAAATCTAGGGCTGTGTTCACTGGAGCAGAAATGGTTAAGAAAGGTTAAGGAGGGAATCTGATGCAAGTGTTCAAACTTATGAGAGTTTGTAGGATAAATAGTAAAAGATTATGGGGGGAAAATTTGGTTGATTAGCGCCTCCCGTTTACGTCCTAAGAGGGTGCTAACGGGGTGCAAAGCAACTAGCGCCCGGGCATGGCGATGTTTGCGCCGCTCGCGAAATAGACCAGAGTTTTTGCGGCGGCGCTAAACTCTACCGCCACGAACTCCTGCGCCCGCAGATCATGACGTCAGTCGAGCGTGCAACGCCCCGTTGGCGCCCTGGACCGGATATTGAGTGGCGCCCCCTTCCTTTCCGCATGCCGCTAGCAACGACAGGGAGAGTGGAACGTTTTGCAGTCGGGAAGGGGCTGGGGGAGCGCTATTTAAAGGCACCCTCTTCCTGTCTTTTTATGTGGGAGACATTTTTGCACCACGCATTCTGAGAGAGAGAGACTTCTGGAGAGATTCAACGCTGTGTGAAGTAGTTTTGGGTACTGAGCAGCACTTTGCAGGTTCTTTTGGATTTGACCTTCATTGCTTCGATTGTCAAGAGATTGTGGGGGCTGCACTGATTCGGGGCATCGTCCTGTGCCTGCAGAATCAGAGGCATCAGAGACACAGAGAGAGAGTGGCAAACATAGCCAGAGGGAGGAGGGGCAACAGGCCTCTGCACAGGAGACCAAACCCTCCCAGGGTATTCCGGGAACAATTCTCCTACATTCATTTGTCTGAGGAGCAGTGTTTGCGCAGGCTGCGCTTCAGCAAGGAGGTGGTCACTGAGCTCTGCCACCTGCTACAACCAGATCTGCAACCGCAACTGAGGACCAGGACGTCTCTGTCAGTGGCAGTGAAGGTCACAGTGGCTCTGAATTTTTATGCCACTGGCTCCTTTCAAGCAGCTACTGGAGACATCGCCAATATCTCCCAGTTCACGGTCCATTGCTGTATCCGGGAGGTGACAAATGCCCTCTGTAAAAGGAGACGCCAGTACGTCTCTTTCCCGATGACCCGGGCCAAACAGCATGAACGCGCGTTTGGCTTTGCGAGGATAGTGAGCTTCCCCATGGTGCAGGGCACCATTGGTTGCATGCATGGGGCATTGCGGGCACCGCATGAGAATGCAAAGGTTTTCCGAAACCACAAGGGCTACCACTCCTTAAATGTCCAGTTGGTCTGTGACCACAGACAGCTGATACTCGCCGTCAATGCCCACTATCCTGGCAACAGCCACGATGCTTTCATCCTGTGCCAGACTGGTGTGCCAGACTGGTGTGCCAGACCTTTTCCAGGCACCGCATCAGCCAAGTGGTTGGCTCTTCGGGGACAAGGGTTATCCACTCTGCACCTGGCTGATGGCACCGCTCCGTAACCCCAACACCCCTGCTGAGCTGTGGTACAATGAGAGCCATATCGCCACCAGGAACATCATTGAGCAGACGATCGGCGTGCTCAAGCAACGGTTCCGCTGTCTGGACCACTCAGGAGGAGCCCTGCAGTACTCACCTGAGCGAGTCTCCCTCTTCATAGTTGTGTGCTGCATTCTTCATAACCTGCCAATCATCAGGACCCAGCCAAGGCCACCAGGCATTGGTGCACCACCGGAGGAGGAAGAGGAGGAGGAAGAGGAGGAGGAGGATCAGCAGCAGCACCAAGGCGGGAGGGCGGCCCACAATGTTGAAACTGCATGGGCCATCCGTCAACAGCTGATAACAAGCCGCTTCTAGGCCCCTACTCAGAAGATGGCTTCTGGCATGGAGAACAACATGATGGAAAGTAACCCGCAACCCCTATAGCCGACCAAGGCAGCAATGATTCCAAAGGCTAAACATGTACATTTTGAATACAACAACTTTTTTATTTTACAAACTGTGTGTGTGTCATTTATTCATGACAAACTAATAGAAACAAGCACAACAAATCATTAGTTAACATAACTGGTTCTCACAAGCTGGAGATAATGGCCAAAACACTAAACAAAAGTTATCAGATGAACTTTTTGCCCTTCAAGGGTGATCTCCATCCCTTGCGCACTTCCCCCCTTCCCACCCTACTGCTCCTCCGTAATGGGGCCCCAGTGGCTGCAGCAAGGCTGGTGGAAGGCTGCTGAATGTCAGATCCTGAGACTACAGATGCCCGGCTGCAGACTGCACCAACTCTGCATGGGCGGCAGCAGTCTGGGCTGGCTGTGTTGCAGACGGTGGCAAGTGCAATGGAGAAGTGACAGTGGTGGGAGCAGGAATGCTGTCCTCCTGAGAGAGGACAGCACCTCCCTGCTCGACCAACACACTGGCACTCCCACGTTGCAGCACCTCAGCATCCGGAGCAATCTACTCGAGCACAGATTGCTGGCCTGCTGCGGCACCGTGAGAGCCCCGGGGCAATGTGTCCGAACCAGCGACGATGGCAGCAGTCGGCGCTTGCGTTGCCTCAATCTGAGTCTGCATGAGAGCAGTCTGAGATTGGATCACAGCAGCCAGTGACTGAATTGCAGCACTAAGCAGTTGCGTTGCGTCTGCCTGTGCTGCAGCGGAGTGCTCCACACTCCTTGCCAGTTCATCAATGCTTTTGGGCACCCTTCCCACTGCACCCATGAGCTGAGTGTGCATGTCCACCACCTGGGTGTTCAATTCAGCGATGAGCCGCTCCTCCTCTGCGTCCAGTGCAGCAGGACTCGCTGGCCTGCTCTCCCTCCGGGGAGAAGGCCCCCGAGCTTCCCTACCCCCATGGTGTTGCTGCAGCCCGCTGGGTCCTGGAGCTTCATCCTCATCAGACTCTTCCCCCTTGCTCCCCTCCAGGGAAGACATGGTCCCAGTGTGGGCATGGGCTCCCTCGGGAGATGCTGGTGCTGAGGCTCCGGCTTCCTCTCCCTCCTCGCCTGCGGCGTCGCTCGCACTGGCTGCTTGAGGGCCCGTCTCCTCAGCTGGTGGTTCACCATCTGAAAGCAGGGAGCTACAAGAGTGGCTTTAGCATCAGGACAGGGGGGCAGTAAGGGAGCAAGGACTGGAGCGATTTAGTAAGTTGGATTGAAAGTGTAAATTGCTGGTGTTGTGAGGGACAAGTGGAATGAGAGAGGAGAGAAAGCTGATGACCTTACCATTGCTGTCCCGAAGGGGGTCGACCTCTCCAGCAGCGACGGGACCTATCACCTGGCTTGCGATGATCCTGTGGATGCGCGCCTTCAGATCGCCGAGGGTTTGCAGCTGATGCGGCCCTCCACCCATCCGTTGCTGCTGTCTCCTATTATGAGATAGCTTGGCCTGCAAGAAAAAAGATGGCGTCTGAGTAAATATGCAGCCATGTGCTTGCCTGATGTGCCTCCCATAGTTAATAGCCCTTAATGTATACAAAGTGTGGAATGTGCGTGTGTGTTTTATGAGATGTCCATAGGTCTTGGATGAGTTTTGGGTATTGGGATTTTTACACCCTCTGGCCATAGAGTGAGGTTGAGATGGAGAGGTATTGAAAAGCAGCCACTCACCCTGACCACCTGAGTGAGGTCGTTGAACTTTTTCCGACATTGTGTGTGGGTCCTGGGCACCATGCTCCTGGAGGAGACGTGCAGAGCCGCCTCCCTCCACACTCTTCTATAGTCGCGGGGCAATGGCCTCCTGCCACTCTCTGGGTACAGTATTGATCTTCGGCGCTCCACTGCGCCAACCAGAACCACCAAGGCCCGGTTGCTGAAGCGCTGAGCTCGTTCCCTGGCCCTCTACATAGTCCTTTGCAGCAGCTTTGAGGTTGAGGTCTGTCCAGGCCGAGATTCAAGGCTGCAATGAGCAGGGTGTGACTGGAGAGCAAGATTGACCCTCCCCTTTAAGAACTGGCCGGCGCCAGTGTGTCTGTGTTCCATTACTGACTAACATCACCTGCGCTGTGCCCGCGTTCTGAGTTAGCGCCTCGCTACTCGGCCTTTGCGCCTCAAGACAGGTGTGTAGCGCCTGACTTCACGCTCCAATCACCTCCAGGGGCGATAGAAGCCACGTTTGTAGTCGGTGGCGATAATTTGCGCCAGGCGCTAAACTTTGCGCCCGGCTGATAATTGCGCCACAAACGAGGCGATACCGAATTTCTCCCCCTATTTCTACTGATTGGTACCAATGTAGGGTCAGAACTAGAAACATAATGGGGGTTGTTAGAAGAATGCTTTCTATGCAAAACGTTTTTAGAATAGAATCTATTACTGCAAGTGGCTATTAAAGCTGAGTCAATCAAGACAATTAAGAAGGAATTAAATAAACTCTTGAAGAAGATATGTATTGAAGGGTATGGGAAAAGAGTTGAGAATTGGGATTAGAGTAGATAACTCCAATGTGGAGTTTATACCAACACAGGCACAATGGGCCAAATTACTTTCTTCCTGTGCTGAAATTTCTTATATTACAATTTGTCTTTTTGCTGATCTGCCTGTTCCTGATTCTTTCAGACCACTTGCATCATTTTTCTTCAGGTTGGAGGAGATTGCAGCATTTACTGACAGGTGAGAGCCTGTTGTGCAGCCATGTGCTTAAAGCTGTCTCTGCTCAAAGATTGTAGAGTTCTCTGTTCAACATCAAATAAAACCTCTGTGAAGGAGACACCATTAAACATCATGTAAACTTGACCAAAATTTGTTTCTTATCAATATATTTGCACACATCAAATATCAAAGGTGTTCCTCTGAGTCAGAAGGTTGTGGGTTCAAGTCCCACTCCAGAGACTTAAGCACAAAAATCTAGGCTGACAGTCCAGTGTAGTACTGAGGGAGTGCTGCACTGTTGAAGGTGCCATCTTTCAAATGAGACATTAAACCGAGGCCCCGTCTGCTCTCTCAGGTGGACGTAAAAGATCCCATGGCACTATTTTGAAGAAGAGCAGGGAAGTTATCCCCGGTGTCCTGGCCAATATTTATCCCTCAACCAACATCACTAAAACAGATTATCTGGTCAAGTGCCAAGCAATGACTATCTCCAACAAGTGAGAGTCTAACCATCGCCCTTTGACATTCAACAGCATTACCATCACCGAATCCCCCACCATCAACATCCTGGGGGTCACCATCGACCAGAAACTTAACTGGACCAGCCACATAAGTACTGTGGCTACAAGAGCAGGCCAGAGACTAGGTATTCTGTGGTGAGTGTCTCACCTCCTGACTCCCCAAAGCCTTTCCACCATCTACAATGCACAATTCAGGAGTGTGATGGAATACTCTCCACTTGCCTGGATGAGTGCAGCTCCAACAACACTCAAGAAGCTCGACACTATCCAGGACACAGCAGCCCGCTTGATTGGCACCCCATCCACCACCGTAAACATTCACTCCCTCCACCATCAGCGCAATGTGGCTGCAGTGTGTATCATCTACAAGATGCACTGCAGCAACTCGCCAAGGCTTCTTCGGCAGCACCTCCCAAACCCACAAACTCTTCCACCTAGAAGGACAAGGGCAGTAGGCACATGGAACACCACCACCTCCAAGTTCCCCTCAAAGTCACACACCATCCTGACTTGGAAGTATAAGAGAGTACATGAGAGAAAATGGAATAGAAAGATATGCTGAAAGGCCGAGATGAGGTAAATAGAATGGGAAGAGACTCGTGTGGAGCATAAACACCAGCACGGACTAGTTGGGCCAAATGGTCTGTTTCTGTGCTGTATATTCTATGTAAACAAGCCATTCGATCCAACTGGTCCATGTCAGCATTTACGCTTCAAATGAGCTAATCACATTTACCCACCCTGTCCCCATATTCCTTCATCCACCAATCCAATCTAATCTTGAATACTGACATTTCTGAATTTCTGCCTCAACCACTAACCATGGAAGTGAAAACAGCCTCATAGATCTCTGTGTGAAGAACTTCCCTGCTTTCTATTTGTTAATCTTGTATCTATGTCACTCGTTCTTGGCCCCTCAACTACTGGAAACAGTCTGCTTTTATCGGTCCTGTTCCATCATTTCATCATTTTAAATACTTAGATCATAGCACCCCGCAATCTGCATTGTTACAATGAAAAAAGACCCAATTCTTCAAGTCTTTCTTCATATTTGTGTTTCCTGGCATATTATATAAAAGTATCCTGATGAATCTGCGTTATACCCTCTCTAAAGCCTCAAAATCATTTCAATAGTGTGGAGCCCAATACTGCATGCAGCCCTCAATCTAAGGTCTTATTAAGGTTTCTGTAGGCTCAGCATTACTTCTTGGCTTTTCTATTCTATAACTCTTGAGATAAAACCTAGAATTCCATTAGCTTTTAGTACAGCCTCATCAAATGAGCTGCTGCCCATAACGTCCTGTGAACCGATACCTAAATCCATCTGCTCTTCCATAGCACTGAGCAGACTTCTATTCAGAGTATAATTACTGTTGCTATTTTTTTTACCGAGATGCATCACCTCACATTTACTGACATTGAATTCCATCTGCCACTTTTTAGCTCATTCCCCAATCTTATCAATATCCCTTTGCAGCTTCCTTTCATTCACTAAGGAATTGCCTATTCCAATCTTCCCTAGATGTCATGATGCGGAGATGCCGGTGTTGGACTGGGGTGGACAAAAATGAGAAGTCGCACAACACCAGGTTATAGTCCAACAGATTTATTTAAAATTACGAGCTTTCGGAGCTGTTGCCCCTTCGTCAGGTAAAGGTACAATGAGGGAATCTATTACACAGTATATAAACACAGAAAGCAATTTGTCTGCAGAGATACAATCTTTCAGGGAGGCATTACATCAAAGACACACCAGAGCACAGCCAAGACAATGAGATGGGTCACAGGGGGTCCAACGTGTCAAATCCTGCTGTCTGCAGTTGAGCTTTTAACCTTCTTTTTTCTGTTTTTTGTGTTTTTTTGGGGGGGGGTTTTGTGTTTTTTTAAACTAGAAAGACAGACAACGATGTCCAGTCACGTTCTGTAGCGTGACATGAACCCGAGATCTCTATTGAGGCTGTCCTCATGGGTGCGGAACTTGGCTATCAGTTTCTGCTCGATGATTTTGTGCTGTCGTGTGTCTCAAAGGCCGCCTTGGAGAATGCTAAACCGCAGATCCGAGGCTGAATGTCCTTGACTGCTGAAGTGTTCCCCGACTGGGAGGTAACAATCCTGCCTGGCGATTGTTGCGCAGTGTCCGTTCATACGTTGTCTCAGTGTCTGCATGGTCTCGCCGATGTACCATGCTCCGGGGCATCCTTTCCTGCAACGTATGAGGTAGACAACGTTGGCCAAGTCACATGAGTATGTACCATGTACCTGGTGGGTAGTGTCCTCATGTGTGATGATGGTATCTGTGTTGATGATCTGGCATGTCTTGCAGAGGTTGCCGTGGCAGGGTTGTGTGGTGTCGTGGTCGCTGTTCTCCTGACAGCTGGGTAATTTGCTGCGAACGATGGTACTTTTGAGGTTAGGCGGCTGCTTGAAGGCGAGTAGTGGAGGCGTGGGGATGGCCTTAGCAAGGTGTTCGTCGTCATCGATGATATGTTGAAGGCTGCAAAGAACATGGCGTAGTTTCTCCGCTCCGGGGAAGTACTGGACGACGTAGGGTACCCTATTGGTTGTGTCCCGTGTTCGCCTTCTGCGGAGGTCTATGTGGTTTTTCGCTGTGGCCCGTCGGAACCGTCGATCGATGAGTCGAGCCTCATATCCCATTCTTACGAGGGCGTCTTTCAGTGTCCGTAGGTGTCCATCACGTTCCTCCTCGTCTGAGCAGATCCTGTGTATTCGCAGGGCTTGTCCATAGGGGATGGCTTCTTTAACGTGGTTAGGGTGGAAGCTGGAGAAGTGGAGCATCGTGAGGTTGTCCATGGGCTTGCGGTAGAGTGAAGTGCTGAGGTGTCCGTCTTTGATGGAGATTCGTGTGTCCAAGAATGAAACCGATTCTGAGGAGTAGTCCATGGTGAGTTTGATGGTGGGATGGAACCTGTTGATGTTATCGTGTAGTCCTTTCAGTGATCCTTTGCCGTGGGTCCAAAGGAAGAAGATGTCGTCGATGTATCTGGTGTACAGCGTTGGTTGGAGGTCCTGTGCAGCGAAGAAGTCTTGCTCGAACTTGTGCATGAAGATGTTGGCGTATTGGGGTGCGAATTTGGTCCCCATGGCTGTTCTGTGTGTTTGGGTAAGCATCCCTAGATGTGGGAGAGGTGCCTGAGGATTGCAAAGTGGCAAATTTGACACCATTGTTCAAGAAAGGGTGTAAGGATAATCCTAGTAACTACAGGCTGGTCAGTTTAACATCAGTGGTGGGTAAAGTTTTAGAAACAATAATCAAGGAAAAAATTAACGGGCACTTGGAGAGGTTTAAGTTAATTAAGGAGAGCCAACACAGATTTGTAAAAGGCAGATCCTGTTTGACTAATCTAATTGAATTTTTTGATGAAGTAACAGAGAGGATCGATGAAGGGAATGCAATGATGTTGTCTACATGGATTTTCGGAAGGCGTTTGACAAAGTACCACATAGAAAGCTGGTTAACAAAATTGAGGCTCATGGAATAGGTGGGTCAGTGGCAGCTTGGATAAGGAATTGGCTTAAGGACAGAAAACAGCGAGTTGTGGTAAATGGCTGTTTTTTCAGACTGGAGGATGGTAGACAGTGGTGTTCCCCAAGGGTCAGTGCTGGGGCTACTGCTTTTTTTGATATATATAAATGACCTGGATATTGGAATACAGAGTAGAATTTCTAAGTTTGCCGATGACACCAAACTTAGGGGTGTGGCAAACAGTGATGATGATACCAATCGACTGCAACAGAACATAGAAAGGCTAGCAGAATGGGCAGACAAGTGGCAGATGGAATTTAATACAGAGAAGTGTGAGGTGATGCATTTTGGCAGAAGGAACAAGGAGAGGCAATATTCACTTAATGGCACAGTTTTAAAGAGTGTGCAGGGACAGAGGGATCTGGGAGTTAATGTGCATAGGTCCCTGAAGGTGGCAGGACATATTGAGAGAGTGGTTAACAATACATATGGGATCTTGGGCTTCATAAATAGAGGTATTGAGTACAAAAGTAGAGAAGTTATGCTGAATCTTTATAAAGCGCTGGTTAGGCCACAACTGGAGTATTGCGTCCAGTTCTGGTCACCACACTTTAGGAAGAATGTGAAGGCCCTTGAGAGGGTGCAGAGGAGATTTACCAGAATGGTTCCGGGGATGGGGGATCTTAGCTACAAGGACAGGTTGGAGAAGCTGGATTTGTTTTCATTAGAGCAAAGGAGGTTGAGGGGTGATTTGATAGAGGTGTACAAGATTATGAAAGGTTTGGGTAGGCTAGACGGGGGAAAGGCTGTACCCACTAGTTGATGGTACAAGGACGAGGGGACACAGATTTAAGGTTTTGGGCAAGAGATACAGAGGGGATGTGGGGAAAAACTTTTTTACACAGCGAGTGGTGATGACCTGGAATTCGCTGCCGACAGAAGTGATGGAAGCGGAGACAGTCAATGTTTTCAAGGGGAGACTGGATAGGCACTTGAGGAAAATAAACTTGCAGGGCCACAGGGATAGAGCGGGGGTATGGGGCTGACTGGATTGCTCTACAGACATGGGCCTAATGGCCTCATTCTGTGCCGTTATGACTCTATGGGGTAAAAATTGAGTCGCACCCCATTTGGGGCGCTAACCTCGCCGGGGCGCGACTTTTAGCGCCCCGAAAAAATTAGCGGCCCCGCGCCGGAACTTCAGTGGTTGCGCCCCAAGAGGGAAGCGGGGCGCCACTGGAAGCACCCCGCATCCCTCTTGGGGCGCTGCGAGGGAATATCCTGGCGCTACGTGCCGCAGCGCCACGCGCTGCGGCACGTCGCGCCGCGGTATTGCAGGCCTTCCTCCCCTTCTTAAAGGGGAGGGACCCTGCGCAGCGCGAACCGGGGCCCAGCTGGGCTCCCAGGGATCGGGAGTGCCGGCAAAAGAGCCCAGCACTCAAGAGAAGTGCCGGGCTCTTGGAGCGCAGCCGGCACTTCACGGTGGGGGGGCTTCACGGGGGCCGGGGACAGCAACGGGGGCAGGTGCTGGCAGGCGGCCAGCAACAAAAATGGCCGCCTGCCACCTCCCCTTTAAATATCACCGCCCCGGCCGCACGTACGCCTACCTGAACCCGTCGGACATAGCGTCTGGCGGTAAATCAGGGGGCGCGACTGAAGATCGCGGCTGGAGCGCGAGCGGGGTGCTGCGCACGGCGATGACGTCATCGCCGGCGGCGCAGCGCCACAGGGCGCTACCGGCTGGCGCCGCCGCTAACCTCCCGCTGAATTTTACGGGAGGCGTGGGCGGCGCTGTGCCCGGGCGTTAGCTGCTTTACGCCCCATTAGCGCCCTCTTAAGGCGCTAACGGGAGGCGCAAGCAGCTGAATTTTTCCCCCTATGAATCTATGACCGCCTATTTTGGTATCATCTGCAAATTTCAACACCACTCCCTGTCGACCTATATCAAAACTATTGATATACACAGTGAACAGAAGTGGACCCAGAACTGAACCCTGTGGGACACCACTACTCACTTCCAACCACTCTGAAAACACTGCCTTCCTACTTCTGTTTCCTCCCTTCTAACTAATTTTGAATCCAGTTTGCTATCCTCCCCCAATTCCATACCCCTTAATCTTCTCTAATAATCTCATGTGGTACTTTAACAAAGGTTTTCCTGAAGTACATGTACATTACATTCACTGCATTTCCTCCATCTACCATGTCTGTTACATCTTGAAAGAATTCTATGGGGTTTGTCAAGTATGAAGTTTGTCTCGACCTTTTTCAAATCCATGCTGGCTACTTCTAACTATTTCTTTTTTTCCGTATATGCGGTAATTTCATGCCTAATTAAAAAATCTAAAGTTTTCCCTACCACAGATGTTAAGCTAACTGGCCTGTAATTACTTGGATTAGCTCTGCGTCCCTTTTTAAAAATGTATTACATTGGCCACTCTCCAGTCTTCCAGCACACGTTCAAACTCAGTCGAGCCCTCCAATATAATTTCTAATGCCTCCGCAATTTTCTCCCTTATTTCCCTCAGGATCCTAAGATGTATCTCTGGTGCTTTGTCTTCCTTCAGCTTAACTAACCTTATCTGAAATGTTCCTTTTATCCATCATAAAATCACTCATTGCATTCCCAAACTATTTCACAATTCACCTCCTCTTCGATATTCTTTTCTTCAGTAAAGCTGTGAGGCATTGATTAAATTCATCTGCCATTTTTTGATTATCATCTACAAATTGACAATCCTCTCCTCTCAAGGGCCCCATCTTGCTTTTGATGACTCTTTTTAGTGATATACTTGTAAAGTACCTTACTGTATCTTTTAGGGTAAATTTTCAACTTGCTGCTCGGGTGTAAAACTGGCGTTGTGCATCGGCCACACATTATAGAAACCGCCCAATTTTAATCCCCTTGATTTCAATGACAATGAAAATGGGGGAATTTCTGTAATGGCAGCCGATCCAAAATGCCAGTTTAACACCCAGGCTGCAGATTGAAAATCTACCCCTTTATGTTTTTTGAAATTGTTCCCTCCTGTTGGCCCTTAGCTTTCCTTATGCTGCTCTTAAACTCTTTTCTTATTTTCTTGTACTTTCCTTTAGTTTTACTTAGCATTATTAGTCTAAGGGGGAAAAATTAGGTCGCGCCCCATTTGGGGCGCAAATATCGTCTGGACGCAAATATTAGCGCCTGGCGCTAATTATCGGCACTGACTGGAAACTTCACTTTTACCGCCCCGGGAGGTGAGTGGAGCGCTAAATCAGGCGCTGCACACCTGTCTTAAGGCGCAAAGGCCGAGCAGTGAGGCGCTAACTCAGCGCGCGAGCGCAGCGCAGCTGCTGCCAGTTAGCGAGGGAACACAGACACACTGGCGCCGGCCACTTCTTAAAGCAGGGGGGGCCAACTTGCTCCCCAGCCACACCCTGCTCATTGCAGCCTTGAATCTCGGCCTGGAGAGACCTGTGAATCCATTTTGCTGCCAAGGATGGAGAGGGTGAGAGAACGAGCTCATCGCTTCACCGAGCGGGCCTTGGATGCTCTGGTTGGCGCGGTGGAGCGCAGAAGATGTATACTCTTCCCTGAGAGTGGCAGGAGGCCTTTGCCACGCGAGTTCAGAAGAGTGTGGAGGGAGGTGGCTAAGAGCGTCTCCTCCAGGAGCATGGTGCCCAGGACCCATACTCAATGCCGCAAAAAGTTCAACGACCTCACTCGAGTCGTCAGGGTGAGTGGCTTTTTCTCAATACCTCTCCATCCCTCCATCTCAACCTCACTCTATGGCCAGAGGGTCTTAAAACCCCAATGCACAACACTCATCCAACACCTATGGCCCTTTCATCAAACACACACACACATTCCACACTTTGCATACAGTAAGGGCTATTCACCTATGGGAGGCACATCAGGCAAGACCATGGCTGCATACAGTAAGGGCTATTCACCTATGGGAGGCACATCAGGCAAGACCATGGCTGCATACAGTAAGGGCTATTCACCTATGGGAGGCACATCAGTCAAGACCATGGCTGTATATTTACTCAGATGCTGTCCTTTTTCTTACAGGCCAAGCTGGCGCATAATCGGAGACAGCAGCAACGGACAGGTGGAGGGCGGCCTCAGCTGCAACCCCTCAGCGATCTTGAGGAGCGCGTCCACAGGATTGTGGCAAGCCGGGTGATCGGTCCCGTCGCCACTGGAGACGCCGACCCCGTTCTGGACAGCAATGGTAAGGTCATCACCTTTTTGTCCTCTGTCCTTCCACTTGTCCCTCACAACACCAGCCTTTGACACTTTCAATCCAACTTGCTAACTCGCTGCACTTAATCCTCCCTTACTGCCACCCTGTCCTCACGCTAAAGCCACTCTTGTACCTCCCTGCTTTCAGATGGTGATTCACCAGCTGAGGAGACGGGCCCTGAAGCTGCCACTGGGAGTGATGCTGCAGCTGAGGAGGAAGAGGAAGCCGGAGCATCAGTGCCACCCTCTCCCGAGGAAGCCCATGCCCACACTGGGAACACGCCTTCCCTGGAGGGGAGCAGGGGGGAAGGGTCTGATGAGGGTGAAGCTCCAGGACCCAGCGGGCTGCAGCAACGCCATGGGGGTAGGGAAGAACGGGGGCCTTCTCCCCAGAGGGAGAGTATGCCAGACATTCCTACTGCAATGGACGCAGAGGAGGAGCGGCTGATCGCAGAAATGAACACCCAGGCGGTGGGCATGCACACTGAGCTCATGGGTGCAGTGGGAAGGGTGCCCGAATGCATTGAGTCACTGGCAAGGAGTGTGGAGCACTTCGCTGTAGCACAGGCGGATGCCACACTAACGCTTAGTGCTGCAATTCAGTGACTGGCTGCCGTGATCCCATCTCTGACTGCTCTCATGCAGACTCAGATTGAGGCCACGCGAGCACAGACTGCTGCCAACCTCGATGGTTCGTTCACATGTCTCTGGGGCTGTCACCGCGCCGCAGCAGGCCAGCAATCTGTTCTCCAGCAGATTGCTCCGGATGCTGAAGTGCTGCCCCGTGGGAGTGCCAGTGTGTCGGGCGAGCAGGGAGTTGCTGTCCTCTCTCACGATGACAGCATTCCTGCTGCCAACACTGTCACTTCTCCACTGCACTTGCCACCGCCTGTAGGACAGACTGCTGCCGCCCATGCAGAGTTGGTGCAGTCTGCAGCCGGGCCCTCCAGGCCCAGAACTGGTCGAGGCCGTCCTTCAGGGGCATCTGCAGTGTCAGGGTCTGACGAGCAGCAGCCTTCCACCAGCCTTGCTGCAGCCACTGAGGTCCCATTACGGAGGAGCAGTAGGGTTAGAAGGGGGGTAGTGCGCAAGGGAAGGAGATCACCCTCGAAGGGCAAAAAGTAGGAGGTGTGACAAAATGCTGGTCATTTTTTAATTAAAGGTCGAGGTTCATGGTCCAACTTTTGTTTAGTGTTTTGGACATTATCTCCAGGTTGTGAGAACCAGTTATGTTATTGACTGTTTTTTTGTGTTTATTTCTATGAGTTTGTCATGAGGAATTGACACACACAGAGTTTGTAAAATAAATAAGTTTCTGTATTCAAAATATACATGGTTGGTGGTTGGAATTATTGGTGCCTTGGCCGGCTTAGGGGTTGCGTGCTGGGTTCATTGATGTTGTTAGCAATGGCAGAAGCCATTTCCACAGCAGGGGCCCTAGAAGCGGCTTGCTATTAGGCGTTGACGGACGGCCCTTGCAGTTTCACCATTGTGGGCCGCCCTCCCGCCTTGGTGCTGCTGATGATCATCCTCCTCGTCCTCTTCTTCCTCTTCCTCCTCCTCCTCTGGTGGTGCTCCAAGGCCTGGTGGCATTGGCTGGGTCCTGAGGATTGCCATGTTATGCAACATGCAGCACACGACTACGAAGTTGGAAACTCGCTCAGGCGAGTACTGCAGGGCTCCTCCAGAATGGTCGAGACAGCGGAACCATTGCTTCAGCACGCCGATTGTGCGCTCAATTATGTTCCTGGTAGCTTGATGGCTCTCATTGTACCGCAGCTCAGCAGGGGTGTTGGGCGTACGGAGCGGTGTCATCAGCCAGGTGCTCAATGCATACCCCTTGTCCCCGAGAAGCCAACCAACTGGCTGATGCGGTGCCTCGAAAAGTTCTGCCACAGTAGTCTGGCGCAGGATAAAAGCATCGTGGCAGCTGCCAGGATAGTGGGCATTGACAGCGAGTATCAGCTGTCTGTGGTCACAGACCAACTGAACATTCAAGGAATGGAACCCCTTTCTGTTCCGGAATTCCTCGGCATTCTCATGCGGAGCACGCAAAGTCATATGCGTGCAGTCAATGGCGCCCTGCACCATGGGGAAGCCCGCTACCCTCGCAAAGCCCAGAGCGCGGTCACGCTGCTTGTCTGGGGTCATGGGGAAAGAGATGAACTCTCGTCTCCTTTTAAAGAGGGCATTTGTGACCTGCCGGATGCAGCAATGCACCGCGAACTGGGAGATATTGGCGAGGTCCCCAGCAGCAGCTTGAAATGAGCCAGTAGCGTAAAAGTTGAGAGCCACTGTTACCTTCACTGCCACCGACAGAGACGTCCTGGACCTCAGTTGAGGCTGCAGATCTGGCTGCAGCAGGTGGCAGAGCTCAGTGACCACCTCCTTGCTGAATCGCAGCCTTCGCAAACACAGCTCCTCAGACATATGAATGTAGGAGAGCTGTTCACGATATACCCTGGGAGGGTAAGCTCTCCTGTACATACGCCTGTTGGCCCTCCTCCGTCTGGCCATCATTGCCACTCTCTCTCTGCGTCTCACTATCCTCCGATTCAGCTGGAGCAGGACGACGCCCCCAATCAGTGCAGCCCCCATAGTCTCTTTGCAAGCAAAGTAATGAAGGACAGCAACTAAAGTACTAGCGAAGTTAGGATCAATAGGCAAAACTACCTCACAAAGCGTTGAGTCAATGCAGAAGTCTCTCTTTCTCTCTCTCCGAATCTCTCCTAATTGTCCCCAGAGTCCTTTAGCTTCAATTTTAATTGGTTTCTTTATTTCTCTTTGGCATCCTTCAACTGCAGTAGTTTCCTTCTGTTTTAATGGAATATATGTGTTCTGTACTTTTGCAATCGCTTTTTTAGAAACATCCCATTGTTGCTCTGCAGCCCTGTGTGCCAATTTCTCCTTCCACCTCACCTCAGCTAGCTCATTCCCTATCTTTCCAAAATCTGCCCTAATCCAATCTATGAACTGCAAACCTGGCTGTCTAACTTAAGTGTAGTTTTCTTGGTTTTTGGGCATGAAAATCTTTGGGGAAGTGTTTCACTGGTGCTGCATGGCAAAAACAGAATATTAGCACCCCGCCGGTCATATGGTAACGCTCCTAATCAGGCCACCTTCGGAAGGGTCTACCACTGGGCGGCTGGAATGCCCACCTGATTCAGCCTGTAGACCCTTTTACTATGCAAATTGTCCTTTGAGACGTGCACCTCGCCCAGTTGGTGGTCCGGCGGAAGGGGAGCCGAAAAGGTAAGTTTTTAATTACCCTTGTGGGGCCACGAAGAATAGGAATGCTCCTCTGGCCTTTACAAAAATAATGTGGGCCGCTGCCACACTGGGTTTCGCCCTTCCATGAATGTGCCCCACGCCCCTTCCTGATTTACCGTGATGCCAGTCAGGTCCGCCTCTGGGCCATCAAATATTAGAGCCAGTGAGCTGCAGCAAGGTGTCCCCATGGCGCTCGCAGCCCGCCGGTCATATGGTAATGAGGCCTGACCCTCAAAATGAATCACTTGAGATGGCCAAGCTCTGCAACATCGAGGAGCTCGGATCTGAAAGCACCCGACTACAGCCTGCAGCATCTCGGCTACTGCTGGGGCAGTCTGGTCCAGCTGGCTTTCTGGCACCAGGATGGGCATTGCTTTAAACTTGATTTAGGGGGTTCATTGAACTTCTACTCCTCCCTACTGCACCCTCTCTTATCCATTTATCATTAGCTTGTCTCTACTATTCACTTTGGTAACTGATGTGGCGATAATTTGAAATCCTCCCCTTCATTAATCACTAACTCAAGCTCTGATCTAGAGTATTCGCTTTTCGATTTGACTGTGCAGCTCTAAAAAAAAATTACAAGTTCATCATCAATAACCTGAACAAACAAAATAAAAACATAATTTATGATAATGTTCACCAATCTATTTTTGGAGGGATAAGAATCTTCAGAGCAATACTAAATAGATACAAATAAAAACAGAAAATGCTGGAAATACTCAGCAGGTCAGGCAGCATCTGTGAAGAGAGAAACAGAGTTAACGTTTCAGGTCGATGACCTTTCTCCAGTTCTGACGAAAGGTCGTCAACCTGAAACGTTAACTCTGTTTCTCTCTTCACAGATGCTGCCTGACCTGCTGAGTATTTCCAGCATTTTCTGTTTTTATTTCAGATTTCCAGCATCTGCAGTATTTTCTTTTTGACTAAATAGATACAAATAGTCCATTTGCACTTTCTACTGGCATATGCTAAATTTTACTCATGGCCTACTTTATTGTTAAAATTAGTGAAGGCAGGAATGTCAGCCCCTCGGTGTTTGGCTTACGTTTTTTAACATGTTTTAAAATTTTCTGGATAGCCTGCTCAAAACCGGATGGATGGCAATCAATCCTATGTTGAAGCCTGCTTGAGTAGGTCTCATAAGGAATTACTACAGAATCCAGTCATGGTATGAAAATAGATTGGCGCACAATACACAGCACTGAATATATTAACAGTGCTTATAGCAGGACCAACAATGTCAGCAAATTACCGGCACTTGGCAACATATCAGGGATTTTCTACTATTTAAATTCCACATGAATCTCACTGCAGTGTTTTAGACTCAAAGAGGCCAGAATGTAACAGAAAATTATATAACCGGCCTTTCTTTTTTTTTAAAGTATCTCATCTACTTATGCTCAGAGAAAGTTCTGTTCTTTTCTTCCTTTCTTCAGTCTCTCTGTGTCATACATCATCCCGAAAAAACTGAACCTAGATTTCCACTTGATTCCCAGATTTTTCTTTACTTGCTGTGAGACATCTGGGCTCTTTTCAGCAGTTCCACCTGCTTATTTTGTACACCTTCCATGTGTGTTCTACCACTGCTTGCTGATTTCCTGCCAGGTCAATCTTTGAGATTTTTGGGGGTGCGACTGCCCAGCGCATAATGGGCCTGGCACTGGGAGTTTGCAGAAGAAATTGGGAAACTAGTCCTTAAAGGGCTCCTGCTAAAATTGAAATGATGCCAAGTCCTCACATACTTCTTTCATTTATAACCATGAATACCCATACTCCAGCAGGGCACACATTCAAGCTGCAACATACAATTGAAAGCTTTGGCACGCTCATACCTTCAAAAGGCTTCACATATAAAAGCTTTGCCACATAACGTAGGAACATAGGAACAGGAGTAGGCCATTTAGCCGCTCAAGCCTGTTTCGCCATTCAATGAGATCATGGTTGATCTGTGACCTAACTCCATATAACCCAGTCACCCACTGAAATACAGGAAGGGCTACAGCTGGAGTACGTCTACCACTCTGTCGGTACTCTTTAAACTTACAGCTTTGGGCAGTTGTACCATGCTTTTGTTGCTATTTATTAGGAATAGAGATGGAATGAAAATGGGCATTTTCTATAATGGGTAGCCAATCCGCAAAGCCAGTTTTATGTTGTAAGGTGTTCAGTTCCCTTGTGCCTTACAAGGATTCTTGGACTCTGGATTTACAGGAACAAAATATACACGACACAAAGGTTTCGGCTCAACCCAAAACTGTTAGTTAATTAAAACCAACAAACCACGGACAAAAACCCCTGAGAGATTTGGCTGAAACTGACAATCACCCATGTGGCCGGTCGTTACCGATGTTGATTGTAGGCCTGGATCTGGAAGTGACTGGTCCCCGTCCTTCTTCACCTGACTGCAGCAGTATCCACGGGTCAATGTCGCTCCTTCTTATAGCTCTTCAGTCAGCTGGCCCCATAGCTGGGCCTCCCCCGACCAGTTTCAGTTGTCGGTTTGCTGAACTGCCCGATGTTCACACCTCATCAACCTGTAATCCAATCACCGGAGGTATCCAGAGCTGTGAGATCGAAGATAACTCTTTATCTCCTCTCCCGCTCTCCGTAACACATATGCAATGTGATTTCTATTACTGTTGATGGGCGGTTAGCTAATTGTCTGCTCAGGACTAGTGTATCTTCTATTCATGTCAGGAAGTCGATCGTGACCCCATTGTTTCAGTTAAACTCAGAGCATTGTCCAGATGTTAATTTTTCCCATCGAAACCAATCATGATTCAAGGCCTCACAGTTCAATGTCAATGTCCTTTTCAGAGTTAATCATGAGTCAAAGCTTTCATTGCCCAGTATCAATGTGTTCTCCAAGAACTGATCATGATTCAAACTTTAGATGATTGGCACCTTTTCTGTGCCTCGAAGTTTAACCGTTTCATGCCCTTCAGTGCTGGGGGCCAAACTGTTCCATGAAACTTACAACGTCTAGACGGTAAGTTGAAAATCTACCTGTGTAGTCCTTGATATTCACCATTATACTTTCACACAATATTATTTAAAAGAAGGAAACACAATGGAAAGCACGCTTGTTGGTCACTCAGCAAGTTTATCTCGTGAGCAGCTCAGACATGCAGATCAGATATATACCAGGCTCAATCTGCAGTTTGCTCTGTTACTCGGTCTCAGCTAGGGCAGGTTAGGGAGGGGGAAATCAGACAGAGTTTCTGCTCCTTATCATTATCCAGCAACCCTTTCTGGACCATCAGGTGAAGACAAGTTCATATTTGCTTGTATAGTCAGATGAAATGCTGATACCCACTGGCATAGCTCAACTATGAATAATGACATAAAAACAGAAAATGCTGGAGATACTCAGCAGGTCAGGCAGCATCTGTGAAGAGAGAAACAGAGTTAACGTTTCAGGTCAATGACCTTTTGTCAGAACTGGAAAAAAGCAGGAAATGGAACAGATTTTTAAGCAAGTGTAGGGGCTGGGAAAGGGGGGAGGGGATGAAAGAACAAAAGGGAAGGTCTGTGATAGGATAGAAGGCAGGAGAGGTTAAGAGACATTGAGATATTCAAGGCAAAAGGAGATGGTAATGGGACAGGTTAAGAAACAAAGGATGGCTCTAGATGAAGTGTAAATTGCGCTGGCAGAATGAAAGACAGCTGCCATGTGGGAGAGAAGAAAAAAGTGTGGATAAAAAATATATATACGATAGGGGCCGAGGTTATGATCTGAAATTGTTGCCTTCTATGTAGAGTCCAGAAGGCTGTAAAGTGCCTAATCGAAAGATGAGGTGCTGTTCCTCGAGCTTATGCTGAGCTTCAGTGGAACAATGCAAGAGGCCGAGGACGGTGAGGTCTGAGTGGGAGTGGAGCGGAGAATTAAAGTGACAGGCGACCGGAAGCTCAGGGTCCCCCTTACGGACTAAACGGAGGTGTTCCGCAAAGCGGTCACCCAATCTGCGTTTGGTCTCCCCAATGTAGAGGAGACCGCATCGTGAGCAGCGAATACAGTATACTAAATTGCAAGAAGTACAAGTAAATCGCTGTTTCACCTGGAAGGGGTATTTGGGGCCCTGGACAGTGGGAAGGGGGGAGTATAAGGGCATGTGTTGCATCTCCTGCACTTGCACGGGAAGGTGCCGGGCGAAGGGGAAGGGGTGTTGGGGGTGATAGAGGAGTGGACCAGGGTGTCGCGGAGGGAGCGGTTCCTTTGGAATGCTGAAAGGGGAGGTAAGGGGAAGATGTGTTTGGTGGTGGGATCATGCTGAAGGTGGCGGAAATGGTGGAGGATGATCCGTTGAATGTGGAGGCTGGTGGGGTGAAAGGTGAGGACAAGGGGAACTCTATCATGGTTCCGGGAGGGAGGGGCAGGGGTGAGGGCAGAAGTGCGGGAGATAGAACGGACACGGTCAAGGGCTGTGTCAACCACAGTAGAGGGGAATCCTCGGTTGAGGAAAAAGGAAGACATGTCGGAAGCACTGGTATGGATGGTGGCATCGTCAGAGCAGATGCGGCGGAGACGGAGAAACTGAGAGAATGGAATAGAGTCCTTAAAGGAAGCGGGGTGGGAGGAAGTGTAGTCCAGGTAGCTGTGGGAGTCAGTGGGCTTGTAGTGAATGTTTGTCAATAACCTATCCCCAGAGATGGAAATGGAGAAATCGAGGAAGGAAAGGGAAGAGTCGGAGATGGACCATGTGAAGGTGAGGGAAGGGTGGAAATTGGAAGCAAAATGCTGCCTGACCTGCTGAGTATCTCCAGCATTTTCTGTTTTTATTTCAGATTTCCAGCATCTGCAGTATTTTCCATTTTCTTTTTGTATGAATAATGACAACTTGGGTGAGGTAATAGAAGACACCCATTACCTGTGCAACCACGTCCCAACAAGGAGTCAGCACCTTCAGGAAGGGAGAAAGTGGCAAAAAAAATTACTAAACTTCTTCTATCATAGCATCTGAAGATTCCATCCATCATTTAATGCTACACAATTAGTCTATCTGGATTCATCCCATGTTACTTACCATGGTGATGTACCACACTTACTGATATCAGTTAAAGGTAATTAATCTCAGAGAGGATTGATTAACTTGACAACAAGAGTTGCTGGCTCCCTTGAGAGCTGAAAAGAAAACAAATTAACCTCTATCATTGGGTCTTCCTTCTGCCCTTGGAACTACATGGCACCACTCTGATTTTCTGGGCCTCTGTCAAGGCTGGCACTCTCAATTCATCCTCACAGATGCCTGCAGCCTGATTCAAGTACACAGATGACCCGATCCCTAGAATGTGGTCTACGTCATACCATCTGGGTGACTGGGAGTTCCGCTCCACCACACTTCTGCCAGCAGAGCGAGACTGCCAGAATGTCGGCCCTTAATCTTTGTTGCAACTTCCATTTCTTGTCGGTTAATTTTGCTTTAACAATAAAGGCTGAAAACTTTAACCACTCTTTTCTATCCCTCCGCAATCTACACTCTAGTCAGCTCCTCTCCCCACTGAACACTACAACTGTCATGTGAATGTATCACAGTGTGACAACTCTGTAAATAGCAACTGTCTGCAGTGGAAAGTTGCCACAGAATAAAACTGTTATATGGGGGTGATTTTGCCAGCCCTGGGGAGGCGGGTAAGGAGGCGGGACTGCCGGGAAAATGGCAGAATCTGGGGGCGGGTACCCATCCCGGCCCCAAACCCGCCTCCGTGCCATCTTTCCAGGAGGCGGGTACTCAACCCGCGCTGGGAGCCGCCTCCCCGAGGCGGGAAGGGGATTAGTGCCAATTAACTGCCTGTTAACAGATAGTTAACAGGCAGTTTTTTGGAGAATCCCTATTTTCAGCCCTGAAGTGTGGGCTTCCCGATGGCTCCGAACCACACCAGGGTCAGCGAGGCGGGCCGTCGGTCTGCGGGGGTCGGAGGGGTCGAGATGTCCGGTGTGCAGGTGAGTGATGGGTGCAAGTGTGGAGAGGTGAGTGTGTGAGGTGAGTCTAAAGTGTTTTAATAAGTTTTACTTACCTTTACTTCATCCGCTGGGCGGGCTTAACAAGGTCAATCAAGGGAAAATAGCATGGGTTGGCCACAAGTCGATGGAGGCGGGACTACAACCTGACAAGTGGGAGTCTCGCCTCCAAAAGCTCCCCATTGAGAAAATCCAGCCCAATTGTCTCAAACATTTTCAGAAACTAGCTTAAAATCAGTCCAAGTTTGATACAAGCAAGATGCAGGTCAGGAATTCAATTACTTATGGAAACATAAACTATTAATGAATCCAGCCTGCACAACTCACTCACACTTTGGACTCATGAATTGTTTGCCCAGTGCTTTACCTTTTTAGCAAAAAGGTGTGTGTTGTATATAACTTACTTTTTTACAGAATTCATGGTGCTGAAAGAAAGAAAGACTTGCATTTATATAGCGCCTTTCACGACCACCAGACGTCTCAAAGCGCTTTACAGCCAATGAAGTACTTTTGAAGTGTAGTCACTGTTTTAATGTGGGAAATTAATTAATCATAGATGATTAAATACTGCAAATAGAAGCGTTGGACTCTGCAAAGGATAACATTTTAAAGCTCCAAAACCCATAATCTTAGTAAAGGAAGAATTCTGTTTGAGGCTCTTGTCGCTATTTTTAGCTGCAAAGCTTCAAGTCCATGGTGACTACAAAAAATATTCCGCAGAACTTTAATGATAACAGTGTTCCCACATGCTGCACCAAACTGCCGCAAATGATAAATCTTGAATATGTTCGTTGTTTGGAAGGAGCTTGGCTGTTCCCCAGATCAAGAAAAACAGAAAAGAGTCTTGGGGGTAGATTTTGTTTTTGTGCGATAGTGTAAACTGGGTGATAGCGAGTCGATAGCCTGCTTTAACTCTCCCAATTTTTGAACAATGGAAATAAAAATCGGGGGAGATGTAAGAGGAGCTACCGATTCGCTGTCACCCATTTTACACTATTGCACAAAAACAAAATCTACCCCCAAGACTCTTTTCTGTTTTTCTTGATCTGGGGAACAGCCAAGCTGTTCTATTGTAGATGTTGTGAAAATAACATACTGGCCCGGATTTTGCAGTAACAATAATGGTGAGGCTATCAGCGCTCACCGTTATTAAAGAGTAAATTGGACAGCAACTTCCAGTGACCGCACAAGCGCAGTTAAATGTGAAAATCAGGAAGTTGCTGTCCGAGTTGCCCTGCTTCTTCAGAAGATGCACTATATCGGTCTTTCCGAGAGACTCAACATTGAAATACATGGAAAGGTGTGAAGTTGCTGTACTTACGGGATATATACCCACTAAACTCACCAGAAAAAGTTAGGACTTGCCCATTCCAGAGTAAGTAAATTTTTAATGCCGTGATAAGTCTTGATTGCTGGCAAACAACCTCTCTGGCATTGAAAATTAATTTTTACAAGTGTTCAGTCTCAGTCCTTCAGATTTTAATTATTGTTTTAGATTTTAAAACATAAAAAAAGTAAATAATTTTTTTTAAACTTTTTCTTTCTATCACTTTTATCTCTCTCTCTTAATCCCATCTTTCTTTCCTTCTCTTTATTTCACTTTCTGTATGTGATTTGGCAATGAATTAAATATTTTAACTAACACTTCCTGGTTCAGACCCTGCGTGCCTCAGTAAGAATTCTTCAATCTGATTGGTTAAGGAGATACACAGTAGCTTGCCCTGTTCACACAGGTCCCAAATACCCTGTAGAGGGCGCTACGCTGAAATGGATGTCTAATTACCGCAAGTTCCAGTGCAAAAACCCATAGAGAGTCTGTGGGCAAGTGCAATTGTAATGAACATCTAGCGTTCATTCGCCACTGACCGCAAAATCCGGGCCAAGGTTGAAACTATCTACAACAATAACTATACTAATCAAGCAACTCAGAACTCCTTGGGGCCAATTTTCGTCTTGCTACCATCCTGTTTCTTCTTCTTCTTAGGCAGTCCCTCGGAACCGAGGATGACTTGCTTCCACGCTTAAAAGTGAGTTCTCAGGTGACTGATGAGTCCAATGCGGGACCTACAGTCTCTGTCACAGGTGGGGCAGACGGTAGTTGAAGGGGCGGGTGGGTGGGGTGCTTGGGTTGACGTGCGCTCCTTCCGCTGTTTGCGCTTGGCTTCCGCTTGCTCCCGGCGAAGAGACTCGAGGTGATCGGCACCTTCCCGGATGCTTCTCCTCCACTTTTTGCGGTCTTGGACCAGGGATTCCCAGGTGTCGGTGGGGATGTTTCACTTTTTCAAGGAGGCTTTGAGGGTGTCCTTGAAGCAATTCCTTTGCCCACCTGGGGCTCTCTTGCCATGTCGGAGCTCCGAGTAGAGCGCTTGTTTTGGGAGTCTCGTATCGGGCATGCGGACAATGTGACCCGTCCATCGGAGCTGATCGAGAGTGGTCAAAGCTTCGATGCTGGGGATGTTGGCTTGAGTGAGAACACTGACATTGGTGCGCCTATCCTGCCAATGGATTTGCAGGATCTTGCGGAGGCAGCGTTGGTGGTACCTCTCCAGTGCTTTGAGGTGCCTGCTGTACATGGTCCATGTCTCTGAAGCATACAGGAGGGCGGGTATCACTACTGCTCTGTAGACCATGAGCTTGGTGCTGGGTTTGAGGTCCTGGTCTTCAAACACTCTCTTTCTCAGGCGACCAAAGGCTGCACTCGCACACTGAAAGCGGTGTTGGACTTCGTCATCGACGTCTGCCCTTGCTGACAGTAGGCTCCCGAGGTATAGAAAGTGGTCCACGTTGTCCAAGGCCTCGTCATGGATTTTGATAATCGGGGAGCAGTACTGTGTGGTGGGGGCAGGTTGGTAGAGGACCTTTGTCTTACGGATGTTTAGTGTAAGGCCCATGCTCTCGTACGCTTCGGTGATGGTGTTGACAATGGTTTGGAGTTCGGTCTCAGAGTGTGCGCAGACGCAAGCGTCGTCTGCATACTGTAATTCGATGACAGAGGATGGGACGGCCTTGGATCTGGACTGGAGGTGACGGAGGTTGAACAGTTTCCCGTTTGTTCTGTAGTTTAGCTCCACTCCAGCGGGGAGCTTACTGAGGGTGAGATGAAGCATTGCAGCCAGGAAGATCGAGAAGAGCGTTGGTGCGATGAACACAGTCTTGCTTGACCCCGGTCCGTACGTGAATTGGGTCTGTGGTGGATCCGTTGGTCAGAATCACAGCTTGCATGTCATCATGAAGCAGGCGGAGGATGGTGACAAACTTTTGAGGGCAGCCGAATTTGAGGAGGACACTCCATAATCCCTCACGGTTGACGGTGGTAAAGGCTTTTGTGAGGTCAAAGAAGGCCATGTACAGCGGTTGGTGCTGTTCCCTGCATTTCTCTTGTAGTTGACGCGCGGTGAAGATCATGTCCATTGTGCCCCTTAGTGGGCAGAATCCGCATTGCGACTCTGGGAGGAGCTCTTCAGCCACTG
This sequence comes from Squalus acanthias, assembly GCA_030390025.1. Classification (NCBI taxonomy): domain Eukaryota; kingdom Metazoa; phylum Chordata; class Chondrichthyes; order Squaliformes; family Squalidae; genus Squalus; species Squalus acanthias. The sequence goes on along the minus strand of CM059427.1, from coordinate 173,855,825 downwards.
GGAGAAGGTGATTGAGGAGGATTCTTGCGATGACTTTCCCTGTGGCAGACAGCAGGGAGACTTCTCTGTAATTACCGCAATCGAATTTGTCACCTTTCTTGAAGATGGTCACGATTACGGCATCTCTGAGATCCCCTGGCATGCTCTCCTCCTTCCAAATAAGATAAATGAGTTCATGTATTCGCGCCAATCGTGCTTCTCCGCCATGTTTTAGCGCCTCGGCGGGGATTCCATCTGCTCCTGAGGCCTTGTTGTTCTTCAGTTGTCGGATGGCCTTTTCAACCTCATGCCGGGCTGGGGTTGTGCTGAGGTGGTGGCGGGTAGCATGCTGCGGGATGGAGTTGAGGACACTCGCGTCAAAGACAAAGTCTCGGTTAAGGAGATCTTCGAAGTGCTCCTTCCAGCGGGCACTGACTGCCTCTCTGTCCTTGATGAGTACCTCTCCGTTCTTGGCCCGCAGTGGGGTAGGACCTTGGGTGCTTGGGCCGTAGGTGGTCTTGACTGCGCTAAAGAATCCACGCACGTCGTGGTTGTCGGCTAGCTGCTGGATCTCCTGCGCTTTCTCCACCCACCATCTGTTCTCTTAGGTCTCAAGTTTTTTGTTGGACCTCGGCCTTTAGGCGTCTGTAGAGCTGCTTTCTTGCTCTCGAGTTCTGTTGCTGTTTCCAGATCAGGAATGCCTTGTGCTTGCGGCTTATTAGCTCCTGGATCTCCTGGTCATTCTCATCGAACCAGTCTTGGTGTTTCCTGGTCGAGTGACCGAGCGTCTCTTCACAGGTGCTGATTATGGAGGCCTTGAGTGCAGACCAGGCGCTGTGGGCACTCTGGGCTGGATTTTGAATCTGGGGTCGGGAATCACACATTCTGGCTTGTGAACCCGCCTCCATCGAGATGTGGCCAACCCACTGTATTTTCCCTTGATTGACCTTGTTGAGCCTGCCCAGTGGGCTCAGCAGGCCAATTAAGGGCCACCCGGCAACAGGTGACGTCACAGACTGACATTTCATCTGTCAAGAGCTTTTGACAGATGAAATATCAGCGTTTGACAGCTCTGTGAAGCTGTCAAACACTGACAATATGATTTCTAACTTCAGTCCTTCCTCTCAGGCTGAGTTAGAAATCATTCCACCACAGAAAACAGAAGGCTGCAGTTTTTGACAGAACCACGGCTTTCCTGCTTTCTGTGCCAGTGAGATTTCTAACTCCCGAGAACTGAAGGGCTGACACCTGCAGGAGGAAGTTAAGGTAAGTAAAACTTTTTCCAACACTTAGCACTTACCTTACATACTTACCTCTGCACACATGCACCCATCACTCACCTGCCCAGCAGACATATCGACCCCTCCAACCCCTGCAGACCCACGGCCTGCCCCGATAACTTGGCGTGGTTGCCACCTGTCGGGAAGCCCACACTTTTCTTTTTAAAATAGGGATTATGCAAAAAACTGCCTGTTAACTACCTGTTAACAGGCAGTTAATTGTCACTAATCCCTTCCTGCCTCAGGGAGTCGGGTCTCAGCACAGGTCGAGTACCCGCCGCCAGAGAAACTGGCATGGAGGCGGGTTGGAGGTGGGATGGGGTCGGGACCCCCGAATCTGCAACTTTAACCCCACCCCCCCGCCTCCAAACTCGACTCCACGGGTCATTGAAAATCCAGCCCTCTGTGTCTCTGCATCACTGGGAGTCGTCAGGTTGGTTGTGAGGCGCAGGCTGAATAGGGCTTTCTTAGCAGGGTCTTTGAGTGCTCCAGCGTTGATTTTCCTGCGGCATTGCTTCTGTTGCCGCTTCTGTTTTGAGGCTACGTTGATGGAGATGACAGAGTGGATTAGGCGGTGGTCTGTCCAGCAGTTGTCAGCTCCTGTCATGGCGCAGGTGATGTGGATGTCTTTGCGGTCCCTCGCTCAGACGAGGACGTAGTCCAGCAGATGCCAGTGCTTGGAGCGAGGGTGTTGCCATGAAGCCTTGTACTTGTCTCTCTGACGGAACAAGGTGTTGGTTATGACAAGGCCATGTTCTAAGCATTTTGTCAGGACGAGGGTACCGTTGGAGTTGACTTTCCCTACCCACTCTCTGCCGATCACACCTCCCCAGAGGTCTGTGTCCTTTCCAACTCTGGCATTGAAGTCGCCAAGAAGGATCAGCTTGTCGCCCGTTGGGACTCGGGACAGGGATTGTTCGAGGCTGGAGTAGAATTCCTCTTTGGTCTCGTCTGTGGCTTCCAGTGTTGGGGCGTACGCACTGATGACCGTAGCGCACTGGTTCCGGGTTAGGGTGAGCCGTAGAGTCATGAGGCATTCGTTTATTCCACAAGGGGAGTCTCTGAGATATTCAACTAGTTCATTTTTTAAGGCGAAGCCTACCCCATGGAGGCAGCATTCTTCTTCAGGTTTGCCTTTCCAGAAGAAGGTGTAACCACCGCCTTGCTCCTTGAGCTGGCCTTCCCCTGCCCGCCGGGTCTCGCTTAGGGCGGCGATGTCTATGTCGAAACTTCTGAGCTCCTGGGCAACGATAGCAGTACAGCGTTCCGGTCTGTCGCTGTTGGCGTTGTCCATGAGGGTCCTGACGTTCCAGGTCGCGAATTTCAATTTAAAGGGTGGAAAATGCCTGTGCGTGAATTCTTTTAAAGAGCCATGAAGTGGAGATGCCGGTGTTGGACTGGGGTGGACAAATGTGAGAAGTCGCACAACACCAGGTTATAGTCCAACAGATTTATTTGAAATCACAAGCTTTCGGAGCGCTGCTCCTTCGTCAGGTGAAGTTTTAAAGAGGGGTGGCCATTGCACACCAGCTACCACACGGGCTTGACAGAGCAAGGTCTTGGTCCAATGACAAGGGGATCCAAGACAATTGGAGACCAGGCTCTGCAACATCGGCCTAGCACACACACACACACACACTCCTACTGTCCTCCTCCCTCCTTCCTGCAGGTACTCTCTGCCTGGGTTTCATAGGCTGCAGTGTGGTCCTCCTGACCCCGCTGCTGGTCCACGCTGTGCCACTCCTGGGTCCCGACCTAGCTCCTGGGCCCTGTCATCGCCCCTGGGCCCCGTCCTCGCTCCAGGGCCTCGACCTTGTTCCTGAGCCCTGTCCACACCCCTGGGCCTCGTGCTCGCTCCTGGGTCCCGTCCTCCTTATAGTGTGGCTCCTTCCAGTGAGTGTGTCCCGCGGTGTCTCCAGTGAGTGTGTCCCGTGGTGTCTCCTTCCAGTGAGTGTGTCCCGCGGTGTCTCCTTACAGTGAGTGTGTCCCGCGGTGTCTCCTTCCAGTGAGTGTGTCCCGCGGTGTCTCCTTCCAGTGAGTGTGTCCCGCGGTGTCTTCAGTGAGTGTGTCCCGCGTGGTCTCCTTCCAGTGAGTGTGTCCCGCGGTGTCTCCTTCCAGTGAGTGTGTCCCGCGGTGTCTCCTTCCAGTGAGTGTGTCCCGCGGTGTGTCTCCTTCCAGTGAGTGTGTCCCGCGGTGTCTCCTTCCAGTGAATGTGTCCCGTGGTGTCTCCTTCCAATGAGTGTGTCCCGCGGTGTTTCCTTCCAGTGAGTGTGTCCCGCGGTGTCTCCTTCCAGTGAGTGTGTCCCGCGGTGTTTCCTTCCAGTGAGTGTGTCCTGCGGTGTCTCCTTCCAGTGAGTGTGTCCCGCGGTGTCTCCTTCCAGTGAGTGTGTCCCGCGGTGTCTCCTTCCAGTGAGTGTGTCCCGCGGTGTCTCCAGTGAGTGTGTCCCGCGGTGTCTCCTTCCAGTGAGTGTGTCCCGCGGTGTCTCCTTCCAGTGAGTGTGTCCCGCGGTGTCTCCTTCCAGTGAGTGTGTCCCGCGGTGTCTCCTTCCAGTGAGTGTGTCCCGCGGTGTCTCCAGTGAGTGTGTCCCGCGGAATCTCCTTCCTGTGAGTGTGTTCCGCGGTGTCTCCTTCCAGTGAGTGTGTCCCGTGGTGCCTCCTTCCAGTGAGTGTGACCCACGGTGTCTCCTTCCAGTGAGTGTGTCCCGCGGTGTGTCTCCTTCCAGTGAGTATGTCCCGTGGTGTCGCCTTCCAGTGAGTGTGTCCCACGGTGTGTCCTTCCAGTGAGTGTGTCCCGCGGTGTCTCCTTCCAGTGAGTGTATCCCGCGGTGTCTCCAGTGAGTGTGTCCCGCGGTGTCTCCTTCCAGTGAGTGTGTCCCGCGGTGTCTCCAGTGAGTGTGTCCCGCGGTGTCTCCTTCCTGTGAGTGTGTTCCGCGGTGTCTCCTTCCAGTGAGTGTGTCCCGCGGTGTCTCCTTCCAGTGAGTGTGTCCCGCGGTGTCTCCTTCCAGTGAGTGTGTCCCGCGGTGTGTCTCCTTCCAGTGAGTGTGTCCTGCGGTGTCTCCTTCCAATGAATGTGTCCCGCGGTGTGTCTCCTTCCAGTGAGTGTGTCCCGCGGTGTGTCTCCTTCCAGTGAGTGTGTCCCGTGGTGTCTCCAGTGAGTGTGTCCCGCGGTGTCTCCTTCTAGTGAGTGTGTCCCGCGGTGTCTCCAGTGAGTGTGTCCCGCGGTGCCTCTTTCAAGTGAGTGTGTCCCGCGGTGTCTCCAGTGAGTGTGTCCCGCGGTGTCTCCTTCCAGTGAGTGTGTCCCGCGGTGTCTCCTTCCAGTGAGTGTGTCCCGCGGTGTCTCCTTCTAGTGAGTGTGTCCCGCGGTGTCTCCTTCCAGTGAGTGTGTCCCGCGGTGTATCCAGTGAGTGTGTCCCGCGGTGTCTCCTTCGAGAGAGTGTGTCCCGCGGTGTCTCCTTCCAGTGAGTGTGTCCCGCGGTGTCTCCTTCCAGTGAGTGTGTCCCGCGGCGTCTCCAGTGAGTGTGTCCCGCGGTGTCTCCTTCCAGTGAGTGTGTCCCGCGGTGTCTCCTTCTAGTGAGTGTGTCCCGCGGTGTCTCCAGTGAGTGTGTCCCGCGGTGTCTCCTTCTAGTGAGTGTGTCCCACGGTGTCTCCTTCCAGTGAGTGTGTCCCGCGGTGTCTCCAGTGAGTGTGTCCCGCGGTGTCTACTTCCAGTGAGTGTGTCCCGCGGTGTCTCCAGTGAGTGTGTCCCGCGGTGTCTCCTTCCAGTGAGTGTGTCCCGCGGTGTCTCCTTCCAGTGAGTGTGTCCCGCGGTGTCTCCTTCTTGTGAGTGTGTCCCGCGGTGTCTCCTTCCAGTGAGTGTGTCCCGCGGTGTCTCCAGTGAGTGTGTCCCGCGGTGTCTCCTTCCAGTGAGTATGTCCCGCGGTGTATCCAGTGAGTGTGTCCGGCGGTGTCTCCTTCCAGTGAGTGTGTCCCGCGGTGTCTCCTTCCAGTGAGTGTGTCCCGTGGTGTCTCCTTCAAGTTAGTGTGTCCCGCGGTGTCTCCTTCCAGTGAGTGTGTCCCGCGGTGTCTCCTTCCAGTGAGTGTGTCCCGCGGTGTCTCCAGTGAGTGTGTCCTGCGGTGTCTCTTCCAGTGAGTGTGTCCCGCGGTGTCTCCTTCCAGTGAGTGTGTCCCGCGGTGTCTCCCTCCAGTGAGTGTGCCCCGCGGTATCTCCTTCTAGTGAGTGTGTCCCGCGGTTTCTCCTTCCAGTGAGTGTGTCCCGCGGTTTCTCCTTCCAGTGAGTGTGTCCCGCGGTGTCTCCTTCCAGTGAGTGTGTCCCGCGGTGTCTCCTTCCAGTGAGTGTGTCCCGCGGTGTCTCCTTCCAGTGAGTGTGTCCCGCGGTGTCTCCTTCCAGTGAGTGTGACCCGCGGTGTCTCCAGTGAGTGTGTCCCGCGGTGTCTCCTTCCAGTGAGTGTGTCCCGCGGTGTCTCCTTCCAGTGAGTGTGTCCCGTGGTGTCTCCTTCCAGTGAGTATGTCCCGTGGTTTCGCCTTCCAGTGAGTGTGTCCCGCGGTGTCTCCTTCCAGTGAGTGTGTCCCGCGGTGTCTCCTTCCAGTGAGTGTGTCCCGCGGTGTCTCCAGTGAGTGTGTCCCGCGGTGTCTCCTTCCAGTGAGTGTGTCCCGCGGTGTCTCCAGTGAGTGTGTCCCGCGGTGTCTCCTTCCTGTGAGTGTGTTCCGCGGTGTCTCCTTCCAGTGAGTGTGTCCCGCGGTGTCTCCTTCCAGTGAGTGTGTCCCGCGGTGTCTCCTTCCAGTGAGTGTGTCCCACGGTGTGTCTCCTTCCAGTGAGTGTGTCCTGCGGTGTCTCCTTCCAGTGAATGTGTCCCGCGGTGTGTCTCCTTCCAGTGAGTGTGTCCCGCAGTGTGTCTCCTTCCAGTGAGTGTGTCCCGTGGTGTCTCCAGTGAGTGTGTCCCGCGGTGTCTCCTTCTAGTGAGTGTGTCCCTCGGTGTCTCCAGTGAATGTGTTCCGCGGTGTCTCCTTCGAGTGAGTGTGTCCCGCGGTGTCTCCAGTGAGTGTGTCCCGCGGTGTGTCTCCTTCCAGTGAGTGTGTCCCGCGGTGTCTCCTTCCAGTGAGTGTGTCCCGCGGTGTGTCTCCTTCCAGTGAGTGTGTCCTGCGGTGTCTCCTTCCAGTGAATGTGTCCCGCGGTGTGTCTCCTTCCAGTGAGTGTGTCCCGCGGTGTGTCTCCTTCCAGTGAGTGTGTCCCGTGGTGTCTCCAGTGAGTGTGTCCCGCGGTGTCTCCTTCTAGTGAGTGTGTCCCGCGGTGTCTCCAGTGAGTGTGTCCCGCGGTGCCTCCTTCAAGTGAGTGTGTCCCGCGGTGTCTCCAGTGAGTGTGTCCCGCGGTGTGTCTCCTTCCAGTGAGTGTGTCCCGCGGTGTCTCCTTCCAGTGAGTGTGTCCCGCGGTGTCTCCTTCCAGTGAGTGTGTCCCGCGGTGTCTCCTTCCAGTGAGTGTGTCCCGCGGTGTCTCCTTCCAGTGAGTGTGTCCCGCGGTGTCTCCTTCCAGTGAGTGTGTCCCGCGGTGTCTCCTAGTGAGTGTGTCCCGCGGTGTCTCCTTCCAGTGAGTGTGTCCCGCGGTTTATCCAGTGAGTGTGTCCCGCGGTGTCTCCTTCGAGAGAGTGTGTCCCGCGGTGTCTCCTTCCAGTGAGTGTGTCCCGCGGTGTCTCCTTCCAGTGAGTGGGTCCCGCGGTGTCTCCTTCCAGTGAGTGTGTCCCACGGTGTCTCCTTACAGTGAGTGTGTCCCGCGGTGTCTCCTTCCAGTGAGTGTGTCCCGCGGTGTCTCCTTCCAGTGAGTGTGTCCCGCGGTGTCTCCTTCTAGTGAGTGTGTCCCGCGGTGTCTCCTTCCAGTGAGTGTGTCCCGCGGTGTATCCAGTGAGTGTGTCCCGCGGTGTCTCCTTCGAGAGAGTGTGTCCCGCGGTGTCTCCTTCCAGTGAGTGTGTCCCGCGGTGTCTCCTTCCAGTGAGTGTGTCCCGCGGTGTCTCCAGTGAGTGTGTCCCGCGGTGTCTCCTTCCAGTGAGTGTGTCCCGTGGTGTCTCCTTCCAGTGAGTGTGTCCCGCGGTGTCTCCAGTGAGTGTGTCCCGCGGTGTCTCCTTCTAGTGAGTGTGTCCCGCGGTGTCTCCTTCCAGTGAGTGTGTCCCGCGGTGTCTCCAGTGAGTGTGTCCCGCGGTGTCTACTTCCAGTGAGTGTGTCCCGCGGTGTCTCCAGTGAGTGTGTCCCGCGGTGTCTCCTTCCAGTGAGTGTGTCCCGCGGTGTCTCCTTCCAGTGAGTGTGTCCCGCGGTGTCTCCTTCTTGTGAGTGTGTCCCGCGGTGTCTCCTTCCAGTGAGTGTGTCCCGCGGTGTCTCCAGTGAGTGTGTCCCACGGTGTCTCCTTCCAGTGAGTATGTCCCGCGGTGTATCCAGTGAGTGTGTCCCGTGGTGTCTCCTTCAAGTGAGTGTGTCCCGCGGTGTGTCTCCTTCCAGTGAGTGTGTCCCGCGGTGTCTCCTTCCAGTGAATGTGTCCCGTGGTGTCTCCTTCCAATGAGTGTGTCCCGCGGTGTTTCCTTCCAGTGAGTGTGTCCCGCGGTGTCTCCTTCCAGTGAGTGTGTCCCGCGGTGTCTCCTTCCAGTGAGTGTGTCCCGCGGTGTCTCCTTCCAGTGAGTGTGTCCCGCGGTGTCTCCTTCCAGTGAGTGTGTCCTGCGGTGTCTCCAGTGAGTGTGTCCCGCGGTGTCTCCTTCCAGTGAGTGTGTCCCGCGGTGTCTCCAGTGAGTGTGTCCCGCGGTGTCTCCAGTGAGTGTGTCCCGCTTTGTCTCCTTCCAGTGAGTGTGTCCCGCGGTGTCTCCTTCCAGTGAGTGTGTCCCGCGGTGTGTCTCCTTCCAGTGAGTGTGTCCTGCGGTGTCTCCTTCCAGTGAATGTGTCCCGCGGTGTGTCTCCTTCCAGTGAGTGTGTCCCGCGGTGTGTCTCCTTCCAGTGAGTGTGTCCCGCGGTGTCTCCAGTGAGTGTGTCCTGCGGTGTCTCCTTCCAGTGAGTGTGTCCCGCGGTGTCTCCTTCCAGTGAGTGTGTCCCGCGGTGTCTCCCTCCAGTGAGTGTGCCCCGCGGTATCTCCTTCTAGTGAGTGTGTCCCGCGCTTTCTCCTTCCAGTGAGTGTGTCCCGCGGTTTCTCCTTCCAGTGAGTGTGTCCCGCGGTGTCTCCTTCCAGTGAGTGTGTCCCGCGGTGTCTCCTTCCTGTGAGTGTGTCCCGCGGTATCTCCTTCTAGTGAGTGTGTCCCGCGGTGTCTCCTTCCAGTGAGTGTGTCCCGCGGTGTCTCCTTCTAGTGAGTGTGTCCCGCGGTGTCTCCTTCCAGTGAGTGTGTCCCGCGGTGTCTCCTTCTTGTGAGTGTGTCCCGCGGTATCTCCTTCCAGTGAGTGTGTCCCGCGGTGTCTCCTTCCAGTGAGTGTGTCCCGCGGTGTCTCCTTCCAGTGAGTGTATCCCGCGGTGTCTCCAGTGAGTGTGTCCCGCGGTGTCTCCTTCCAGTGAGTGTGTCCCGCGGTGTCTCCAGTGAGTGTGTCCCGCGGTGTCTCCTTCTTGTGAGTGTGTTCCGCGGTGTCTCCTTCCAGTGAGTGTGTCCCGCGGTGTCTCCTTCCAGTGAGTGTGTCCCGCGGTGTCTCCTTCCAGTGAGTGTGTCCCGCGGTGTGTCTCCTTCCAGTGAGTGTGTCCTGCGGTGTCTCCTTCCAATGAATGTGTCCCGCGGTGTGTCTCCTTCCAGTGAGTGTGTCCCGCGGTGTGTCTCCTTCCAGTGAGTGTGTCCCGTGGTGTCTCCAGTGAGTGTGTCCCGCGGTGTCTCCTTCTATTGAGTTTGTCCCGCGGTGTCTCCAGTGAGTGTGTCCCGCGGTGCCTCTTTCAAGTGAGTGTGTCCCGCGGTGTCTCCAGTGAGTGTGTCCCGCGGTGTGTCTCCTTCCAGTGAGTGTGTCCCGCGGTGTCTCCTTCCAGTGAGTGTGTCCCGCGGTGTCTCCTTCCAGTGAGTGTGTCCCGCGGTGTCTCCTTCCAGTGAGTGTGTCCCGCGGTGTCTCCTTCCAGTGAGTGTGTCCCGCGGTGTCTCCTTCCAGTGAGTGTGTCCCGCGGTGTCTCCTTCTAGTGAGTGTGTCCCGCGCTTTCTCCTTCCAGTGAGTGTGTCCCGCGGTTTCTCCTTCCAGTGAGTGTGTCCCGCGGTGTCTCCTTCCAGTGAGTGTGTCCCGCGGTGTCTCCTTCCTGTGAGTGTGTCCCGCGGTATCTCCTTCTAGTGAGTGTGTCCCGCGGTGTCTCCTTCCAGTGAGTGTGTCCCGCGGTGTCTCCTTCTAGTGAGTGTGTCCCGCGGTGTCTCCTTCCAGTGAGTGTGTCCCGCGGTGTCTCCTTCTTGTGAGTGTGTCCCGCGGTATCTCCTTCCAGTGAGTGTGTCCCGCGGTGTCTCCTTCCAGTGAGTGTGTCCCGCGGTGTCTCCTTCCAGTGAGTGTATCCCGCGGTGTCTCCAGTGAGTGTGTCCCGCGGTGTCTCCTTCCAGTGAGTGTGTCCCGCGGTGTCTCCAGTGAGTGTGTCCCGCGGTGTCTCCTTCTTGTGAGTGTGTTCCGCGGTGTCTCCTTCCAGTGAGTGTGTCCCGCGGTGTCTCCTTCCAGTGAGTGTGTCCCGCGGTGTCTCCTTCCAGTGAGTGTGTCCCGCGGTGTGTCTCCTTCCAGTGAGTGTGTCCTGCGGTGTCTCCTTCCAATGAATGTGTCCCGCGGTGTGTCTCCTTCCAGTGAGTGTGTCCCGCGGTGTGTCTCCTTCCAGTGAGTGTGTCCCGTGGTGTCTCCAGTGAGTGTGTCCCGCGGTGTCTCCTTCTATTGAGTTTGTCCCGCGGTGTCTCCAGTGAGTGTGTCCCGCGGTGCCTCTTTCAAGTGAGTGTGTCCCGCGGTGTCTCCAGTGAGTGTGTCCCGCGGTGTGTCTCCTTCCAGTGAGTGTGTCCCGCGGTGTCTCCTTCCAGTGAGTGTGTCCCGCGGTGTCTCCTTCCAGTGAGTGTGTCCCGCGGTGTCTCCTTCCAGTGAGTGTGTCCCGCGGTGTCTCCTTCCAGTGAGTGTGTCCCGCGGTGTCTCCTTCCAGTGAGTGTGTCCCGCGGTGTCTCCTTCTAGTGAGTGTGTCCCGCGGTGTCTCCTTCCAGTGAGTGTGTCCCGCGGTGTATCCAGTGAGTGTGTCCCGCGGTGTCTCCTTCGAGAGAGTGTGTCCCGCGGTGTCTCCTTCCAGTGAGTGTGTCCCGCGGTGTCTCCTTCCAGTGAGTGTGTCCCGCGGTGTCTCCAGTGAGTGTGTCCCGCGGTGTCTCCTTCCAGTGAGTGTGTCCCGCAGTGTCTCCTTCTAGTGAGTGTGTCCCGCGGTGTCTCCAGTGAGTGTGTCCCGCGGTGTCTCCTTCTAGTGAGTGTGTCCCACGGTGTCTCCTTCCAGTGAGTGTGTCCCGCGGTGTCTCCAGTGAGTGTGTCCCGCGGTGTCTACTTCCAGTGAGTGTGTCCCGCGGTGTCTCCAGTGAGTGTGTCCCGCGGTGTCTCCTTCCAGTGAGTGTGTCCCGCGGTGTCTCCTTCCAGTGAGTGTGTCCCGCGGTGTCTCCTTCTTGTGAGTGTGTCCCGCGGTGTCTCCTTCCAGTGAGTGTGTCCCGCGGTGTCTCCAGTGAGTGTGTCCCGCGGTGTCTCCTTCCAGTGAGTATGTCCCGCGGTGTATCCAGTGAGTGTGTCCCGCGGTGTCTCCTTCCAGTGAGTGTGTCCGGCGGTGTCTCCTTCCAGTGAGTGTGTCCCGTGGTGTCTCCTTCAAGTTAGTGTGTCCGGCGGTGTCTCCTTCCAGTGAGTGTGTCCCGCGGTTTCTCCTTCCAGTGAGTGTGTCCCGCGGTTTCTCCTTCCAGTGAGTGTGTCCCGCGGTGTCTCCTTCCAGTGAGTGTGTCCCGCGGTGTCTCCTTCCAGTGAGTGTGTCCCGCGGTGTCTCCTTCCAGTGAGTGTGTCCCGCGGTGTCTCCTTCCAGTGAGTGTGACCCGCGGTGTCTCCAGTGAGTGTGTCCCGCGGTGTCTCCTTCCAGTGAGTGTGTCCCGCGGTGTGTCTCCTTCCAGTGAGTGTGTCCTGCGGTGTCTCCTTCCAGTGAATGTGTCCCGCGGTGTGTCTCCTTCCAGTGAGTGTGTCCCGCGGTGTGTCTCCTTCCAGTGAGTGTGTCCCGTGGTGTCTCCAGTGAGTGTGTCCCGCGGTGTCTCCTTCTAGTGAGTGTGTCCCGCGGTGTCTCCAGTGAGTGTGTCCCGCGGTGCCTCCTTCAAGTGAGTGTGTCCCGCGGTGTCTCCAGTGAGTGTGTCCCGCGGTGTGTCTCCTTCCAGTGAGTGTGTCCCGCGGTGTCTCCTTCCAGTGAGTGTGTCCCGCGGTGTCTCCTTCCAGTGAGTGTGTCCCGCGGTGTCTCCTTCCAGTGAGTGTGTCCCGCGGTGTCTCCTTCCAGTGAGTGTGTCCCGCGGTGTCTCCTTCCAGTGAGTGTGTCCCGCGGTGTCTCCTAGTGAGTGTGTCCCGCGGTGTCTCCTTCCAGTGAGTGTGTCCCGCGGTTTATCCAGTGAGTGTGTCCCGCGGTGTCTCCTTCGAGAGAGTGTGTCCCGCGGTGTCTCCTTCCAGTGAGTGTGTCCCGCGGTGTCTCCTTCCAGTGAGTGTGTCCCGCGGTGTCTCCTTCCAGTGAGTGTGTCCCACGGTGTCTCCTTCCTGTGAGTGTGTCCCGCGGTGTCTCCTTCCAGTGAGTGTGTCCCGCGGTGTCTCCTTCCAGTGAGTGTGTCCCGCGGTGTCTCCTTCCAGTGAGTGTGTCCCGCGGTGTCTCCTTCCAGTGAGTGTGTCCCGCGGTGTCTCCTTCCAGTGAGTGTGTCCCGCGGTGTCTCCTTCCAGTGAGTGTGTCCCGCGGTGTCTCCTTCTAGTGAGTGTGTCCCGCGGTGTCTCCTTCCAGTGAGTGTGTCCCGCGGTGTATCCAGTGAGTGTGTCCCGCGGTGTCTCCTTCGAGAGAGTTTGTCCCGCGGTGTCTCCTTCCAGTGAGTGTGTCCCGCGGTGTCTCCTTCCAGTGAGTGTGTCCCGCGGTGTCTCCAGTGAGTGTGTCCCGCGGTGTCTCCTTCCAGTGAGTGTGTCCCGCGGTGTCTCCTTCCAGTGAGTGTGTCCCGCGGTGTCTCCACTGAGTGTGTCCCGCGGTGTCTCCTTCTGGTGAGTGTGTCCCGCGGTGTCTCCTTCCAGTGAGTGTGTCCCGCGGTGTCTCCAGTGAGTGTGTCCCGCGGTGTCTACTTCCAGTGAGTGTGTCCCGCGGTGTCTCCAGTGAGTGTGTCCCGCGGTGTCTCCTTCCAGTGAGTGTGTCCCGCGGTGTCTCCTTCCAGTGAGTGTGTCCCGCGGTGTCTCCTTCTTGTGAGTGTGTCCCGCGGTGTCTCCTTCCAGTGAGTGTGTCCCGCGGTGTCTCCAGTGAGTGTGTCCCGCGGTGTCTCCTTCCAGTGAGTATGTCCCGCGGTGTATCCAGTGAGTGTGTCCCGTGGTGTCTCCTTCCAGTGAGTGTGTCCCGCGGTGTCTCCTTCCAGTGAATGTGTCCCGTGGTGTCTCCTTCCAATGAGTGTGTCCCGCGGTGTTTCCTTCCAGTGAGTGTGTCCCGCGGTGTCTCCTTCCAGTGAGTGTGTCCCGCGGTGTTTCCTTCCAGTGAGTGTGTCCCGCGGTGTCTCCTTCCAGTGAGTGTGTCCCGCGGTGTCTCCTTCCAGTGAGTGTGTCCTGCGGTGTCTCCAGTGAGTGTGTCCCGCGGTGTCTCCTTCCAGTGAGTGTGTCCCGCGGTGTCTCCAGTGAGTGTGTCCCGCGGTGTCTCCTTCCAGTGAGTGTGTCCCGTGGTGTCTCCTTCCAGTGAGTGTGTCCCGCGGTGTCTCCTTCCAGTGAGTATGTCCCGTGGTGTCGCCTTCCAGTGAGTGTGTCCCGCGGTGTCTCCTTCCAGTGAGTGTGTCCCGCGGTGTCTCCAGTGAGTGTGTCCCGCGGTGTCTCCTTCCAGTGAGTGTGTCCCGCGGTGTCTCCAGTGAGTGTGTCCCGCGGTGTCTCCTTCCTGTGAGTGTGTTCCGCGGTGTCTCCTTCCAGTGAGTGTGTCCCGCGGTGTCTCCTTCCAGTGAGTGTGTCCCGCGGTGTCTCCTTCCAGTGAGTGTGTCCCGCGGTGTGTCTCCTTCCAGTGAGTGTGTCCTGCGGTGTCTCCTTCCAGTGAATGTGTCCCGCGGTGTGTCTCCTTCCAGTGAGTGTGTCCCGCGGTGTGTCTCCTTCCAGTGAGTGTGTCCCGTGGTGTCTCCAGTGAGTGTGTCCCGCGGTGTCTCCTTCTAGTGAGTGTGTCCGGCGGTGTCTCCAGTGAGTGTGTCCCGCGGTATCTCCTTCAAGTGAGTGTGTCCCGCGGTGTCTCCAGTGAGTGTGTCCCGCGGTGTGTCTCCTTCCACTGAGTGTGTCCCGCGGTGTCTCCTTCCAGTGAGTGTGTCCCGCGGTGTCTCCTTCCAGTGAGTGTGTCCCGCGGTGTCTCCTTCCAGTGACTGTGTCCCGCGGTGTCTCCTTCCTGTGAGTGTGTCCCGCGGTGTCTCCTTCTAGTGAGTGTGTCCCGCGGTGTCTCCTTCCAGTGAGTGTGTCCCGCGGTGTATCCAGTGAGTGTGTCCCGCGGTGTCTCCTTCGAGAGAGTGTGTCCCGCGGTGTCTCCTTCCAGTGAGTGTGTCCCGCGGTGTCTCCTTCCAGTGAGTGTGTCCCGCGGTGTCTCCAGTGAGTGTGTCCCGCGGTGTCTCCTTCCAGTGAGTGTGTCCCGCGGTGTCTCCTTCCAGTGAGTGTGTCCCGCGGTGTCTCCAGTGAGTGTGTCCCGCGGTGTCTCCTTCTAGTGAGTGTGTCCCGCGGTGTCTCCTTCCAGTGAGTGTGTCCCGCGGTGTCTCCAGTGAGTGTGTCCCGCGGTGTCTACTTCCAGTGAGTGTGTCCCGCGGTGTCTCCAGTGAGTGTGTCCCGCGGTGTCTCCTTCCAGTGAGTGTGTCCCGCGGTGTCTCCTTCCAGTGAGTGTGTCCCGCGGTGTCTCCTTCTAGTGAGTGTGTCCCGCGGTGTCTCCTTCTTGTGAGTGTGTCCCGCGGTGTCTCCTTCCAGTGAGTGTGTCCCGCGGTGTCTCCAGTGAGTGTGTCCCGCGGTGTCTCCTTCCAGTGAGTATGTCCCGCGGTGTATCCAGTGAGTGTGTCCCGCGGTGTCTCCAGTGAGTGTGTCCTGCGGTGTCTCCTTCCAGTGAGTGTGTCCCGCGGTGTCTCCTTCCAGTGAGTGTGTCCCGCGGTGTCTCCCTCCAGTGAGTGTGCCCCGCGGTATCTCCTTCTAGTGAGTGTGTCCCGCGGTTTCTCCTTCCAGTGAGTGTGTCCCGCGGTTTCTCCTTCCAGTGAGTGTGTCCCGCGGTGTCTGCTTCCAGTGAGTGTGTCCCGCGGTGTCTCCTTCCAGTGAGTGTGTCCCGCGGTGTCTCCTTCCAGTGAGTGTGTCCCGCGGTGTCTCCTTCCAGTGAGTGTGTCCCGCGGTGTCTCCAGTGAGTGTGTCCCGCGGTGTCTCCTTCCAGTGAGTGTGTCCCGCGGTGTCTCCTTCCAGTGAGTGTGTCCCGTGGTGTCTCCTTCCAGTGAGTATGTCCCGTGGTGTCGCCTTCCAGTGAGTGTGTCCCGCGGTGTCTCCTTCCAGTGAGTGTGTCCCGCGGTGTCTCCTTCCAGTGAGTGTGTCCCGCGGTGTCTCCAGTGAGTGTGTCCCGCGGTGTCTCCTTCCAGTGAGTGTGTCCCGCGGTGTCTCCAGTGAGTGTGTCCCGCGGTGTCTCCTTCCTGTGAGTGTGTTCCGCGGTGTCTCCTTCCAGTGAGTGTGTCCCGCGGTGTCTCCTTCCAGTGAGTGTGTCCCGCGGTGTCTCCTTCCAGTGAGTGTGTCCCGCGGTGTGTCTCCTTCCAGTGAGTGTGTCCTGCGGTGTCTCCTTCCAGTGAATGTGTCCCGCGGTGTGTCTCCTTCCAGTGAGTGTGTCCCGCAGTGTGTCTCCTTCCAGTGAGTGTGTCCCGTGGTCTCTCCAGTGAGTGTGTCCCGCGGTGTCTCCTTCTAGTGAGTGTGTCCCTCGGTGTCTCCAGTGAATGTGTCCCGCGGTGTCTCCTTCGAGTGAGTGTGTCCCGCGGTGTCTCCAGTGAGTGTGTCCCGCGGTGTGTCTCCTTCCAGTGAGTGTGTCCCGCGGTGTCTCCTTCCAGTGAGTGTGTCCCGCGGTGTCTCCTTCCAGTGAGTGTGTCCCACGGTGTCTCCTTCGAGAGAGTGTGTCCCGCGGTGTCTCCTTCCAGTGAGTGTGTCCCGCGGTGTCTCCTTCCAGTGAGTGTGTCCCGCGGTGTCTCCAGTGAGTGTGTCCCGCGGTGTCTCCTTCCAGTGAGTGTGTCCCGCGGTGTCTCCTTCCAGTGAGTGTGTCCCGCGGTGTCTCCAGTGAGTGTGCCCCGCGGTGTCTCCTTCTAGTGAGTGTGTCCCGCGGTGTCTCCTTCCAGTGAGTGTGTCCCGCGGTGTCTCCAGTGAGTGTGTCCCGCGGTGTCTACTTCCAGTGAGTGTTTCCCGCGGTGTCTCCAGTGAGTGTGTCCCGCGGTGTCTCCTTCCAGTGAGTGTGTCCCGCGGTGTCTCCTTCCAGTGAGTGTGTCCCGCGGTGTCTCCTTCTTGTGAGTGTGTCCCGCGGTGTCTCCTTCCAGTGAGTGTGTCCCGCGGTGTCTCCAGTGAGTGTGTCCCGCGGTGTCTCCTTCCAGTGAGTATGTCCCGCGGTGTATCCAGTGAGTGTGTCCCGCGGTGTCTCCTTCCAGTGAGTGTGTCCCGCGGTGTCTCCTTCCAGTGAGTGTGTCCCGTGGTGTCTCCTTCAAGTGAGTGTGTCCCGCGGTGTCTCCTTCCAGTGAGTGTGTCCCGCGGTGTCTCCTTCCAGTGAGTGTGTCCCGCGGTGTCTCCAGTGAGTGTGTCCTGCGGTGTCTCCTTCCAGTGAGTGTGTCCCGCGGTGTCTCCTTCCAGTGAGTGTGTCCCGCGGTGTCTCCCTCCAGTGAGTGTGCCCCGCGGTATCTCCTTCTAGTGAGTGTGTCCCGCGCTTTCTCCTTCCAGTGAGTGTGTCCCGCGGTTTCTCCTTCCAGTGAGTGTGTCCCGCGGTGTCTCCTTCCAGTGAGTGTGTCCCGCGGTGTCTCCTTCCTGTGAGTGTGTCCCGCGGTATCTCCTTCTAGTGAGTGTGTCCCGCGGTGTCTCCTTCCAGTGAGTGTGTCCCGCGGTGTCTCCTTCTAGTGAGTGTGTCCCGCGGTGTCTCCTTCCAGTGATTGTGTCCCGCGGTGTCTCCTTCTTGTGAGTGTGTCCCGCGGTATCTCCTTCCAGTGAGTGTGTCCCGCGGTGTCTCCTTCCAGTGCGTGAACGTCTAGCGTTCATTCGCCACTGACTGCAAAATCCGGGCCAAAGTTGGAAACTATCTACAACAATAACTATACTAATCAAGCAACTCAGAACTCCTTGGAGCCAATGTTCATCTTGCTTCCATCCTGTTTATGTTTGTAAATAGCGTGGTAGTGGACTGAGCATTGAAAAAACGACTCGAGTTACTGCTAGAAGTACCGATTTTTGGACAGACCTTGATTTAGACAGCCAGCGCTCTCACTGGAAACAGGCTACATAAATATATGTAAATAGGGTCAACTAACATTGTCAGGACCCTCGACACACAGACAGGACAACATACCTGCACATATCTGAGAAGCAGTGTAAACGGAGGCTGTGCTTCTTTAAAGAGGTTGTCACAGAGTTGTGTCAGCTCTTACAACAAGACCTACAACCTACTGCTAGAGCTGGCACAGCAGAAGGTCACTGCAGCCCTCAACCTCTTTGCCTCCAGCTCTTTCTAGCCTGCCACAGGATATCAATAAAATTATGCTTGTATTAAGCAGCTGACTGATGGCATGCACACTAAAGTAAACACTTTCATCACTTTCCCCCATAGACAACTGGAAACAGTAGGATAGGGCTCCTGGGTTCGCACAGATTGCAGGCATCCCCCAAGTCCAGGGCTTCATTGACTACATCCACATCACCCTGTGGGCTCCTTCAAATGAGCCCACTGCTTGCATGAATTGCAAGGGTTTCCATTCATTAATATGCAACTGGTGTGTGATCTTTATCTCGAGGGGTTTGGAATAACAAAATTGAAGTTGTGATGCTTCAGTTGTACAGAGCCTTAGTCAGACCCCATCTGAAGTAGTGCGCTCAGTTTTGGGCCCCGCACATCAGGAAGGATACATTGGCATTGGAGGGAATACATATTGGCCTTGGAGGGGGTACAGTGCAGATTCACCAGAAATGATACTGGGGCTGAAAGGGTTCAATCATGACGACAGGCTGCATAAACTTGGTTTATATTCCCTTGAGTTTAGATGTCTGAGGTCTTTAAAATGATGACGGCATTTGTCTCCTCAGGTGGCGGAATCCAGAAAAAGGGGCAGAATCTTAAAATTAGAGCGAGGCCAGTTAGGAGTGAAATCAGGAAGCACAGGGTAGCGGAAATCAGAACCTCTCTCCCCCAAAAGGGCTGTGGCTGCTGGGTCAATTGAAATTTTCAAGACTTAGTTCGATAGATTTTTGTTCGAGAGATGGATCAAAGCAGGTGAATGGAGTTAGGTACAGGTCAGCAATGATCTAATAGAATACCAGAACAGGCTCGAGGGATTGAATAGCCTACTCCTGTTCCTATGATCCAGCGGGGCATCATGTAGGTCTGTGGCTGCTTTACTGGCAGCTGCCACGATGCACTTGTATTGCAGCAAAATCCTCCACCCTCCAACTTTTAAAGCCCAGACAGCAAGTAAGAGGCTGACTGTTTAGGGACAGGGGCTATCTCCTGCTCATGATGCTTCTCGATCCCGCACTCGCTGGCCGAATTGCGCTACAATCAGGCGCATGGCTCAACCAGAGCCCCTCATCGAGCAGACCATTGGAATCCTCAAACAACGATTCTGCTGCCTGGACAGATCAGGTGGCTTCCTGATATACAGCTCAGTAAGAGTGTCCCATAGGATAGTAGTTTGCTGTATGTTCCATAACTTTGCTTTGCAATGGGGACAACACATTGGCTGAGGACCTTTAGCATACTGAGGGAGGCGACACTGATAACATAGAGGAGAGCGAAGAAGTGGGAGGGCTCCAATACCTACCTGCAGCCAGAGCTCTTTGGAATTAACGCATTGAAGAGAACTTCAACTGTACAATCCCTGATCCCCCTTCAATAACAGTCATGTCCAATATCTTTCCCTTCCCCTTCAAATAAACTACATCAGCCTAAAGACTAACATTAAGATTCATTTCACCCAAGGTTGTAGGGTCACCAGCTATTACCAGAACACTCTGCGCACAAAGATTTCAAAAAGGTTTATTATTTTACTGGCTTACATAAACGCCTACACACTACTTTATCAGCCAGATGGGAGCTCATAGTGTCTGTCTTAAATGATCTGTTATCTACTTTAGTGCTGCTATTAGGTGATCCCCCAATGACTTAAGCATGGGAGGTGGAAGGTTGCTGTGGCTCAGAATAGGGCTTTTGAGATGCTTTGGTTGGCGAACTCTAGGAGCTTGGGCCTAGCTGCAGACTGCAATAACTCAGTGGCTGCCAGGGCACCAGCAAGAACCCCCAAACCATTTTGCTGGTTGGGCTGTCTTTGAATCACATGGACGAGCTGCCCACGTGTTTTAGAGTGCTGATTGGCAGCTCACCGATGTGGAGGGTGGGATATCAGGCACCTATTTAAAGTGAGCTTGCAGCTCTTAAAGCAGAGGTGTCTTTTAACTTCTCACTCCTTTCTGCTGCAAATTTGGAACTTTTGGTGAGAAATGTCTGCTGTCAGGGCACCCGGTGTTAGTGATGCTGAGGTGAAACTCATGGTTGAGCGGGTGAGGGCAGGGAGAAAGGCCCTCTGCCCCTCAGATGGCAGATGCTGCAGCAGGCTTGGAGGGAGATAGCGAAGAATGTAAATGCCAAAGGTATCATCACCAGGACGTGTATCCAGTGATGGAAAATGTTCAATGACCTTAACCAACAGCAAAGGAGAGAATGATGTCTTACGCTCTCTGTTTCTCAGGATGATGCCTTGCCACAGCACCTCTCTTTCCCCTCCCACCACCTCTAGCACTCTTAAACCCTCCCCTCCCCCACTCTACATGCTTCTCCTCGAATCACAACAGGTCACTGCACCAACCCTCCTCGTTATAATCACACACTCACCACCAGCTGTCCTCAGAAAAGTCATAAACAGCATTCTTTTATCTAGTCGCAACTCTATCTGCTAACTGCTATCACATTTCACACCGGAGCTATTTTCTTACACATAACCACTTCCCTATCTTGCTCACAATTTGCTGCTTCCCCTTCTCAGCATGCCTTTTATACAAAGCTGCTTCACACAGTTACACAACCTTTCCAAGAAACACAGATTTTTTTCACTTCACTCTTCTTGCAAGGCAAGCTGGCTCAGAACAATCAGAAGAGGACCCGAAGTGGGGGAGGGCCAGCCACCATACTAGACCTCACTCAGATGGAAAAGAAGGGACTGGAGATTATTGATGCAGGGAGGATACGAAGCATTGGAGAGAACAAGTCTGGAGGCCATGTGCAGCAGGGTGTTTGGCTATTTCTCTTATCTTTTCTCTTTCCTCAAACAATCACACATACAGGCAGCATGACAACCTGGTGCTGCATTGCACTGCCACTCATCTGCTACTACGTAAACCTTCCCATTACTTGCTGACGCTTGTCCCTCTCCTTTTCCCAAGTCCGTTCAATGACTCGGACCCTGCAGCACCAGAGACGGAAGGAACCACCGTGGAAAAAAAGAACCCTCACTCGCTCCATCCTTTCCAAGCACCAGCACCGTTGTTATATCTGCTCACACAGTGTGTGAGCATGACGCTAAGAAAGGGTGGGAAACAAACTGAAAGGCAAAGGGAGAGGAACAAAAAGATTTAGAAACTGGAGGAGAAGCAGTGAAAATGTTACAGATGTTGAAACACATCTTTATTTTTGACCTGGAAGAAAGTTATGGGAGATCAACTAGTACAGTATTAAGTTCATATAATTAAGCATTATTTGAATGTATTTGTAAAAATAAAAATGGTCTTCACGTAGCCTGGTTTTCTGCTTTACCAAACTCAACAACTTGTAGTCCTTAAACTGTATCATGTGTTCCTGTACTCAAAGGTACAACTTGATATGACTAAAGTGCTACAAACAGCAGGATCACTCACAATCCTTTTGTTGGCTCCCAGGATTGTATGATCACAGGCAATGCCTTAAAACCTTTAATGTAAATCGTACGGGTCTCTTTCTAGGTCTTTCATCTCATCTTTATTAAATCAAGATCACTATCAGTGCAAATGTTGCTGTGAAATGCAATGTTTGATTATGGAGGAAGTAACTGAACACCATGGAGTATACTTTCCTCGATGTGTAAATCTATAGAAAAATTATTTTACTAAATTGTCATTGCTTTACAATGAGGAAAACTAACGCTATTTTATTCCACAACTGAAGGAGACTATGTAGCTCAAAGCTGTGAGTGACCTATATAGAGCTTCTTCATGATTGGAATAAAATGGTATTTAACAACTTCTCATTAGTATTACATTTTTATGATGTATGTGTTCAACGTTTGTGTGGTATCATTAATAATAAGCCCAATGAAAAATCACCACAGCGTGGTGGGATGCTGAGTTCCTAATCTCAGTTGCATTGTTGTAGGGAGGGACAGAGCCGAGGTCAGATGCTTCCTCGCTAGGAGAAAGGGGAAACAAAGGCGAGTCATCTGTAGAAAGCTTCTTCTGGGAGCTAGTTTAGAAGGGCATTCTTGGAGAACTGGAGCAGGTTGCTCACTAGCCCTGTGTGTGTGATCCAGGAAGATGAAAGAAAATTTGAAATTAAATGCTCGAACATTTGCCTGTGAGAGTGAGTGAGAAAGCTTTCAATTGTACAGCATACAATTGAATGCCTTGCAATGTACTTTCCAAGGGGTTCACACCTTCAATTGTTGTAAATCAAGCTAAGCTGTCACTTGACATGTGCTTCTTCAATTTACAAGTCTATTTTTATTGTTATATGACATGATGGCAAATAAGTCAAGTGAACAAACCCAAACTGGAAAACAGCTTAAATATCACAAATATTTGACTCCTTTGGAGGAGGTCACCCTACACATCCTGTTATATCAGAAGCAGTAGGGCTCCCCACAAGTTCAGGCCTAGTACTGTCTGCTGTTATGTCTTATCACTCTTCTCACTTACTCTCAGAGGCAAACAAAATTAGATAAATCTTATACACAGCTGTTTGAAGATGTGTTCTGAAGCCAGCTTTCTAGTATTTGTCCCTTTCCTGTCATTCAGGTCTATGAGCAGCCTTCCACTCTTGCCAGTGGCTTAGAACAAGACAATGCAGCATGGCACCCTGCATCCCTCTCACTAAAGTTTGCAGGCACTTGCACAACTACACACATCCCAGAGGATGCAGTTAGTGAACTTGAAGTAGCACCAGTTGAGGTAGAGTTTACAGGTAAGGAAGAATAAGTTTCTGTTCCTCTTCAATGGGGAAGGAGATGAAGTTGCAGTTATGCTGACAGATGCGTTATGTACCAGTTTGATACATGCGTGGCCAATGCTAGACTGGAATAAAAACAGAAAATGCTGGAAATACTCAGCAGGTCAGGCAGCATCTGTGGAGAGAGAAAGAAAGAAAGAAAAGACTTGCATTTATATAGCGTCTTTCACGACCACTGGACGTCTCAAAGCGCTTTACAGCCAATGAAGTACTTTTTGAAGTGGAGTCACTGTTGTAATGTGGGAAACACGGCAGCCAATTTGCGCACAGCAAGCTCCCACAAATAGCAAAGCGATAATAACCAGATAATCTTTTATTTTGTTATGTTGGTTGAGGGATAAGTATTGGCCAGGACACCGGGGATAACTCCCCTACTCTTCTTCGAAATAGTGCCATGGGATCTTTTAGGTCCACCTGAGAGAGCAGACAGGGCCTTGGTTTAACGTCTCATCCGAAAGAGAAACAGAATTAACGTTTCAGGTCGATGACCTTTCGTCAGAACCTTCTCTCTCCACAGATGCTGCCTGACCTGCTGAGTATTTCCAGCATTTTCTGTTTTTATTTCAGATTTCCAGCATCCACAGTGTTTTGCTTTTGTATTAATGCTAGACTGGAATGAGCCAGGGGCATAAACACTGACTGCCACTCTCACTGCTATCCCAATATTGCCAGTTGGCTGCAACTGTCTCCCTGCTGAGCTGGAGTCTACAAAGGATGTTGTCCTCAGTCACTATCAAATACAGGTGCAGATATGATTAGTGGCATAATGACAGGTGTAGCCAGTGCAGTTCAGGTACCTGCTGATCTCCCTCCCATATCTTATTTCATCTTGTTCCAGTACAACCATGAAATGCTGCATTTGGAGAGCATCAAATTTAATCCCCATCATTAATGTGACTTTAACATTCAGACTGCCAATTAGTTATTATGCGTCTCCCTGACTTCCTGTGAAAGTTACTATAAAAAGAGATTCTTTCATGTGCTCTTTTTTTCCATCTGTTTCTGTTGTGCTATGTCTCACTGTTCTCTCTCTGATGACTTACCAGAACTTAAGAGAGGAACTGAAAGAAATAGTTACCAATGGGTAGAAATAAAAAATATAGTGCCCAAGACTACTTACTTCACATCCTTAAAAAAAATCTTTAACACACTGCGATGAAATTTATAAGGAAAAACAGCCTATTCAAAATGGTCTTGCTTAGCTAATAACATAATCTTGGCAAAAAAACAGGGAAATAATCCAATGGGGTCATTCATTCTTGTTAACATAATTGTCTTAATGAGGCTTTTGCTAATGAGTAGCAAGATATATTGGCCCTGAAACTTCTTGGGGGTTTTGTTGGTCTCCCACCATGACATCAGCAAGTTCCGTTGGGTCATCACCATTTCTGAGAGTTTCCTATGAACATTTTAAGGGGTGGGATTTCCATCTGCCCCTTACCAGAGGCAGGGCCAGGAGCAGGGACTCAGCGGGCGGATCAGGGGAAGGTTCAAAAAGTGCGATGGAATTCAGGGGCAGCGTTTTAATAATGGTAATTGGGCAGAAACAGCTTTCACTGAATTTCCTGCCTAAAAAAGATTCCTGTGCCATATATGCACCGTTAATGTGCTGAAAATGGCAAAAAAATCCACTTGCTTCGTGTCCAATGAGAGTGCTAGAATAGACCATTTAAAAAAATAGCGATATTCATAGAAGAAACATAGAAGATAGGAGCAGGAGTAGGCCATGCGGCCCCTCGAGCCTGCTCCGCCATTCGATGAGTTCATGGCTGATCATCTAAACTCAGTACCCTGTACCTGCCTTCTCCCCATATCCCTTGATACCTTTAGCTTTAAGAAATATATCTAACTCATCCTTGAATATATTTAATGACTTCGCCTCAACTACCTTCTGTGGTAAAGAATTCCACAGGTTCACCACTCTCTGGGTGAAGAAATTCTTCCTCATTTCTGTCCTAAATGGTTTACCCGTTATCCGTAGATTATGACCCCTGGTTCTGGACTCCCCAACCATCGGGAACATTCTTCCTGCATCTAGTTTGTCCAGACCTGTCAGAATTTTATATGTTTCGATGAGATCCCCTCTCATTCTTCTATACTCCAGTGATTATAAGCCCAATCGACACAATCTCTCCTCATATGTCATTCCTGCCATCCCAGGTATCAGCCTTGTGAATCTTCGCTGAACTCCTTCCATGGCAAGAACATCCTTCCTTAGATAAGGCGACCAAAACTGCACACAGTACTCAAGGTGTGGTCTCACCAAGGCCCTGTACAACTGCAGCAGGACATCCCTGTTCCTATACTCAAACCCTTTCACTATGAAGGCCAACATACCATTTGCCTTCTTCACCGCCTGCTGCACCTGCATGCTTACTTTCAGCGACTGGTGCACAAGGACACCCAGGTCTCGTTGCACTTCCCCTTCTCCCAATCTATTGCCATTCAGATAATAGTCTGCCTTTCTGTTTTTGACACCAAAGTGGATAACCTCGCACTTATCCACGTTATATTGCATCTGCCACGCTTCTGCCCACTCACCCAACCTGTCCAGATCATCCTGGAGTTTCTCGCTATCCTCCTCGCTGCACACACTCCCACCCAGCTTTGTGTCATCTGCAAACTTGGAGATATTACATTTAATTCCCTTATCTAGATCATTAATGTATATTGTGAATAGCTGGGGTCCAAGGACCGATCCCTGCGGTACCCCACTAGTCACTGCTTGCCACTCGGAAAAAGACCCATTAATTCCTACTCTCTGCTTTCTGTCCGCCAACCAGTTCTCTATCCAAGTCAATATCTTGCCCCCAATCCCATGTGCCTTAACTTTACCCGCTAATCTCTTATGCGGGACCTTATTGAAAGCCTTTTGAAAGTCCAAATACACCACATCTACTGGTTCTCCCTTATCTATTTTCCCAGTTACATCCTCAAAAAATTCCAGTAGATTAGTCAAGCACGATTTACCTTTTGTAAATCCATGTTGACTTTGTCCGATCCTGTCACTGTTTTTCAAATGCTCAGCTATTACATCCTTTATAATGGACTCTAGCATTTTCCCCACTACCGATGTCAGGCTTACCGGTCTGTAATTCCCCGCTTTCTCTCTACCACCCTTTTTGAATAGTGGGGTAACATTAGCTACCCTCCAATCCATGGGTACAGTTGCAGATTCCATCGAATGTTGGAAGATGATCAGCAATGCATCTATTATTTCTAGGGCCACTTCCTTAAGTACCCTAGGATGTAGATTATCAGGCCCTGGGGATTTATCGGCCTTCAATACCGTCAATTTCCCTAACACCATTTCCCTGCAAATACTGATTTCTTTCAGTTCCTCCCTTTCATCAGACCGTATGTTCTCCAACATCTCTGGGAGGTTATTTGTGTCCTCCTTTGTGAAGACAGAACCAAAATATGCATTTAATTGGGCTGCCATTTCTTTGTTCCCCATTATAACTTCCCCCGCTTCTGACTGCAAGGGACCTACACTTGATTTCACTAATCTTTTTCTCTTCACATATCTATAAAAGCTCTTACAGTCAGTTTTTATGTTCCCAGCAAGCTTACTTTCATATTCTATTTTCCCCTTCTTAATTAATCCCTTTGTCCTCCTTTGTTGAATCCTAAACTGCTCCCAATCCTCAGGGCTACCGCTTTTTCTGGCCAATTTATATGCCCTCTCCTTGGATCTTATGCTATCCCTAATTTCCCTTGTTAGCCACGGTTGAGTCACCCTTTTTGTTTTATTCTTATGCCACACTGGGATGTACAAATTCTGTAGTTCATCCATGCAGTCTTTGAATGTTTGCCATTGCCTATCCACCGTCAACCCCTTGAGTGACATTCCCCAATCAATCCTACCCAATTCGCGCCTCATACTATCGTAGTTTCCTTTATTTAAATTCAGGACCCTAGTCTCTGATTCAACTACTTCACTCTCCATCCTAATGAAGAATTCTATCATATTATGATTCAGATTAATAGCCCACAGATATAGTCTGCTGAAAACATACCTCTGACAAAATTCTTGCTAAATGATTAACCAACATTTTGTAATTTATAGTGGGAACTAAAATGGATTGGTATCTGCTGCATTGCATCAAGTTCCTTCCTTTTTGTGGTATTAGAGAGTGTGTAATCTGTTCAGATTTAACCCCGTCATTGATGTACTTTCACAAGCTGGTATGGTATTACCGTGCAGCTGTTAAATAACGGACAATGGAAGATAATTTCTATGGGGTGCTTCCGCTAGTCTACCCTAACGCTGCTTACTCTGTATTTCCGGTGTTTCCAAGTCTTCTCCTCCAAAGTTGTGGATGAGGGGGAATCCCCCACAGAAATTCACGCTCAATATTGCGGCAGTTCAAATGAAACGATACAGAGAAACAAAGGGGGTAAAATTCATCGTGAGGGGTCGTGCAAAACGAACGATAGCGAATCAACAGCCAATTATACACTCCACCTATTTTTCCCCCCACTGACTTCAATAGAAAAGATAATTGAGCGGCGTGTGAAACGATAATGGTCCATTTGACTTGCCCCCAGGCAGGTAGGAAGATTGGTGGGGGGGGGGGGGGTTGGGGGCGGGGGTTGACAAATCGACCATTTGAATCTCAGCATTAAATTGTTGATTTTAATTATGCGACAGAGCATATTTTATCACATTCATATTAATGCGCATCAGTAACAATTCTTTTTCTCCCAACTTAGAAAATTTGAAATTCAGCATCAAAAATGACCACATAGAGCAGGTTTTATTGGTGTGAACAAGTGCTTGAACCATTAGCTATATATTCTTGAAGGAGATAATAATTGCAAGTGATAAAATGCAGGAGGTTTACATTTCAAAGCTCTGTTTCACAGTCATTTAGAAGTCGTAGCCTTTGGGCTGTACAGTGTAACTGGAAAATACCATAACGCACTCAATTTGCTAGAACTATCTATTATCTTCTTATTTTCTCAGTCACAGGGTTGAATTTCAAAGATGTCAAGAAATAATTAGATGTCCAGTTAGTCAGGGCTCCTGACATTGATGTCCGCATAAACAGTGTCCACGGAAGGCTTGAGATACTGTAAAAAATGATTTTTTTTAAGATTTACTAAAAATTTGTACAACTATTTTAATTTCTTTAAAGAGACAGTTTTTTGAGTGCAGCTAGTTCAAGAACCCAAATATATTAATTGAAAAATAATGCCTGAGAAATCTCTCAAACGCTTCACACAAGTTACTTCAGAAATGGGCGCATTGTTGTTATTTAGGCAAATGCAGCAGCCAATTTGAACACAGTAAGATACCACAAGCAGCAATCAAATGAATGAGTAGTTAATCAGTTTGGTAGCACACCAGGAGGAACTCCCTGCTTTTCTTCAAAAGGTTTCATGGGATCTTTAACATCCATCTAAATAGGCAGCCGAGACCTTGGTTTAACGTCTCATCTGATTTTCCCTATGCCATGTGTGCGGGTTTGGAGGTGGGTCGGCAGTAAAAGTTGTAGAAAATGGGAGCGCATCGGGAACCCACCGTCATCCCGCTTCCGCGCACCTTTAACTTGGGCACGTTTGCCAGCGCGGCATGGACCCGAACGGCAGAGGCGGCCGACCTAATTAAGCTCATTAAAACCTTGTTGTCAGACCCTTAACAATGTTTTTAACCAGACCTTTTGAATTTCACTGCATAACCACGGGAATTACACAGCTCGGGAACCACGTCTGTCAACATGAGGTGGAAGCTCAGTGGCCATTGATCGAGATCATTAATGCAGAGCATGGAAAGCACAATAAATACTCCCACATGACACCTCATTACTTGCCTATGGGAAAGGCTCTTGCTCACTCCATTTTGAGCACAGATTTAGGTGTCTAGAGTTTGCAAGTATTTTCTGCAACCTCAGAAGCCACTCTCACCTCATTGCTACTAACTATCACAACATTAACAGATTGCTCCTCTGATCTCTAGTTGACCTGCCATCTATTATATCAACATAGGTGCCGCTTATACTGTCTCACCTTGATCCTCAGAGTCGGACCAGGATGAGCTCCAAACACCAGCAGCAGCAGCAACAGCAGCCTTCTCCTCAACAACCTGATCCTCCACAGGAGAGAGGGCATCAGCGCAGGGCTGCACTGCGCCGGAGGCGATACCCCCAACACAGGGTATACAGGCAGAGGATGAGCTTCCTCAACATGGCTGAGCAACAGTGCCAAAGGAGGTTCAGGCTATCATGCCAAGTCATCGCAGACATTTGCAGCTTACTGGAGCCCAGAGGACCTGGTGGACACGCCTTACCAGTGGCTGTCAAAGTCACCGGCGCCCTCAACTTCTTCACCTCAGGCTCTTTCCAGGGTTCTGCAGCAGACATTTGCGACATCTCGCAGTCGGCCTCCCACAGATGCATCACACAGGTCACCAATGCCATGCTTGACAAGTCAGCCAATTATGTCAACATTGCCACTGATGAAGCCAGTGTTACTGAGCGGGCGCTCGGTTTTACCGCACTGGCTGGCTTCCCATGGGTGCATGGCATCATCGACTGGACACAGGTGGCCATCAAGACACCCCCACATCACCCAGGAGTGTTTGTGAACCGCAAGGGCTTCCACTCCCTCAATGAAGATGCAGCTGGTCTGCAACCATAGGAAGATAATCATGCATGTGTGCACCAGATTCCCTGGCAACCAGCATGACTCATCTGTGATGCGCCAGTCCACCCTCCCTCAGTTCTTCGCACCTCCAAACAGATTTACCGGCTGGCTGCTTGGAGACAAGGGCTATCCACTGAAGACGTGGCTCATGGCACCCTTGAGGAGGCCAAGTACTGAGGCCCAGGAGTGCCATAATGAAAGCCACATGTCCACCAGACTCGCTTCAGATGCCTTGACAGATCTGGAGGAGCCCTTCAGTATGCACCAGCCAGGGACTCCAGAATTGTGGTTGTCTGCCGTGCTCTGCACAACATAGCGCAGCAATGAGGATTAGCGCTGCATGAGGAGCAAGACGCAGAGCACATAGCCTTATCAGAGGAGGAGGAGGAGCAGGAGGAGCCTAAGTTCCAGATGCCAGTAGCAGTGGAGCACATCACTGCCTGGGAGTCCAGGAATGGCCTCATCATGGCCAGATCTATTTAACTCCCTGCATTACACCCATATGGCTGCCACATGTTGTGCCAGGTTTCCCTCCCCCCACCCAACAACACCATAAAGCATCCCTACAATGACCAAGCCATTCCTTTCACACTGACCCCCATTGCTGGAGGTAACATTATATCTCACCATTCACCGCAACTCACTAAGCCACTTCCAAAGTAGCAGACAAAAATGGGCATGAAAGTGGTGAAAATGAATAGTTTTATATGTGTCATAACATTAACGGAACCTTAAAATAAAATAAAATAATCAATCAATAAAACTAAAATATTGATTGAATAAAAGCTTTAACTAATTAATTAATAAATAAAACAAGGTTAGAGATGGCAGGGCAGGTGGAGTGTCGTAACTGCAGCATGTGGGAGTTTGTGGAAAACATCGCGATCCCGAGCAACCACATCTGCAACTCGAGGAACTTCGGCTCAGAGTTGTTGAGCTGGAGTACGAGCTGCAGACATTGCGATGCATCAGGGATGGGGAGAGTTACCTGGACACTTTGTTCCAGGAGGCAGTCACACCCTTTAGGCTAAGTAGTACTTTAGAGTTAGTCAATGGTCAGGGACAGGAGGGTGTGACTGCGAGTCAGACAGGTATGGGGACCCAGGATGTAGTGATGGAGGAGCCTCAGCCCTTGACCTTGTCCAACAGGTGTGAGGTATTTGCTACCTGTATGAATGGGAAAAAGGACTGCAGGGAGGATCAGCAAACTGACCGTGGCACCATGGTACTGGGGGCTATCTAAGTGGGGGGAGAAGGGGGGAATGTGGTAGTGGTAGGGGACAGTATAGTCAGGGGGATAGATACTGTTTTCTTCAGCCGCGAAAGAGAGTCCCAAAGGCAGTGTTGCCTGCCCGGTGCCAGGGTTAAGGATATCTCCTCGTGGCTGGAGAAGAATTTGGAGTGGGAGGGGGAGAATCCAGTGGTCGTGGTCCATGTAGGAACCAATGACATAGGTAGAACTAAGAATGAGGTTCTGCTGAGAGGGAGTTTGAGGAGCTAGGGTCTAAATTAATAAGCAGAACCTCAAGCGTAATAATCTCTGGATTACTACTTGAGCCATGCACAAATTAGCAAAGGGTCATGCAGATGAGAGAGTTAAATGCATGGCTCAAAGAGTGGTGTGGGAAGAAGGGGTTTCAATTCATAGGGCACTGGCACCAGTACTGGGGGAAGAGGAAGCTGTTCCATTGGGACGGGCTCCACTTAAACTGGACTGGGACCAGCGTCCTGGCGAATCAAATAACTGGGGCTGTAGATAGGGCTTTAAACTAAAAAAAGGGAGGGGGGAGGTGTCAAGTGAGGGGAAATTTAGACATCTGAAGAGAATGGTCAAGGCAATAGAGCAGTGTAGCAATTTAGGTAAAAATAAGCAGAGTGTGACAGGAAGGGACAGAGAGTTTAACGGTGGGAGTGCAGCAGAGCATAAGGTCAAAGCAGGGAATAATGGTAAAAAATTTAAATTATAGGCTTTTTATCTGAATGCACGAAGCATTCATAACAAGATAGACAAACTAGTGGCACAAATAGAGATAAATGGGTTTGATCTAATAACCATTGCAGAGACATGGTTGCAAGGTGACCAATGTTGGGAACAAATAGTTCCAGGGTACTTGACGGTTCAAAAAGACAGGCAGAATAGAAAAGGAGGGGGGATAGCCCTGATAATAAAGGATAACATAAGGACAGTAGAGAGAAAGGATCTCGGCTTGGAAGATCAGGAAGTAGAATTAGTATGGGTGGAGATAAGGAATAACAAGGGGCAGAAAACACAGGTGGGAGTAATATATAGGCCCCCTAACAGTAGCTATACCATTGGACAGAATATTAATCAAGAAATAGTAGGAGCTTGTAACAAAGGTACTGCAATAATCGTGGGGGACTTTAGTCTTCATATAGACAGGACAAATCAAATTGGTAAAGGTAGTCTGGAGGACGAGTTCATGGAATGCATTTGGGACAGTTTCCTAGAACAATACTTCATGGAACCAACCAGGGAACAGGCTATTTTAGAACTTGTATTGCAAATGAGACAGGGTTAATTAGCAATCTCATAGTAAAGAATCCTCTGAGGCAGATTGATCATAATATGATAGAATTTCACGTTAATTTGAGAGTGACTTGCCTAAGTCCGAAACTAGTCTTAGGGGGAAAAATGCGGTTGATTTGCACCACCCATTAGCGCCCTAAGAGGGCGCTAACGGAGCGCAAAGCAACTAGCGCCTGGGCACGGCGCCACTAACTCCACCCCTGAAATTCGGCGGGTGTTTAGCGGCGGTGGTAACCGTTAGTGCCCTGCGGCGCTGCGCCTCCACCAATTACATCATCGCCATACGCAGCGCCCCGCTCACGCCCTGGCCGCGATCTTCGGTAGCGCCCCCTGACTTACCACCAGACGCTATGTTTGACAGCGTCGGGGGCGGGGGGGAGCGTACGTGTGGCCGGGGCGGCGCAAATTAAAGGGGAGGTGCTAGGCGGCCATTTTTGTTGTGGGCCGCCTACCAGCACCTGCCACCGTTGCTGTCCCCGGCCTCCTGTGAAGCCCGCTTGGGGCGCTACCAGTGAATTTCGGGTGCGGGAGTGCTAAAAATAGCGCCCTTGTGAAGTTAACACCCCAAAGGGGGCACAACCCAATTTTGCCCCCTTAAACTTAAATAAAGCCAATTACATAGGTATGAGGGGTGAATTGGCTAAGGTAGATTGGACAAATAGATTAAAAAGTATGGCAGTAGATAAGCAGTGACTAGCATTTAAAGAAATATTCCATAGTTCTCAACAAAAAGTGATCCATCATGGCTAACTAAAGAAGTTAAGGAAATAACAACAGAAAATGCCGGAAAAACTCAGCAGGCCAGGCAACATCCGTGGAGAGAGAAAGAAAGTTAACGTTTCAGGTCGAAACCCTTCGTCGGAAGGGTTTCGACCGGAAACGTTAACTCTCTTTCTCTCTTTCTCTTTCTCGGATTTCCAGCATCCGCAGTATTTTGCTATCGTAAAGAAGTTAAGGATTGCATTAGATTGAAAGAAGAAGCTTATAATGTTGTGAAGAATAGTAGTGAGCCTGAGGATTGGGAGAGTTTCAGAAACCAACAAAGAATGACCAAAACATTGATTAAAAGGGAAAAAATAGAATATAAGAGAAAACTAGCAAGAAATATAAAAACAGATTGTAAGAGCTTCTGCTCTACAAGTATGTAAAAAGGAAGAGAGTAGCAAAAGTAAATGTTGGTCCCTTAGAGGCTGAGACAGGAGAAATTATTATGGGGAATAAGGAAATGGCAGAAACGTTAAACAAATATTTTGTAAATGTCTTCACAGTAGAAGACACAAAAAGCATATCAAAAATGGTGGGGAACCAAGGGTCTAATGAGGGTGAGGGAACTTAATGCAATTAATATAAGTAGAGAAAAAGTACTAGAGAAACTAATTGGACTAAAAGCTGACAAATCCCCTGGACCTGACGGCCTACATCCTAGGGTTCTAAAAGAGGTGGCTGCAGAGATAGTGGATGTACTGGTTTTGATCTTCCAAAATTCCCTAGATTCTAGAACTGTCCCAGCAGATTGGAAGATAGCAAATGTAACACCGCTATTCAAGAAAGGAGGGAGAGAAAAAACAGGGAACTACAGGCCAGTTAGCCTGACATCAGTCGTTGGGAAAATGCTGGAATCCATTGTTAAGGAATTGGTATCAGGGCACTTAGAAAATCATAACGGCCCAGAAATTTGACTCGGAGGCTTGCCGCGGGGGTAAGGATCGCGCGCGATATCACACACCGCGCCGGCCGTTGTGTTTTGGGCCCACAGGAACTTCGGGTCCTGGGCCTCTCCCTAGTGCCGGCGCGCAGTGTGTGCGTGTCCCGGGGCGCAGTTAGTGCGATGCGACCCCTGGGATCACGTGGGCCACGGAGTTCCAATGGCAGCTGACCATCTTTCATTCATAGATTTGACAGGAGACCTGTCAAATCTGTGAATTGAAAGAGACCCCAAAAGAACAGCTAAACCTCAAATAAATTTTTAAAAAACCATCACATTAATAAAATAACTATAGTTAAATAAATTAACCACTTTCAACAAAAATTTAAATTTTTGAAAAAATTAAAAAAAATTTAAAAGTTAGAAAAATAAACTTACCTTTCTTTAAAGTCTCTAAAAAAGATAAACCTGTTGAAAAAAATAAAAATTATACTTAATTAACTACTTACCTTGTTCAAAAGGGGTCTTACGCCTCCTTTTTACTTGTGTAGAATCTTCCATGCTTACCCTCGCGTTGAAACCTGAAAAAAAACCTAAGTGTGCTGCGTGCGCGCAGCCTCTAGTGCACACGCAGTTCACTTAGGAACCGCCCCCTTCGCCATACCGGAAGTGCCGGTTTCCCGCGCATACGCAGTGCATGCAGGAAACCGGCACTTCGGGAACGAATACGGGTGAGTACGCACTGAGTACTCACCCGTTCTCGGCCGAATTTTTGGGCCAACATGATTAGGCAGAGTCAATGGCCCAAAAATTAGTGCCGCTACGCGAGAGTACGCAGTGCGTACTCTCGCGTATTCTGTCTCCAATTGCCGGTTTTCTGCATGCACTGCGCATGCGCTGAAAACCGGCACTTGGTGAATGGAAAAGGGGGTGGGTCCTAGGTGAACCGCGTGCGCGCTACAGGCTGCGCGCACACAGTGCACTTAGTGGTTTCAACGCGCAGGTAAGTACGGAAGATTCTACACATAAAAAAAGGAGGAAGACCCACTTTTAACAAGGTAAGTAGTGAATTAAGTATTATTTTGAATTTTTTTTAACAGGTATATCTTTTTTAGAGACTTTAAAGACAGGTAAGTTTATTTTTATAACTTTTTAAAAGATTTTAAATTTTTTCAAAAATTTAATTTTTTATTTAAAATGGTTAATTTATTTAACTATACTTATTTTATTAATGTGATGGTTTTTTTTTAATTTAATTGAGGTTTAGCTGTTCTTTTGGGGGGGTATAGATTCATAGCTTTCACAGCACTTATATGAAAGTTATGAATGGAAGATGGTGTGCTGCCATTGGCTCTAACTGAGTCACGTGATCCCACAGGTCGCACGAATTAACTACGCCGGTGGGATACGCAAGCCCAGCACAGCAGCTGTCCAGAACATCAAGTTCGTGCGAGCTGGAACTGAAAAAGCCAACGCGCAGTGAGAGATCGCGGGGAGGCCTTACCCTCGCACGAAGGCTTCCTCACGAATTTTTGGGCCATTTTGGTTTTATGAAAGGGAAATCGTGTATGACAAATTTATTTGAGTTTTTTGAAGATGTAACTAGCGGGATACATAAAGGGGAACCAGTGGATTTAGTATATTTGGATTTCCAAAATGCATGCCACATAAAAGGTTATTACACAAGATAAGGGCTCATGGGGTTGGGGGTAATATAGTAGCATGGATAGAGGATTGGTTAACGGACAGAAAACAGAGAGTAGGGATAAACAGGTCTTTTTCAGGTTGGCAGACTGTAACTAGTAAGGTGCCGCAAGGATCAGTGTTGGGGGCTCAGCTATTTACAATCTATACTAATGACCTAGATGAAGGGACCGAGTGTAACGTATCCAAGTTTGCTGACGATACAAAGCGAGGTGGGACAGTAAGCAGTGAGAAGAAAATAAAGAGTCTGCAAAGGAATATAAATAGACTAAGTGAGTGGGCACTAAGGTGGCAGATGGGGTATAATGTAGGGAAATGTGAGGTTATTCACTTTGGTAGGAAGAATAGAAAAACAGAATATTTTTTAAATGGTGAGAAACTTTTAAATGTTGGTGTTCAGAGAGATTTGGGTGTCCTCGTGCAAGAAAAACAGAAAGCTAGCATGCAGGTACAGCAAGCAATAAGGAAGGCAAATGGTATGTTGGCCTTTAATACAAGGGTGTTGGAGTATAAGAGTAAGGAAGTCTTGCTACAATTGTACAGGGCCTTGGTGTGACCACACCTGGCATACTGTGCACAGTTTTGGTCTCCTTATCTAAGGAAGGATATACTTGCCTTGGAGGCGGTGCAACGAAGGTTCACTAGATTGATTCCTGGCATGCGAGGGCTGTCCTATGATGAGAGATTGTGTAGAATGGGCCTATACTCTCTGGAGTTTAGAAGAATGAGAGCTGATCTCATTGAAACATACAAGAATCTGAAGGGGATTGACAGGGTAGATGCTGAGAGGTTGTTTCCCCTGGCTGCAGCGTCTGGAACTAGGGGGCATAGTCTCAGGATAAGGGGTAGGTCATTTAAGACCGAGATGAGGAGGAATTTCTTCACTCAGAGGGTTGTGAATCTTTGGAATTATCTTCCCCAGACGGCTGTGGATGCTGAGTCTTTGAGTATATTCAAGGCTGAGATAGATAGATTTTTGGACTCTAGGGGAATCAAGGGATATGGAGATTGGGCGGGAAAGTGGAGTTGAGGTCGATGATCAGCCATGATCTTATTGAATGGCGGAGCAGGCTCGAGGGGCCGTATGGCCTACTCCTGCTCTTATTTCTTATGTTCTTATGTTCTTATGTTAAACACCCATTTGCTTACCCTTGCGTATCTACTCCTGTGTCAGTTTTCGTTTACGTGTGCCTCTACAAGGTGCAACCCCTGTGGCTTCAGCAGAGGTAGAGGCAGCCTGCTCACTTCCCTGCTGTGACTGCGTAGATACTTTTGGTGGATGTCCTCTGGATTTTGGAGCCTCTGATGGCCCCTCCAAAGTCTGCTGCTCCTGCGACTGTGCAGGGGCAGACTCGGCCATCGCGATCCGAGGAGGCATCTGGGGCTCTGACTGAGGAGGGGGCAACGGGGGAGAAGTGTGAGCCCCCACTTCCATGTCCTCTCTCACCATCATCCCTCTCATGGGCCACCCACACTTCCCTGCTAGCAAGGAGCTGGAGAGCACCTTGCTGCACAGCAGTGGGGCCATGAGGACCCAAGTCTACATTTGCATCCCTCCCTAGAGAGGAGGTCTATGAGCCTCTGCCATCTGTTGTCCATAGCTAGCATATGCTCATATGAGTGGCGCATTAGCTGCTCCATGCAGGTGGCCAGCATCTGCATGCAGCTCAGCAGAGCTGGGAGCATCCTGCGCCCTCCGGCGAGGAGTCTCCACTGCTGTCCCTGTCTCCACCATCTCCTCTTGCTCACTTGTGACTTGTGAGACACCAGGTGACAACACTACTCTATCTCGCATAGGACCAACCGAGGTGTGCATATCTGTGCTGGTGTTGGGTGCTCTTAGGTCTGGTGACGGTGCACCCTCAGAGGCTGGAGGTTCCTCTGAGGAGCGCTAATGGAAGCGCTCCACCTCCTTCTTCGGGCGCTACAACTGAATATCGCGGCGGAGGGGCGCTAATTCTTTTGCACTGCGACATTAGCGCCCCAAAAGGGGCGACACCGAATTTCCCCCCCCCCCAATGTGTTTGGGGGCAGGGATAACAGTTTAACGAGAAAAGGGTGTTGGACGATTGGGACTTATTTAGGACAGAATGCTGGCAGCTGAGTTTTTGACAACTTGGAGCGCAAGGACAGAGGTGGATGGGAGGCTACCAAGAAGACATTGGAGAAATCCGGTCTAGAGATGACAAAAGTGTGAGCACAAGAACATAAGAAATAGAAGCAGGAGTAAGCTATACAGCCTCTTAAGCCTGCTCCACTATTCAGTAAGCTCACGGCTGAACTTCTACATCAACTCCACTTTCCCGCCCTATCCCCATATCCCTTGATTCCCTTAGTTCCCAAGAATCTATCGATCTCAGTCTTGAATATACTCAATGACTGAGCATCCACAAACATGTGGGGTAGAGAATTCCAAAGATTCACAACCCTCTGAGTGAATAAGTTTCTCCTCATCTCAGTCCTAAATGGCCGAGCCACTTATCCTGAGACTATGATCCCTAGTTCTAGACTCTCCATAGAATGGCTCCACCTCCTTCTTGGGGCGCTACAACTGAATATCGCGCGCTACGTGCAACTGTGCCACGCACGTCAGCACGTAGCACCGCGTCATTGCAGGACTCCCTCCCCTGCTGGACCACCGGGGAGCGGGGTGTCGTGAAAAGAGCCCGGCACTCAAGAGGAGTGCCAGGCTGAGCGATCGCAGCCAGCACCCCGAAGATAAAAGGGGAAGGGGGCAGGTGCTGGCAGTCGGCTAAAAAAAAATGGCCACCCGACACCGGCCCTTTAAGTATCGCCGCTGCGGCTGCAAAAATGCCACCATGACCCTGTCGGACATATTGTCCGGCGATAGGTCAGGAGGCGCAACCCAAATTTGCAGCCGAGGGCCACGGGCCGCTACTGGCTACCGCCGCCGCTAACGCCTCCCACTGAATTTCGCAGGAGGCGTTAGCGGCACTGCGCCCGGGCGCTAGGTGATTTGCGCCCCGTTAGCGCCCCCCCGAAGGCGCTAACAAGAAACACAAATCAACCCAATTTTTCCCCCATTGAATTTGAAATCTTCATCCTCATTTTCAAATTGCTTCATTGCTTTGCCCATCCTATCTCAGCAGCATCTTCAGTCTTATAACCGCTGTCAGATCCTTCAGTTCTCCAACTCTAGCATTTTGTACACCCTGCCCTCCCGATTGCCTCACTATTGATGAGAAGTCGCACAACACCAGGTTATAGTCCAACAGTTTTATTTGAAATCACCAGCTTTCAGAGCGGCTGCTCACTATTGATGGCAGAGCTTTCAACCGATTCTGGCCCAATCTCTGGAACTCTCCCCCCACCACCTCCACCCCAAACTTATTTGCCTCTTCACTTTTCTCCACCTTTAAAAACCTTCTCAAAACCCATCTTTTTGACTAAGCTTTCAGTCACCTCTTTTAATCCTATCTCCAGGCCTCTGCATTGGATCCTTTACATATTTTATTTGTTCTCTGCCCTTTGTAAAGCACCTTAGTATGATTTCTCTATTGAAAGTGCTATACAATGCAACTTCTTACTCTTATTGTTATTCTGTGGTCACACTCTAACTACCTACCTGATTTCTGCATTATCTATGCCTCAACATTTTAAAGATCTGGATCATGTTCCACTCAATTTTCTTTTCCCAATGAAAATAAAGCTGTAAGTTAATTTTCATTAAATTAAATATTTACTTCTTTAACATACATTTTAATTCTAATGTTTACTTGAGGTTCCTGATGGCTCATCAAGTTTATCCAGTGACTAGCTGAGCCATACTAGACCACCAGGAATCGCACGTTGGATCCCCAGTCTGAGGTGTGTATATTTGTGTTTGCACACGCACACATGTAAGATGGGTCAGAACATCATTGAGCTTGGCTCTGCTGTCCCAATCACTGTCATGATTCACACATGAATCATGGCTACTTGGGCATCTGCTGCCCATGGAACCATACCCCGGCAAGGAATCAACACATTTTGAGGGGAGGATAGAATATTGGTGAGAATCTATCCACTTACAGCATCTGAGGGATGGGCACAACTTTGGTGACCTGTGAATAAATGGGAATGAAAAAGTTAGTGTGTATCTTATAAGGTTGTGTATATATCCAAATCAAAGTACAACAACAACTACTTCTTAAATTTATATAGCGCATTTAACGTAGTAAAACGTCCCAAGTCGCTTAACAAGAGCGATATCAATAAAAAAAACATTTTTGACACCGAGCCACATAAAGAGATATCAGGAAAGATGACCAAAAGCTTGATCAAAGAGGTAGGTTTTAAGGAGCATCGTAAAAGAGGAGAGAGAGGTAGAGAGGTGAAGAGGTTTAGGGAGGGAATTCCGGAGCTTAGGGCCAAGGCAGCTGAAAGCACAGCCGCCAATGGTGCCGCGATTAAAATCAGGAATGCGCAAGAGGCCAAAATTGGAAGAGTGCAGCGATCTCGAAGGCTTGTAGGGCTGGAGGAGGCTACAGAGATAGGGAGGGATGAGGCCATGGAGGGATTTGAAAACAAGGATGAGGATTTTAAAATTGAGGCATTGTCGAACCGGGAGCCAGTGAAGGTCAACGAGCATAGGGGTGATGGGTGAATGAGATTTGGAGCGAGTTAAGATATGGGCAGCAGAGTTTTGGATGAACACAAGTTTATTTAAGGTAGAAAATTGGAGGACGGCATTGGAATAGTCAAGTCTAGAGGTAACAAAGGCATGGATGAGGGTTTCAGCAGCAGATGAGCTGAGGCAGGATCAGAGTCGAGCGATGTTATGGAGGTGGAAGTTGGCAGTCTTGGTGATGGTGCGGATATGTGGTCGGAAACTCACCTTGGGATCAAACACAACACCAAGGTTGCGAACAGTCTTGCTCAGCTTAAGACAGTTGCCAGAGATTGAAACGGTGGCCAGGGAACGGAGTTTGTGGCGGGGACCAAAGACAATGGCTTCAGTCGTCCCAATATTTAGTTGGAGGAAATTTCTGCTCATCCTGTATTGGATGTTGGACAAGCAGTGTGACAAATCAGAGGCAGTGGAGGGGTTCAGGGAGATGATGGTGAGATAGAGCTGAGCGTCATCGGCATACATGTGGAACCTGATGTTGTGTTTTTGGATGATGTCATCGACGGGCAACATGTAGCTGAGAAGTAGAAGGGGGCAAGGATAAATCTTTGGGGGGACTCCAGAGGCAACAGTGCAGGAGTGGAAAGAGAAGTCATTGCAGGGGATTCTCTGGCTACAATTAGATAGATGAGAATGGAACCAAGCTAAAGTAGTTCCACCCAGTTAGACGACGGAGGAGAGGCGTTGGAGGAGGATGGTGTGGCCAACTGTGTCGAAGGCTGCAGATAGGTCAAGAAGGATGAGGAGGGATAGCTTATCATGGTCACAGTCACAAAGATTGTCATTCATGACTTTGACAAGGGCCGTTTCAGTACTGTGGCCGTAAAGTATTCAATCTAGACAAGGGGCATAATAGTGCTACAATTTGCTCTGACACCATGTAGTAAAATGTGGTTTCCCATCTAGTTTCCAACACAATAAGTTCCTGATCTCAATTGTGCTGCGCAATGAAGGTGACAAGCTTCCTCACAGGGAGGGAGGAGGAAAATTGGAAGCCAAGGGCTTGAAATTCCACAGGTCCTATTCCACTGGTGCAGGTGCAGCAGAGCAGAACTGCTGTCCATCCATGGTCATGGATGTAGACCTTGTCCAAAATTGCAAGGACAGGGTTATTTGCATAGCTTTGGCAGGCCGTTAGCACCTGCAAGGGTGCTTCAGGCTTGCCCACCCAATCTACCCTTGTAAGGCAGGGCCACTATAGCCTCCTCCCCACTCAGTCTCCCGAGGCCCTTGTCTGGCTGAAGAAAAAAATATTTTTAAAATCTTCAGCTCTAACAGGAGCCAGGATTCTTTTAAACAAAGTTAATTCTCCAGGATCAATTACTTTTGCATGTTAAAAGTTTGGGGCCTTTCAAAAAGGCTTCCTCAGAACTCACAGCAGCTCTCAGCTGATGAAAGCTCCATTGGTACATTATAAGAGTGGAATGGGCTGAATTCTCAGGGCAGGATGGGTACTCCCGCAGACATGCCCGTTTGGCATGGGGGGTGCGTGCAGCGATGTCGCCCTCTCCTCCCTTCACTGGAAAGTGGGACAGAATCCCGGAAGAATTGGGTTCACTCCAAATTCTGGCCGTTGGCAGTTTCAGGCCCTATGTTTCTCCAGGGCCGCTATTAACAGATACCTGAGTACAAATAGCAGATCATCTGTCTGGCTACTTTTCCAGGGAATAGTACATGGCACAAGGAGCATTTAAAGAGGAAGAAACAACTTAAAATGGAAGGAAATTACCAGATAAAGCAACACCTTACTTTTAATTGTTGTATATTCAACAGGTTTGCAAGATCCATGGAAAGACATTGAAAGTGTGTGTCACTGTATTGTCCATGTATGTCACTATTGTTTGTGTGTGCGATTGTATTATTTGTATATGAGGCTATTGAGGAAATATTATTTTGGTTTTACTGAACTCTCCTTCTCTAAAGCAAAAAAAAACCCCTATTAAATCTGCAGTCCCTCATCCTCCCTCCCTCACCACAGGGAATGTCCTCGGTGGTCCTTCTGATCGGCCTCTATAACTTTGACAGGAGGTCGGTGCAAACCCCATTTACGTGGTGCACCTGGGGTTTCCACTAATGTTACCACCCCTGGGGCAATTCCAGATGAAGAAGTATATTTTTTGTTGCTGAGTACAGAGGAATCTTTCCCAGTCCTGTCTATTTATAAAGTTCTTCACGTTCTCCCAACAACTGATGAATCTTAGGTTGGCCCCTGATTTATCACCCAAACTTTGGTTCTGTGATCGGCAGAAACCCAGAGACAAACAGCACAGGTCAGCATAAACTGTATCAACCTGAAGTTAATCATGATCACTAAAACTTGAGTATCTTCATAACTTAAAGCACTGGGAAGACAATTTCTGAATATAAGCTGTAATACCTGCCAATAATCAAGGGTGAATTATCTAGCCTACTGTAACTTCAACCTATCTTTCATTTACATGTGGAGTTCTGAACATTGTTGTAAAGGCCCAGAAAATATTTTTTGCTGGTGCATTGTATTTTACAGAGAAAATTCAGGTTCTCGAATCAGCTTCCAAAAAATGTGTCTGAAATTGAGCAACTTACTTCCACTCACCAGGACATCATAAAAGATGCTGAGACTGGATCTTCCTAAAAGGGTATATCAAATCAATCTCCTCTTTCCAATTCTTTTGACTGTTTTAAATTAAATAAGCTACGTACATGATTACAACACTGCTTTACATCTGTTCTACTTAAATCGAATGGATGTTTCTTATCAAAAACCATTCAGATGACATATAGTTGTTTCAGATAAGTGAAAGTTTGGATAATTGAGAACATACTTCCCATTAATTATATAGAGTTTGGATGAGGAGATGAGATAACAGAAGTTTGAATAATTGGAAATCCAGTAGACACTGAAAGGCTCATATGTTCTGCCTTGCCTATCTGCGTTGCTGGGTGAACTATCCCACCTTGTTACAGAGTAAATGATATCAACTTAGACTCGTCTAAAAAGGCTCATCAATCTAACCAGCAGTGCTTAAAATGTACTGTAATTTTATTCAAAGTGTCTGTGTAAGAATCTGTGCTGAAACTGAGAATGAATAAAACGGATTAAGGGGCTGATTTTGACTTTTGGGCGAACGACCGGTGAAGCAGGCTCAGGCCTCAATTAAATTTGGCAACTCAACTGTGATGCGCCAAGCAGGCATCCCAATGCAGCTCGCTGGATTAAGGCTTCAAGTTCAGAGCTGGGGCAGCTGCCAGCAAGGTTAAGTCCACAAAAATAATTTGACAATCACCTTTGATGGACCTCTTCAGTTCCATTGCCCGCGGAACTGATCGGAGCCTGCACGGCGCAGGCTTCAACCAGATTCAACCAAAAATGGCAAACAGAGTCCTATGTCAATTTCCATATTAAAAGGAGCTTAACAACTGAAATAGGCGAATGCTTTGGACACCCTATTTCAAAATGGAGCCGGCCGCATTGTCCGTGTTAACGGGGCGGTAAGGCTACCGACCCCATTTTGAGGCCGTTAACACCGGGCAATAAAAATCAACTTCAAGGACTCCTATTCAGCATTTGAAATACCTGATGTTTGATTTCCAAACATGATTGATGCATAATGGATTCCTTCACATTCTGCTTCAGTGGAATTTGAAGTTGTCTTGTCACCAGTCATTGCGTTTTTCTCAGTGATATCTATGAAATGAGAGCATAGTATTAGCAAATCTAAAGATTTCAAGGGCCATTATTACCATGTTTGGGGAGTGGGGGAGTTATATTTTTCTCCCCATGCAGTCCAAATTCCTGGAACAATTTCAGTAGTATGATCTTTTAAAGTTAGGGCTGCTGTCTATTCAATTTTTGAGTGGAATGTTTCTAAAATATATAAACTGGACATCATAGGGCCTATACTCTGATTTTGCGCTAAACAATGAGGCGAATAGTAACAGACTTAAGGAGGACATAGCCAGACTGGTGAAGTGGGCAGACACGTGGCAGATGAAATTTAATAAGTGTGAAGTGATACATTTTGGTAGGAAGAATGAGGAGAGGCATTATGAACTAAAGGTACAATTTTAAAGAGGGTACAAGAACAGAGAGACCTGGGGGTGTAGGTACACAAATCTTTGAAGGTGGCAGGACAAGTTGAGAAGGCTGTTAAAAAAATGGGATCCTTGGCTTTATTAATAAAGGAATAGAGTACAAAAGCAAGGAAGTTATGCTAAACCTTGATAAAATACTGGTTAGGTCTCAGCTGGAGTATTGAGTTCCATTCTGGGCAAGGATGTCAAGGCCTTGGAGCGAGTGCAGAGAGATTTACTAAAATGGTACC
This sequence comes from Squalus acanthias, assembly GCA_030390025.1. NCBI lineage: Eukaryota > Metazoa > Chordata > Chondrichthyes > Squaliformes > Squalidae > Squalus > Squalus acanthias. The sequence goes on along the minus strand of CM059427.1, from coordinate 173,812,509 downwards.
AGGATGAGGGACTTCAGTTATGTGGAGAGACTGAAGAATCTGGGGTTGTTCTCCTTAGAGCAGAGAAGGCTAAGAGGATAATTTGTTAGAGGTGTTCAAAATCATGAACGGTTTTGATAGATTAAATGAAGAGAAACTGTTTCCAGTGGCAGAAGAGTCGGTAACCAGAGGGCACAGATTTAAGGTGATAGGCTAATTAGCGCCGGCGACTGTGAAATTGAGTTTTAGCGCCTCAAGAGGGAAGTGGAGCGCTAAATCAAGCACTCCACTTCCTTCTTAGGGCGCTAACATCGGAGAGCGGGGTGGAGACTTCAGCAGCACTGCACACTGGGCAAGAGTGCCGGGCTGATCGATCAGGAACCTGCAAAAAAAAACTAGAACAGGAAAGGTAAGGTTTTTTTCCACTTCCCTCGGCCACCTCGCCTTTAATCATCGCCCCCGAAGCGCCGGCCACCCGATGCACGCCTCCTGCAGCTGTTGGTGTTTTCGACCAGTGCTGCTGCAGGGGGCGGAAGTCAAATTTGAGTCTGGGGTGATGTGCACGGCGATGACGTCACGATCTCCGGGCGAAGGAGATCGGGGCATAATGCCATAGCGCCACTGCAAAACTCCCGCCGAATGTGGCGGGAGCCGATGTGAGCACCGCGCCCGGTAGCAAAGGCACCCAATTTCACCCCCTATGATTCTACCAGCACCCATTGGGAAGCAGCTGCCGCATTGTTCATGATTTTCTGTCGATTAAAATGAACGGGTGGAAAATCATGGGTTGAGGTACACAAACTCGGAAAATTGGCGCTTAAAGTTTAATTTTTAAAACAGAAGTTAATTTTTACAACTTATTTCTGTGCCTTGTGATCCAAAATCATTACTTGTTAAACTTACTGAGGTTTTCAATTCATTTTCATTAACAGAAAGGAAAACACCAGATCACAAGCCATGCCACCCTGTTCCCTACCCCTCTCCAACCCACTGCCATCTGGTTGGACTTGGTAAAAGGTGGTTAACCCTATTTAAACTCTGCCATGTTAGCCTCTGAGATGAGGATAAATTTGTTCTTAATTATTGTTTTTGTTTTATTTTATTGTGTTTGCTGCTTCTCCCCAGCATCACTACAGTACTAGTCTACTCAGCTTTCCACTTTTACTTTTTTATTTTGACTTTTCAGAAATAATCATGAGACAATAAAATCAGCGTCCTCCACATATCCATTTATAATAACAGTGGTCTTTCAAAGCTGAAAAAATTAAGCACCTTTGATCCCTACTGAGATCACCATGGTAACAGGTTCCACCCTCTGGACACACCTAAGAGGTATAAAAAGTGGCTGCAAACTAAACTCTCCCATTATTTTGGCTCAGATGGCATTGGCCTTCCATAAAAACAATATGGGCTAGGTCAGAGAATGAGGCCTGCAACTGAACCCAAAGTTAGGTCAGGCCAGGGCAAGTTAAAGAACAAAGGGCCACGCAACAGAAACACTCCTCAATCACCCCCCAACACTCCCAGCCTCTCAATCTGGCTGGCTGCGGGCAGGAATCCAAGGCCCCACATGCAAATCAGGCCCTGCTGTTAAAGTCGGCAAGGCCTACGGGAAACCCGGCCTCCCGGGTTTCCCACGCGCCTCGGAGGCCCCCCGCTCCCAACCCGCTTCCCTGGAGAAAATTCCGGCCAGCGATTTACTTGTACTTCTTTCAATTTAGTATACTGTATTCGCTGCTCATGATACGGTTTCCTCTACACTGGTGAGGCCAAACGCAGATTGGGTGACTGCTTTGTGAACACCTCCATTCAGTCCGCAAGCGTGACCCTGAGCTTCCAGCCGCTTGTCACTTTAATTCTCCACTCCACTTCCACTCTGACCTCACCCTCCTACACTGTTCCAATGAAGCTCAACGTAAGCTCGAGGAACAGCAACTCATCTTTCGATGAGGCACGTTACAGCCTTCCGGACTCAACATTGAGTTCAACAATTTCAGATCGTAAGCTCTGCCCTCATTTTTTTGGACGGCAGCTGTTGATGATTCTGCTATTCCTATTTACACCTCTTCTAGACCCATCTTTTGTTTGTTTACTTGTTCCATTCCCATCTCCTTTTGCCTTGCACCATCATACCTTTTGTCTTTTAATCTCTCCTGCCTTCCACCCTATCGCAGAACTTCCCGTTTGTTCTTTCCTCCCCTCCCCCCTTTCCCTGCCCCTGCACTTGCTTAAAACCTGTTATATCTCTAACTTTTTCTAGTTCTGATGAAAGGTCATCAACCTGAAACGTTAACTTGGTTTCTCTCTCCACAGATGCTGCCTGACCTGCTGAGTATTTCCAGCATTTTCTGTTTTATTTCAGATTTCCAGCATCTGCAGTATATTGTAGTTACCCATTACTCTATAACTGTTGTTCTAAGAGGCTGATGTAAGCATTAGATATCATGGGACTAACATTGTATTTGGCAAAGTACCACATGAGAGTGTTGGGGCATTCAGAAGGTGGCCTTGATGCATTGTACTTGAATAAACGGTTTCTGTCTGTGTCTCACAAAAATCTTTCAGCTCGCTGCACTTTCTACGGTTTATGCTCCCTCCCTGTTATTAGGCCTTATCTGCCTTCGGGGAAACCGGTGAGCTGCAGCGGAGAACCCATTTGGCGCCCGCAGCTCATTGACAAAATATTAATGATACCCAAGACTGCAAGTGGTCAGGGCCCTTGACTGGCACGTTGGGTGGGCATGGCCGATATTGCGCCCACTCGAAAGCCCCCACCCCCCCCCCCAATCCCCCTCTGGATCTACCATTGCCATGGACTGTTCCAACAGGTTGCACGCTCCTGCCTATCGGAGGCATGTCATTGATGCCGACGCCTGACGCTTGCTGTGCCAGCCCCACGCCCATCTGTCGCCCGTTTGGTTGGGAAGTCAGCAAACGGTGTGCTAATGAAGCTGGCCGTTAAAATGACCCGAACCTCCCTACCGCCGCTCCCAGAGGGGCCAGCCGCTCGCTAGGCCACATTCCCACCTGGGAGATAAAATCGACCCCCAAGTTTCAGTTGTACCATTCAGCAGATCTTCGACTACAATCACATCCTCATCTCAATTCACAGATTGAGAAGTAAAGGCAGATGCTGGGAAATTTTGAATAAGGGTCTGCATCCAAAACATTAACATGGGGCCGTATTTTCCGATCGGAGGCTTCCCGTTTGCGGAGGCCTCCGATTTGGAAAAAATCTACGGACCTACCGGAGGGCTCCCGAGGTCCAGACACTTCCGCTCCTGGGCCTCTCCAACTCGAAGTGTGCAGGGCCCACGTATCCCAGGGGCGCATGCAGTTCGCAAGCATCCCTGGGATCACATGGGCCATGGAGAGCCAATCAAAGAAGGGAATCTCCCTTCATACACTTGACAGATAGACCTGTCAAATATATGAATGGAGATCACCCCAAAAACAGTGTAAAACATTAAATAATTTTTTTTTTTAAATCACATTTTTAAAATTAGTTGAAATTACAATAAATTAAATATTTTAAACAAAAATTTAATTTTTTGAAAAAAATAATTAAAGTTTTTTACGGGGCTAAAAATAAACTTACCTTTTTTAAAGTATTTTTAAATGATAAATGAGTGAAAACATTTTTTTTTACTTTTTTCAAATCTTATGCTGGTAAAAGCAGGCCTTATGCCTGCTTTTACCAGGCGTAAGATTTCTAAGGGTTTTCTGCGGGCGGTGGTTCTCCAGAAAGCAGAACTATCCGCCCGCAGAGGCCCTTCTCTAGGGCAGGCGTCCGATCTGTCAAGAGCATTCTTGACAGATCAGAAATGCAGGTTTTCAGCGCATGCGCTTGGCATACCTGAAACCGGTATTTCCGATATCCCTACGGGTGTGTACACAGCGCGTACACACCCGTAGGGATCGGAAAATACAGCCCATTATCTGTTCTCTCCGCAGCTGCTGCCTGGCCTGCAGAGCGTTTCCAGCATTTTCAGCATACCAGAGTTATACTGACATACAGACCTTCCACACCTCCAGTTCAGATATTGTCTGGGGCTTCTCTGACTGCTCTATGGAATCATTTTTTGCACGTTCACTGTTAAGGTAGTACATACTAATTTCAACCCTTCCACAAGACTGTTTACAATTAAGAAAACCTGTTTTCAAAGCATGAAGACCAACTTTTGAATGGTTCATTTTTATTCAACTTCCATAACTATTTCTCTATTGCAATATTTACCAGTATGGTTTCAATACTGCTTTCAAAAAAGATGCATGTATAAACTGAGGAAGAGCTACTGACAATATACCCTTAGCTGAAAAATTATCGGTGTATCATTTTGGTTCTTATTATTACCTTTCATTTTGCAGATATTTGAATAAACTGCCTCTGGATCATCCTGATTTTCGTATTTTACTGCTGACTTCTGCATTTGACTTGTTTGACCTGAACAGAAATAATAAATGCTATTTAGCTGCAAGTAATTCTAGCACAACATTTCTAAAGTTTTGGGACCTGAAATCTCCCTTGGGTTTTAGGTTTAGGTGTTAACTATAAGCTTTAGGTAAAGGACATTGTGTATGGCAAAATGAATGGTTTGCTTCTAATGCTGAAATATCAATTTCATGTTATTTTCTGTTTGTTTAGCCCTTCAGTTGATGATGTACCTATGAATTGTATCAGTCAGGAAACTTGCTGCACTTTGAGGTCTGTGGTTTAGTCTCATCAGCCTTGGCTCAGAGGTTGTACTCTTGTTTCTGAGTCAGGAGGTTGTGGGTTCAAGCCCAGCTCTAGAGACTTAAGCACATAATCCAGGCTGACACGTCAGTGCAGTACTATTGGAGGTGCCATTTTTCAGATGAGATGTTAAACCGTAAAAGGTCCCATGACACTATTTCAAAGAAGAGCTGGGGAGTTCTCCACAATGTCCTGGCCAATATCTATCCCTCAACCAACATCACTAAAAAGAGATTATCTGGTCATTTATCTCATTGCTGTTTGTAGAGCCTTGCTGTGCGCAAATTGACTGCTGCGCTTCTCCACATTACCTTAAAACCAATGGTGATTACACTGCAAAAAGTAATTAATTGGCTGTAAAGAACTTTGGGACATCCTGAGGGTGTGAAAGGGTGCTATATAAATGAAAGTTCTTACTTCAAGCTTAATTTAAGCTATTTGCTTTTCTCACCTGAGTCAATGTGCTTTATCCAATAAAAGACTGATCCTACTATAATGCATATCAGAAGCACTGGACACAAGCTGATGATGACGGTATTCAAGGTTTTTCTTGTAGTGTGCCCAAGACTTACTTCTGCAACAAAAAATGTTATTTGCTTTATTACTGTAGTTGTTTCAATTGACCCTTCTACAGCTGATTTTCCAGAGATGATCATGTTTTGTTAACAAATACTCATGATCTGCAGAAATCGGTTGAACCCTTGAACTGCCAGCCCTGTGGAAATTTGTATTTCAAAGTTTATTTGTTACCTTTTTGACATTTGTTTTGTTTGATTCATTTTACAAATGCTTCCAATACATTTTTACAAATACTTTGCTGATGTGCCAAAATACTAATGCTAAGCGCATGCGCTAAAGCCCCAAACCTGCGATCTTTCAAGAATCTTCTTGACAGATCCTCCGCATCCCCAGGAGATGGGCCTCTGCGTGTGGAGAGTTGCGCTATTTGCCCAACTTCTGCCCGCTGAATGTCTGTGAAATTCTTACGCCTGGAAAAATCCCTGTCCAATAAGGTAAGTTTATTTTTAGCCCCGTTAAAACATTTTTTTAAATTTCAAAAGATTAAATTTTTGTTTACAATATTTAATTACATGGCATTTTAATTAATTTAAAATATGTAAATTTAAAAAATATATATTTCATGTGTTCGTGTATTTTTTAAGTGATCCCCATTCATACTTATGGGAGTTCCGTACGGAACTCTCATAAGTTTGAATGGGGATCCTCCTTCTTTTATTGGTTGGGCCGGCCCACGTGATCCCAGGGGGCGCTTGCGAACCGCATGCGCCCCTGGGATATGTGGGGCTCTGCCCGCGCGTACCCGGAGAAGCCCAGGATCGCAAGTCTCCATACCTCCCGGGCCACCAGGTAAATCCATAGATTTTTTATAGGGCAGAGGCATCGGCCAGTGGGCATCCAACCTGGGCCATAATGTTGCTGTACCATAAAACTGTGAAGCAAAAGGTAGCTTTGTTCTTATTGCACTCTGTGAGGTTATATCCTCTCTGGCTCTTCAACTAACTCAAGCTACAGACTCATTGGCCGGGAATTTGTGGTCCTAATAACAGCAAGGCTGTCAGCGCTCATCGTTATTACTGGGTAAATCTGACAGCAACTTCTGGCGTCCGCACATGCGCAGTTAAACTTGGAAATTCAGAAGTTGCAGTGAGTGATACCCTGCTCCTCCACAGGGTGCACTGTTGTAGTCTTCACTGATGCAATTAACACAGAAATCAGGCATGAACTTAAACTAATACCCACTATTCTCGCTGAAAGGCTGATGAAAAACTTAAGCCTTGTTCAATCAGGAGTCATAGAGTCATAACGGCACAGAAGGAGGCCATTCGGCCCATCGAGTCCTTGTCGGCTCTCTGTAGAGCAATCCAGTCAGTCCCATTCCCCCGCTCTATCCCCGTAGCCCTGCAAATTTATTGCCCTCAAGTGCCTATCCAGTCTCTCTTTGAAAACATTGATTGTCTCCGCTTCCACCACTTCCGTCAGCAGCGAGTTCCAGGTCCTCACCACTCGCTGCGTAAAAAAGTTTTTGTTCACATCCCCCCGTATCTCTTGCCCAAAACCTAAAATCTGTGTCCCCTAGTCGTTGTACCATCAACTAGTGGGAACAGCCTTTCCCCGTCTAGCTTATCCAAACCCGTCATAATCTTGTACACCTCTATCAAATCACCCCTCAACCTCCTTTGCTCTAATGAAAACAAATCCAGCTTCTCCAACCTGTCCTTGTAGCTAAGATCCCCCATTCCCGGAACCATTCTGGTAAATCTCCTCTGCACCCTCTCAAGGGCCTTCACATCCTTCCTAAAGTGTGGTGACCAGAACTGGATGAAATACTCCAGTTGTGGCCTAACCAGCGCTTTATAAAGGTTCAGCATAACTTCTCTACTTTTGTATTTATACCGCTATTCATGAAGCCCAAGATTCCATATGCTTTGCTAACCACTCTCTCAATATGTCCTGCCATCTTCAGGGACATTTGCACATTAGCTCCCAGGTCCCTCTGTCCCTGCACACTCTTTAAAACTGTACCATTAAGTGTAGATTGCCACTCCCTGTTCCTGCTGCCAAAATACATCACCTCACACTTCTCTGTATTAAATTCCATCTGCCACTTGTCAGCCCATTCTGCTAGCCTTTCTATGTTCTGTTGCAGTCGATTGGTATCATCATCACTGTTTGCCACACCCCCAAGTTTGGTGTCATCGGCAAATTTAGAAATTCTACTCTGTATTCCAATATCCAGGTCATTTATATATACCAAAAATAGCAGTGGCCCCATCACTGACCCTTGGGGAACACCACTGTCTACCATCCTCCAGTCTGAAAAACAGCCATTTACCACAACTCGCTGTTTTCTGTCCTTAAGCCAATTCCTTATCCAAGCTGCCACTGACCTACCTATTCCATGAGCCTCAATTTTGTTAACCAGCCTTCTATGTGGTACTTTGTCAAATGCCTTCCTAAAATCCATGCAGACAACATCCATTGCATTCCCTTCATCAATTCTCCCTGCTACTTCATCAAAAAATTTAATTAGATCAGTCAAACACAATCTGCCTTTTACAAATCTGTGTTGGCTCTCCTTAATTAGATTAAACCTCTCCAAGTGCCTGTTAATTTTTCCTTGATTATTGTTTCTAAAACTGTACCCACCACTGATGTTAAACTGACTGGCTGTAGTTACTAGGATTGTCCTTACACCCTTTCTTGAACAATGGTGTTGCATTTGCCACTTTCAAATCCTCAGGCACCTCCCCCGCATCTAGGAAAAATTGGAAAATTATAGCAAGCCCTTCCGCTATCTCCTCTCCCAATTCCCTTAGCAACCTAGGATGCAAGCCTTTTGGACCAGGCGACTTATCCACTCTGAGCATACCCAGCCTTTCTAGTACATCCTATCAATTTTCACCCCTTCTATTGCTTCTACCTTTTCCACTTCTACCGATATTTTGTCAGCATCCACCTCCTTAGTAAACACCGATACAAAATACTCATTGAGTAATCTAGCCTTGCCCTGTGCCTCTAAGCATATATCACCTTCTTTGTCCCTAATAGGCCCCACCCTGCCTCTTACTACCCGCTTACTGTTCACTTGCCGATAGAAGAGTAACTTAGTTTTTAACGGCATACTAAGTCATAATTACTGCTGAACAACCTCTCTGTCCCTGAAAAAATAATTTTACAAGTGTGGAGTCTCATTCACTCAGAAGAAAATTAAAATGTTGCAGATTTAAAAAAATATATATTTTTTTAAAGTTGTGTTTTGCTATTTAAGTTTCTCCCTTAATCCCAGGTGTATGTCCCAATCTTTATTTCACTTTCTGTACAATGATTTAAATGTGATTTATAGTCCCTGCTTTTTACTCCCTGCTTTGCCTTCTGTGAGAATTCTTCAATCTGATTGGTTGATCAGCCTGCTTGCTGCCTGCCCTGTTCCTGGATGCCTCAGATCTCCTGTAGAAGGTGCCAAATTCAAACTGACGTCGAAAAAGAGGAAGTCTGCACTCTGGAGCCCACTAAAACTTTGCGGGCAGCTTTTTTTGATGTCAGCGGCGAGAGTCATTTCTTAGCCGCTGACCTCAAAATCTGTTGATTGGTATTTAAATGACATACTTTTTCACTTCAGTGTTCCAGCTCAACATCAAGGGCAAGTGGCATGATAGCTGTTGGGTGACGAGGGATATGCACTGTTCCCATGACTCATGATACCGTTTTCCATACTGACCAGTGTTGTAGAGGAGCACTACATTGATTCACATGTTAAATCCAGAATTCGCACTGAGCAAGCCATTAGGATGCTGAAAGGCAGGTTCAAGTGCCTGGATAGGTCAGGAGTTGGCCTAGCACAGTTGCTAAAATTGTGATAGCATACTGTGTCCTTCATAATTTGTGTCTACTGAAAAGCCTGATGGTAGAAATCCCAAAGAATGCTGGAGAGCTGGATGCTGACATAATTGATGCCGAAGTCCAGGCCCATGAAGAGGATGCAACAGGTCCACAGGCTATGGCTTATTGACAGCTGAGATGTAAATTCTTTTGAGGCACTTTCATAGATATCTAATCAACTCCCATTTTTAAAAGTTTTTTGAAAAATGTTGGTTAATGTCTCCATTATATCATCTGCCGCCCTCTCCAGTATTCTGCAGTGCACGCCTTTGTGGCCTGATGACTTATCTACTATCAATCCCCTTTTGAAATGTTATCTCCAGTGGAAAAATTAGAGGGAGATGAACAGAGGAGGAGGGAGAGTAACAGACGCAGAAAGACAACAACTGAAAGAAACACAGAGACTAACAGAGAGAGAGAAAGACAAAGAGAAAAGGAGAAAATAACACAGCGTAGTGGCGACCACAGAGCTGTTCTCCCAGGGGCTCCAAAGCCTCGTGATGCAGGCCTGCATATCAGGGACCTCCAAAGAAAGTCCAAATGGTGACTGTTCATAAAGCACAAGCACTCCACAAGCAGCACCCACAAGACTAGTCCAACTTCAGCCTCTCAGACCTGGAGCCCATCCCTAATGGGTAAACAAAGTCCTCAAGGGACAACTGGAAGACTTTATGAGAAAGAAGCAAAATCAGTTCAGTGCCAGTAACATATATGAAACACAGTTCTGACGAAAGGTCATCGACCTGAAACGTTAACTCTCTTTTTCTCTCCACGGATGCTGCCTGGCCTGCTGAGTTTTTCCAGCGTTTTCTGTTGTTATTTTATATGAAACACTACATGGAATACAATGTGTGAGCAATCCTACAAGAGAACTACTAGGCTTGTTAAAGGCTACAATTGCTGTCATGCATTTAACACTGAACTGCAATTAACAATGAGAAATCAGCATAATCCCACTGGTATTTACTCTGGCAATTGTTTTGCTAAGTAGCTAGATAACAAATGTCCTCCTTATGAAATGTAATACAATGGTTATGATATTATAAAATCATGTAGATGTAGATTTACCTTTGACTTTCAGGTAGTACGGTATGAGAGCCGTGGGAAGATCATTTTGAAGCACTACACACATCCTAGAGTGATCTTCTTTGCTGACATTCTGAATAAACAATGCCAGTTCTCTCTCAGGTTCACTCAGTCTTTTCTCCTTGATGACAGTTTTGTTGTCATTCCCCAGCCAAAGAAGCTTTATTCCACTTGAAACATCAGAGACTGAGCAGGTCAGAGTGATATTGCCTTTTTCAGCTGGAGCCATGAGAGACTCAGCAGTTACTAGATAAAAACAGGCACAAAATATAATATTTCTTCCATGTACTGTAGCATGAATGACTCTACATTCATAATATTCATCTAAGCTCTTATAACACTTATCAGATACTAGCTGAATCTCAGCTGCTAGTTGCCTATTAGTATTGAAGCTCGGACCTCAATAAAAATGCCCAGTAATGAGTTTGTTTTTTTTGTCAGGAGGTGGGAAGTGGAATGCTGACCTTGGAAGCCCTAACATTCAGCAGTTTGTAACATTAAAATGCAAATCAAATAGCCCAGGATGGTGCATGAATTCCACAGCACATAACAATACCAGATCTCTCTCCTGGTCAGTTTCTTTGATAGTTTTATTTTTCCCTCTTACCAGACAATCAGGAACAGGTATTCTGCGGTGAATGTCTTACCTCCTGAATCCCCAAAGCCTTTCCATCATCTACAAGGCACAAGTAAGGAGTGTGATGGAATACTCACCACTGGCCTGGATGAGGGCAGCTCCAACAACACACAAGAAACTCAACACCATCCAGGACAAAGCAGCCCACTTGATTGGCACCCCATCCACCACCTTAAACATTCACTCCCTCCACCACCGGCATACAGTGGCTGCAGTGTGTACTAACTACAAGATGCACTGCAGCAACTCACCAAGGCTTCTTCGGCAGCACCTCCCAAACCCGCGACCTCTTCCACCTAGAAGGACAAGGGCAGCAGGTGCATGAGAACACCACCACCTCCAAGTTCCCCTCCAAGTCACACACCATCCTGACTTAGAAGTATATCATCAATCCTTCATCGTCGCTGGGTCAAAATCCTGGAACTCCCTACCTAACAGCACTGTGGGAGTTCCTTCACCACACGGACTGCAGCGGTTCAAGAAGGCGGCTCACCACCAACTTCTCATGGGAATTAGGGATGGGCAATAAATGCTGGCCTTGTCAGCAATGCCCACATCCCATAAATGAATTTAAAAAAAGATATGTTTGCACTTATTCAAAAGACTGCCCAAAGTCATTCATAATTTGACGGCTCTCCACCATCTGACTGGGACTGCTGTGTTGCACACCCTAGACTTCTGATTGGATGCAACAACTCAACAATATCACCAGCTACTTTTTAGATGCCTACCAACGAGTGGTTGTAGCTGGAGCCGGGAATGGGTGCCACCACCATATTATGTGATAACACCAAAAGTTAAGGGGATAAGAAAATCAGCATCTAGGGCAGAGTGAAAGAATATGGCATGGTTGGAATGACTGGCATAGTACAGGAAAGGACTCTGGGTAGCAAGGAATGACTATTCCATCTGTTAAGGAAAAATTGGATCAATATTTGAAGCAGAGAAAGATACAAGGCAATGGGGAGATCGCAGGCCAGTGGGATTAATTTTGGATTGCTCTAGCAAAGAGACAGCACAGACACGATGGGACAAATGGCCTCCTTCTGTGTTGTAAACTTCTTTCTACAGCAATTACACATTTCATTCTTAAAGGGACAAACAAATAGATTCTATTTTACTGTTATAATGTTCCAGTCATAAAACAGGGCATCCTCAAAGTGCCACATTAGTATATATATATTTTCTACCTGTTTTGAGGCACTTTGTACAAAACACCAACTAAATCACAGCAAAACAGTCTTAGAAAAATTATACAAAAGGTGAAATTCAAACCATTTTCTGCTGTATTTTTTGATCTGGCCTCTCCCAAAAGGGAGTATCCAAACAGCTGTTAATCTAGCAGAATTGCTAACAGTAACACTAATTAACCTCTACTTGGCCTCAGAAAGTGCCTCTTTAGCCTAGTTACCCACAGTGACAGGTCAGGCCACAGACAGCTCCATCTTGGCAGCTAAACTCCAATGAGTATAGGCCCAACCTGCTCAACCTTTCCTCATAAGATAACCCTTTCATCTCAGGATTCAACCTAGTGAATCTTCTCTGAACTGCCTCCAATGCAAGTATATCCCTCCTTAAATAAGGAGACCAAAACTGCACGTAGTACTCCAGGTGTGGTCTCACCAACGCCCTGTACAGTTGTAGCAAGACTTCCCAGCTTGACAATCATGTTCCAGACCCCAGGCTACCTGTGAGCAGTGCCAGAGGAGTTGAACTATTTTGGACTGGTCTGAATTTAAGTAAATGCCTCCTCAAAACTTATCTCTGACCAGGCTTTTACCTTCCGTAACCAGTCCCCAACAATACTTAGTTATGTGAAAAGTGCTTCATTAATATAAGCTGTTATATTGAATAACCAAATACAGGCCATTCAGGGTTCCAATTTGCTTCACTGTTCATTCCATTAAGCACGTGATAAAATAGATTTACTTTTTTCCACCTCCTCAGGTTTACAATAACAAGATTTAAGTTTAAAAAAAATTATATTGGTTACCTTTAACAGTGATTAGTGTAATAGTTGTCCGCTTTACTGTATTTTGATTCTCAAAATAACAAGCAAAGTCTCCAGCATCTTCAAACAATACTGGTTCAATTTGAAGAGGAAAGCTATTCCCATCAAAGCAAATCACAGACGGTTTCATCCGATTCCCAAAGTCTGGAATGTTTACAGTAATGTTTCCATCTCGGACAGCAGATGCTATTTGCTTATTTTCTTGATCAGAACTTCGCGATTTCCAATTCCATACAGCTTTTTTATACTTTGATATACTTTTACAAATCAGGTTGAGCACACAGTCAACAACTCTTGATCTGTACAATATATAATCTTCAAGTACATCTGTAACAGGAAGTAAGAATTGTAATATTTTCATGTGTTGAACTATCACCATTTCAGTAGAGATCAAAAGCCAACTATTGATCGGAAGTCACATGAACAGGTAGTTGCAAACACCGAACAGAGAGAAATGAAAATTAAAAATTACAGACACGTTTGTGATACACTTGATTAATTAAAGAGTTTTTATTCTAATCAATGCTGTAGAAAATACTGTGTTTCTGATGACAAGATGTCAATCAGTTTTCCAAGAGAAGGTGATTTTTGCAATTATTCCACTGTCTTTAATCTTTGCCATTATTTTTTGACCTTTAAAATTGAGAGATTTATATCAACAATAATTTTCTTTTCTGTTATTGAATAATATCTTCCAATCAATAATCTCTGCAGTAAATCAGTAAGGTGCCACATAAATGGTTACTGCACAAGATAAGGGCTCACGGTGTTGGTGGTAATATATTAGCATGGATAGAGGATTGGCTAACTAACAGAAATCAGAGAGTCGGGATAAATGGGTAATTTTCAGGTTGGCAAACTGTAACTAGTGGAGTGCCACAGGGATCAGTGCTGGGGCCTCAACTATTTACAATCTATATTAATGACTTGGATGAAGGGACCAAGTGCACTGTAGCCAAATTTGCTGACGATACAAAGATAGGTGGGAAAGCAAGTTGTGAGGAGGACAGAGTCTGCAAAGGGATATAGATAGGTTAAGTGAGTGGGCAAAAATTTGGCAGATGGAGTATAATGTGGGAAAATGTGAGGTTATCTACTTTGGTAGGAAGAATAGAAATGCAAAATATTATTTAAATGGAGAGAGACTACAGAATGCTGTGGTACAGAAGGATCTGGGTGTCCTCGTACATGAAACACAAAAGGTTAGCATGCAGGTACAGCAAGTAATTAGGAAGGCAAATGGAATGTTGGCCTTTATTGCAAGGGGGATGGCGTATAAAAGTAAGGAAGTCCTGCTACAACTATACAGGGCGTTGGTGAGACCACACCTGGAGTACTACGTACAGTTTTGGTCTCCTTATTTAAGGAGGGATATACTTGCATTGGAGGCAATTCAGAGAAGATTCACTAGATTGATTCCTGAGATGAAAGGGTTATCTTATGAGAAAAGGTTGAGCAGGTTGGGCCTATACTCATTGGAGTTTAGAAGAATGAGAGGTGATCTTATTGAAACATATAAGATTCTGAGGGGGATTGACAGGGTAGATGCTGAGAGGATGTTTCCCCTCGTGGGTGAATCCAGAACTAGGGGGCATATTTTCAGGATAAGGGGTTGCTCATTTAAGACGGAGATGAGGAGGAATTTCTTCTCTCAGAGGGTCGTGAATCTTTGGAATTCTCTACCCCAGAGAGCTGTGGAGGCTGAGTCAGTGAATATATTCAAGGCGGAGATAGACAGATATTTGAGCTACAGGGGAGCCAAGGGTTATGGGGAACAGGCAGGAAAGTGGAGTTGAGGCCAAGATCAGATCAGCCATGATCTTATTGAATGGCGGAGCAGGCTCAAGGGGACGAATGGCCTACTCCTGCTCCTATTTCTTATGTTCTTATATTAAATCCCATATATTTTCATTTACATAATAGGCAACATTTTCCCAAACTAAATTTATCTACATTAAAACTGCAGATATTCTTCATATCAATTAATGTTCATTTTTTACTTCAAATTACATTGATTGAAGCCGTATTTTACTGCATTGGGGCGCAAACTGCCCACAACCTCTCACTCATGAGTTCCTGTTCCTACTTTAGCCACCTGAAGGACATTTCATCAAACGAGATGGTTGGAAAGTCAGATGATGACTGAACTCCAGATATGTACCTTTGTTATCGGGAAGACCGAACCCATTGCCTTTGGTTCACGCCACAAACTCCATTCCCTTGCCACCGATTCGATCCCTCTCCCTGGCAACTGTCTGAGGCTGACCAATTCTGTTAGCAACCTTGGTGTCATATTTGATCACAAAGTGAGCTTCCTACCTCATATCCGTTCCATCACTAACACCGCCCATTTCCACCTTCGTAACATCATCTCCATCAACTTATCTGCTGCCAAAACTCTCTTATCTATGCCTTTGTTCCCTCTAGACTTGATTATTCCAAAGCACTCCTGGTCAGCCTCCCTAGTTCTACTCTTCATAAACTTGAGGTCATCCAAAACTCTGCCGCTCCTGTCCTAACTCGTACCGTTCCGCTCACCCATCACCCCTGTGATCGCTGACCTACATTGGCTCCCAGTTAAGCAACGCCTCAATTTTAAAATTCTCATCCTTGTTTCCAAATCCTTCGATGGCTTTGCCCCTCCTTATCTCTGTAATTTCCTCCAGCCCTATAATCCCCCTAGACCTCTGTGCTCCGCCTATTCTAGCGTTTTGAACATTCCCGATTTTAAATTTCCATCATTGGCGGTCGTGCCTTCAGCTGCCTAGGTCCTAAGCTCTGGAATTCCCTCCTTAAATTTCTCCGCCTCTCCACTTCTCTTCCCTCCTTTAAGACGCTCCTTAAAACCGACCTCTGTGACCAAACTTTTGGTCATCTGGCCTAACACCTGTTTATATGGCTCGGTGTCAATTTTTTTTTATAACGCTCCTGTGAAGCGCCTTGGGACATTTTATTATGTTAAAGCACTATATAAATATAAGTTGCTGTTTTTGTTGAAAGAGTTGTGTGGGCTAATATGGAGGATGGATAATAAGAAAGAACAGAAATAACATTTAAAAATTATGGCAATATTTTGTCTAAGTGATTGTATTTATACTCACAGGCCTTTACTGTTAGATTGTTAAGTACGGAATATTCAACTCTACTGTTTTTCTGTACTATACATTTGTACTGTCCTACATCATCCTCTGCAACACTTCGAATCATTAGATACCGCGTATTATTGATCTGAAGCTGATCAATATTCTTTCTTTTGTGTTGTTGCAGAGGCACCTCTCGCTGCCATTGAAGATTCATTGCATCTGAGAGTTTGGAAATGGTACAACTGAATGAGACATCCATGCCTGGAGTGGCTGATTTCCACGTATTTGGCACAACTATAAAAATCAAGAACACAGATTATTTTCACAACTAAGAACATAGATGCATTGGACTCGATTTTAACAGCCCTGAGGAGGCGGGTTTGGAGGCGTGTCAGCTGGTAAAATCGGGGAAAAATGGCTTCAGACACCCAACCCGCCTCCATCCCAGGATGGTATGTTGCCTCCCTGGTTCCAGGGTCAAGGATATCACTGAACGGCAGCAGGGCATTCTGAGGGGGGAGGGTGAACAGCCAGAGGTCATGGTCCATATCGGTACCAACGACATAGGTAGGAAGAGGGATGAGGTCCTGCAGGCAGAGTTTAGGGAGCTAGGAAAAAGGTTAAAAAGCAGGACCTCAAAGGTAGTGATCTCCAGATTAATACCAGTGCCACATGCTAGTGAGTACAGAAATAGGAAGATAGAGCAGATGAATGCGTGGCTGGAGAGATGGTGTAGGAGGGAGGGCTTTAGATTCCTGAGGAATTGGAACCGTTTCTGGGGGAGGTGAGACCTCTACAAGCCAGACGGGTTGCACCTCAACGGGAACGGGACCAATATCCTCGCGGGAGGGTTTGCTAGTGCTGTTGGGGATGGTTTAAATTAGCTTGGCAGGGGGATGGGAACCTAAGTATAGAGTCAATAGGGAGGGAAGAAAAACTGGAATTGGAAAACAAAAACGTAGAAAGTAAATTGGAAGGAAAGAGGAATCAAGGGCTAGAGAGTAGTCAACAAGGAGGTTTGCCTGTACTAAATGGTATATACTTCAATGCAAGGAGTATAGCGAACAAGGCAGATGCGCTGAGGGCACAGGTAGATACTTGGGACTATGATATTATAGCTATTACAGAGATGTGGCTGAAAGAGGGGCAGGTATGGCAGCTCAACATTCCTGGTTACAGGATTTTCAGACGGGATAGAGAGGGAGGTAAAAAGGGTGGGGGGGGTCGCGGTATTGATTAAAGAAACTATTACAGCTGTGAGGAGGGATGATATGTTGGAGGGATCATCAAACGAGGCCATATGGGTCGAATTGAAAAACAAAAAAGGGGCGATCACACTGCTGGGAGTGTACTACAGACCCCCAAACAGTGAGAGGGAGATAGAAGAACAAATATGTAGACACATTTCTGAGAAGTGCAAAAACTATAGGGCAGTAATAGTAGGGGATTTCAACTACCCCAATATTAACTGGGATAAAATTAGTGTGAAGGGTATAGAGGGTGCGGAATTCCTAAATTGCATCCAGGAAAACTTTTTTAGCCAGTATGTAGCAAGCCCAACAAGGGAGGGGGCGGTTCTGGACTTAGTTTTAGGGAATGAAGCTGGGCAGGTAGAAGGCATATCAGTGGGGGAGCATTTTGGTGCCAGTGACCATAATTCTGTTAGATTTAAGGTAGTTATGGAAAAGGACAAGGATAGACCAGGAATAAAAAATCTAAATTGGGGAAAAGCAAATTTCGCTAAGCTCAGAGGGGATTTAGCAATAGTGGACTGGAAACAGCTACTTGAAGGTAAATCAGTGTCAGAGCAGTGGGAGGCATTCAAGGAGGAGATCAGGAGGGTTCAGACCAAATATGTGCCCTTAAAGAAAAAAGCTGGGACTAACAAATCTAGAGCCCCCTGGATGTCGAGGGACATACAGAGTAGGATAAAGAAAAAAAGGGAGGCGTATGACAGATACCGAGGGCTAAATACTCCAGATTCTTTAGAGGAGTACAGAAAGTGGAGGGGTGCAATTAAAAAGGATATTAGGAAAGCAAAGAGAGAACATGAAAAATTCTTGGCAAGTAAAATCAAGGAAAACCCAAAGATGTTTTATAAGTATATTAAGAGTAAGAGGATAACTAAAGAAAGGGTAGGGCCTAATAGAGATCATGAGGGTAATCTGTGTGTGGAGGCAGGAGACATCGGTAGGGTTCTTAATGAATACTTTGCGTCTGTTTTCACAAAGGAGAGGGGTGAAGCAGTCATTGCTATCAGAATCACAGAATCCCCACAGTGCAGATAGAGGCCATTTCGGCCCATCGAGCCTGCACCGACACACATCCCACCCTATCCCCGTAACCCCACGTATTTAATCCCCCCTAACACTAAGGGTCAATTTATCATAGCCAAATCAACCTAACCCGCACATCTTTGGACTGTGGGAGGAAACCGTAGCACCCGTAGGAAACCCACGCAGAGAATGTGCAAACTCCACACAGACAGTCACCCGAGGCCGGATTCGAACCATTGTCCCTGGCGCTGTGAGGCAACAGTGCTAACCACTATGCCACCGTGTTGCCCAGGGGGATGAGTGTGAAATATTAGATGAAATAAACATAGTGAGAGAGGAAGTATTAAGGGGTTTAGCAGCTTTAAAAGTGGATAAATCCCCAGACCCGGTTGAAATGTATTCCAGGCTGTTAAGCGAAGCAAAAGAGGAAATAGCAGAGGCCCTGACCATCATTTTTTAATCCTCTCTGGCTTCAGGTGTGGTGCCGGAGGGCTGGAGGACTGCTAATGCGGAACCCTTGTTTAAAAAGGGAGAAAAGGATAGACCGAGTAATTACAGGCCAGTCAGCCTAACCTCGGTGGTGGGAAAATTATTGGAAAGAATTCTGAAGGACAGGATAAATCTTCATTTAGAAAGACACGGATTAATCAAGGATAGTCAGCACGGATTTGTTAAGGGAAGGTCGTATCTGACAAACTTGATTGAATTTTTTGAGGAGGTAACAAGGAGGGTAGATGAGGGTAGTGCATTTGATGTAGTGTATATGGACTTTAGCAAGGCTTTTGATAAGGTTCCACATGGCAGACTGGTCACGAAGTTAAAAGCCCATGTGATCCAGGCCAAAGTGTCAAGTTGGATTCAAAACTGGCTCGGAGACAGGAAGCAGAGGGTAATGGTTGATGGGTGCTTTTGTGACTGGAAGGCTGTTTCTAGTGGGGTTCCGCAGGGCTCAGTACTAGGTCCCTTGCTTTTTGTGGTATATATCAATGATCTTGACTTGAATATAGGGGGTATGATTAAGAAGTTTGCAGATGATACTAAAATCGGCTGTGTGGTTGATACTGAAGAAGGGAGCTGTAGACTGCAGGAAGATATCAATAAATTGGTCAGGTGGGCAGAACTGTGGCAAATGGAATTCAATCTGGAGAAGTGTGAGGTAATGCATTTGGGGAGAGCTAACAAGGAAAGGGAATACACATTAAATGGTAGGACACTGAGTAGTGTAGAGGAAGAAAGGAACCTTGGAGTGCATGTCCACAGATCCCTGAAGGTAGCAGGCCAGGTAGATAAGGTGGTCAAGAAGACATACGGAATGCTTGCCTTTATTAGCCGTGGTGTAGAATACAAGAGCAGGGGGGTTATGCATCAACTGTATAAAACACTAGTTAGGCCTCAGCTAGAGTACTGCGTGCAGTTCTGGTCACCACATTACAGGAAAGATGTGATTGCACTAGAGAGGGTACAGAGGAGATTTACAAGGATGTTGACGGGAATAGAGAATCTTAGCTATGAGTAGAGACTGGATAGGCTGGGTCTGTTTTCCTTGGAACAGAGGAGGCTGAGGGGAGACCTTATTGAGGTGTATAAAATTATGAGGGGCCTAGATAAAGTGGATAGAAAGGACCTATTTCCCTTAGCAGAGTGGTCAAAAACCAGGGGGCACAGATTTAAAGTAATTAGGGGAAGGTTTAGAGGGGATTTGAGGGGAAATTTCACCACCCAGAGGGTTGTGGGATCTGGAACTCACTGCCTGAAAGGGTGGTAGAGGCAGGAACCCCAACCA
Source organism: Squalus acanthias (assembly GCA_030390025.1). Taxonomy (NCBI): domain Eukaryota; kingdom Metazoa; phylum Chordata; class Chondrichthyes; order Squaliformes; family Squalidae; genus Squalus; species Squalus acanthias. The sequence continues at coordinate 173,792,518 of CM059427.1, read as the reverse complement.
CATTTAAAAAGTACTTGGATGTGAATTTGGGATGCTGTAACCTGCAGGGCTACGGACCAAGAGCTGGGAAGTGGGATTAGACTGGATAGCTCTTTGTTGGCCGGCGCGGACACGATGGGCCGAAATGGCCTCCTTCCGTGCTGTAACTTTCTATGATTCTATGATTCTGTCCCGCCCCCATGTGATTTTCATGAGTGTCTGTTCAGCTGCTCCCAAACTGACCCGACTCCAACCGGTGGGATAGGTAGTTAAGGCAGTTAAGAGCCTGTTAACTGCCTTGATAATCCTATTTTGCCCCGCACGCAACCCGCCTCCATTAGTAAAATCGCGGCCACTGTGTCTGATCTACAGTATATTGGTAGCTTTCAGTGGAAAGTTAACACAACAGGTTAATAGTTTCTGACTTTGGCAACGCAAAACATTTGCTGAGATTCTGTAATGCTGGTTGCGCTAAAATATTTACCAATCACAGCAATAACAAATCACAATGAGTAAAGAAATCAAGTAAGAATTCTCTGGCTTGTTTCCCATTTATCAAATTGTGGCTTTCTCTCACAATGGCCCAGAAATTGATCTCGCTCTGTTCCCGCGGGGGTAAGCCTTCCCCGCGATCTCTCACCTCGCTTGTGCTTTTTCAGATCCAGCTCGCACGAACTTGATGTTCCAGACATCAGCCGGGCAGTGCTTGCGTATCCCACCGGCGAAGTGAATTCGTGTGAGCTGTGGGATCACGTGACTCAGTTAGAGCCAATGGCAGCACACCATCTTCCATTCATAAGTTTCACAGACGTGCTGTGAAATCTATGAATCTTACACCCCCCCAAAATAACAGCTAAACCTCAATTAAATTTTAAAAAAAACCATCACATTAATAAAATAAGTATAGTTAAATAAATTAACCATTTTAAATAAAAAATTAAATTTTTGAAAAAATTTAAAATCTTTTAAAAAGTTATAAAAATAAACTTACCTGTCTTTAAAGTCTCTAAAAAAGATATACCTGTAAAAAAAAATTCAAAAAAATACTTAATTCACTACTTACCTTGTTAAAAGTGGGTCTTACTCCTCCTTTTTACATTTCTAAAATCTTCAGTACTTACCTGCGCGTCCAAAGCACGAAGTGCACAGCGTGCGCGCAGCCTGTAGCGCGCACGCGATGCACCGAGGAACCGCCCCCTTTTCAAAAGAGCAATTGCCGGTTTTCAGCGCATGCGCAGGGCATGCAGAAAACCGGCAATTGCAGAGGGAATACGCGAGAGTACGCAGTGTGTACTCTCGCGCACCGGGATGAATTTTTGGGCCATTATCATATTCTAAAGCATCTCTGAAAGTCTCACACACTGCCAGTCTGTAATTACTTATTGCAAACTTTGGCCGTGATTTTAATGGAGGAGGCGGGATGGGGGCAGGTCAGTTGGTTTCCGGATTCCAGTCCCGCCTTCAGCTGCCTCCGCTCTGCAGACATGATTTTCCCTTGATTGGCCTTGTTGAGCCCGCCCTGCAGGCTTACTGTCATCTGCTGTCATCTGCCGGTTTCCTTAAAGGGACCATGCACAATTTTATTTTGACAGTTGATTTTTCAGTGTTTGACAGCATTGAGGTGCTGTAAACACTGACAATCACTGCACAAAGGTGAACTCTTGCACCCAGACTCTCCAATGACTCCCTCCATATGCTTATGGAGGGAGTCACAGTAAGCAGGGAGGTTTCTCTTCCCTTCCAAGGGTGGAAGTGACCTCCCCAGGACACCAACTTACCTTGCACCTTCACCCAACCCTCTCTATCTACTTTTTCACTTCCCCATCTCACTAACCACCCCTCACACTCATTCTACTGCAAGCATACCAACTAACAACACACAAGGGTGGGCGCTTGAGAAGTTTAGCCAATGTGAAGTTTCTGGTAATGTGTTGTCATACAGTGACATCTCTTTTTCAAAAAGCGGCCCTTATTGAACAGATCTGAGCGCACATTGAGAAGTGAGGCGGCCGCCATTTTTTTTCAAGAAACGGGCCTTACCGGAGAGCGATAAATACCCAAATTTCTGGTCCTAGATTTCTAAAATTCAAAATTGCTGTAAGAACAAACTGTTCTGGAATTTGGCCCAGAAATTCAGGTCCCCACGTACAGGCTGTGTACTCACCCGTAAGGCCAACAAAAGTGCCGGTTTCGCGCATGCACTGCGCATGCACTGGAAACCGGAACTTCTGTTCCCTTGAAGGAAGGGGTTCACAGGTCAAATGCGTGCGGCGGAGAGGCAGCGCGTAGACATGGAACTTCCGCTTTTTTTTACAGGTTTCGCGTGCGGGTAAGTCCCTAGCAGCTGCGCGTGGAAAAAGCAGGCGCAAGGCCTGCTTTTAACAAGGTAAGAGGTGAATTAAGTAAAATTGAAACATTTTTTCCACAGGTTTATCATTTTTAAATACTTTAAAGAAAGGTAAGTTTATTTTTAGCCCCATTAAAAACTTTAATTATTTTTTTCAAAAATTTAAATTTTTGTTTAAAATAGTTAATTTATGTAATTTATAGTTATTTAAAAATGTGATTTAAAAAACAAATTATTTGAAGTTTACTTAGGTTTTGAGGCCGATCTCTATTCATAGATTTGACAGGTCTTCCTGTCAAATCTATGAATGGAGATTCCCTGCTCCGATTGGCTCCCCATGGACCACGTGATCCCAGGGGACGGTGCGAGCTAGCTTCGCCGCTGGGATACGCGAGCACTGCACACCGGCAGCTGGAGGAGGCCCAGGATCGGAATCCCACGCGGGCGCACAGCACAACAGCAGGCGCGCTATGTAAGTGCAGGTCGGGAGCTTGCCATAACAATTTCATTCTCATCACTCATTCCACTGGTTCAATTTGCTTTCAGTCCCTGAATATGACTGATGTAATTTTTCAGTTTGAGAATTTAGGGTGAATTTCTGCAGAGGTTCTCTCACTTGTCCATTGTTAACTTCAATGGAAGAGTTGCAGAAATCCCAGAAACACTTTGTAAGCATCACTTACACTGTTTGTCAGGGATTCCACAGCTCTTCCACTGAACTTGCATAAGATTATAAATCCACCCCTTTACAATTACATTTAAAATCTGCTTAATTTTATGTATTACCTACACACACACATCTTCTGTTTGTACGAGTTACTGATACAAAAGTCTATAGATTTGTGACTAAAGTACCAATACTTCCCAATTAATGTACTTTTTTAATTATGTTCTTGATGGTATTTGTAAATGGCATCATATTACTTAATTATAATATTATGTAAATGTTTCTTTGTCATACATATATAACTCTTATTATATTATTGCACAGTAAAGATTCAACACTCACTATGTTAGTTTAAACTTAAAATGTAATGTGGCCATGGTCCATTTAAGGATCCCGGCTTAAAATGCGTCATGAATGACGTCACCAGACCCGCTCCATCTAATTGGGCTGGGCAATGTGCTGGGTGGGCTTAATAGGCCCCATTAAGGTAAGTTCATTTTCAACAACGGGATGGAGCCAGCAGCGGGGTCACAACCTGCCAAGGTAAGGAAAATTCCGGCTTATATCTCCGATCCACACAGACCAGGAAATTCCAAGGTTTGAACTCAATCTATGCTGAGTCATTTGATTTCAGCCAGGCCAGTTACAGGGGTTCTACAATTGACTGCAGCATAGTGAATTAGGGAAGGGAAAGTTGGCCAAGATTCCCACTCTTGATGACTATGCAGTATTTACTGTCAAGGCACACATGGCAAAAAGAGAGTGACTGCTACTTGTGCAACCATAGCCTAGTACAGAATTAACTGCTTTCAGGGCAGAAGAAAGGAGAGAGTTAGAAATAAAATTGGAAAAAAATGAAAAGTGTGAAATATTTCTTGCATTTATTGGATATGAATGATTTTTTTTCACCTAAAACAAGTGGTTATAACTAAGGACTATTTACAAAACTTGAACGGAATCAAAGCTGGCTTAATTTTTTGATGTTCAAGATTAACTGGTTCCATTCAGCTAACACTTCTGTGGTGCATGGAATCCTTTCTCAAAGGGAGGAAGATGGTTCAGTCAAGCAGCCAATGCTGCTCCATCTCTTAATGGCAGACTGAAAAGTAGCATTGGCAGAAGCATAATGTTGCACAATTGGGGTTGATGGGGGAATACGGGGAAGATAGAGGAGAAGAAGATTACATTATTGAGGTAAACATCGATACCAGACTCAGGCCAGTAGTGCAGTAGAACTGCAGCCTTAAACAGCCTGAATGTCACCTTATTTTATGAAACATTTATCATGAACTCCCCACATACCTCTGACAGCAAACACCTCATACTTTTGTAGGATATCATGATAAGGTTTTATCAGTCTGCAGATATAGTATCCAGCATTTGCAAAGCTTAACATTTCAATTCTTCCCGTGAAGTTGTCATGGGTTATCAATTTATCAGATCTTTCAACATTCCTTCCTCTTCTCCACCATTTCAACTGTGCTTCATCCAGTGTAATATTTTTATGTTGCCCATCATGCGACGTCCATTCCCAGACAACAGTTGGTTGTCCCAGATTCAAAGGAATGGATGGTTCGAGAACAATATTCCGATCTCCCGCCAGGAAATAAAGAATTGTGACTTCATCTGCGACAGGAACACAAGATTCAAAGTAACTTATAGGGAAACAAGCAAAAGCTTCCTGAAAAGAACTGATTGAAACTGAAAGATTTCATTGACAATGTTCAATAGTGTAGTCATTTACCTTATTCAAGTGTGAATTTGAATAATTAGTGTTGTGTTTATTACCTCTGCATTATGCTGATTTAAAATTTGTAAATATCATTAAATTCAAACTACTTGGCAATAATAAGTATTGAGATGCATGGATGTGATATCAGGTGCAACATTCATTTTAACATGCCGACATATATACATACCTTTCGATTTTCAAACAATCTTTAGTTTCATGTGGTGATACACTTTAGGGAAATCAATTAAAATCTTGCCATTCTGTTCAATCTAGAGCTGCGTTTCAAGCCCCTCATCCTATCCTTCACCAAGACAGTTTACATCCACATATGCAACACTATGCGTCTCTACCCAACCTTACCCCCACTGCTGCCAAAACCCTTATCCATATTTTTAATCACCTATTGATTTCTTAAATATCCTCCTGGTTATCCTCCAAATTATCCACTCTCTATCAACTCCAACTGTCCAAAATGTAGTTGCTCATATCCAGCTCTGCACTAAGCCCTAACTGATCAGCCCTGTTCTCAATGGTCGACATTTGGCTCCCTGTCCACCAATGTATTGAAATTAAAATCATTTCAAATCCCTCCATAGCCACACCCCAACCTTCCTCTGCAACATCATTCAGCCTCATTTCTCCTCCTGCACACTTTAATCCTCCAACTCTGCTTTCTGTGCATCCTCCCCTCCAGTCATGCCTTTCAGCCATGTCAGCCCTATCCTCTGAAACTGCAAACCTCTCTAAATTGCCTATAAATCTCATCAATTTCTTTCCCACTCTCTGGTCATCTATAATGTAGTCCCAATATAGTAATATGGCTTATCATTCCTTAACGCAACCCAGCCAGGCTCCACTGAGCACCACTGTCAATTAAAGCTTTCTTGTATAGTTATAATTGTGTCCTTAATTGTGCACGACCACCGCTCCTCTATTTTTTCCTTCTCCATCTCTCTTGTAAATTTTACAGTCAGGAATATTTCATTCCCAATCTTGCATCAGCAGAAGCCAAGTTTCCATCAAAGATGTATCATCATGTCCTCTATTCTAATTTCTGTCTCTATTTCACCAACTTTATTTCTAATACTTTTTGCATTTTCATTTGCATATAAACATCACAACATTGACCCTTTCATACTATTCCTTAACCTTTTCCCTTCTATTTTTTCTAATTCTTTTCATCACTATCCTTCTCCTGAACCTCTTTCCTAAGGTAGATCTGTGCTAAGGTATGGAGAGTGCCTAATTTTCTAAAGCAACCAAGTACAATTGGGTGTCCTCCTCCTCAAGGCAGTTAGACACTGCCCCCCATAATACTAGAGCCTGTCAGCCCACACAGTACTGCTAGATTTTGGCTCCCAAAGCCCATTCTCCAGTCCTCCTGGACTCCGGGACTGCCCTCCCTAGGACATTCCTCTTCACTCCCAGTCTCACAATCTCCTAGACCACTCTCCAGTGCTCCCTGATCCCAAGACCCCCCTCTCATAATGATCCTAGATCCCAGGAGCTGCGTCAATAGTTCCAGAGCTCACCACTCTCAGATCCCAGGAGGATCTTCCAGTGCTCATTATCCTGTAGACTGCCTTTCACAGGACTCTTAAACATCTGGGCTCCCTCTCAGTGCCCTCAGACCCCAAGTACCCCTCAAGGTAGGACTAAACTCTGAGACCTCATTCCAGTACAGTCAGATACAGGGCACCTTTCCCAATGTTCCCAGGGACACCCATAATGCTAATAATACTACTTGGCATAACACTCTTGTTCTTATAGACAGTCAGACTTACCAAGAACTAATGTTATTATAATTTAGCTTGCTACTTTTTAATATTCATTTAAAATTAATTCCTCCTACAAATAATATAAAATTACCAGGTTTTTTTCTAAAACTTGCTATCTAATTCATTTTTCAAGCTTCATGTTCAAACTGACGAAACATCACCACATAGCATTATGCACTTCACACAAATGATAACTTCTGTCAAAAACTGCTAAAATGATTAGTAATTGGTTAAATATTTATAAAGTGTGACTTATCTCGGGGAGATATATCGAAATAGGCAGGGCAGCTAAGTCCTGATGACATCAGCAGGAGGCCCAAACCATCTTCAGGTTTGTGCCTCACTTCAATATGACGGGCGAGCTGTGAGCGCAAATTGTGCTGGTATTTGGACATTTGGGTCTTTAAACAAGCGCAGGGCCCTCATTTGCATGATTAAATAGGCACCTGCCGAAGTTAGGCAGGCATGCTGGATGCCTAAAAAAAGGCCCGAACTAAAATGCTGTCGGGTAGACTTCGAGCGCACACTGGGCGGGCAAGTTTGCGACCCAGTTTTCGGGTTCCAGTGCTCATTTTTTCCAGGTAAAACAGACAGGTGCCTTTTGAAAATTCCCTCTATATATTCAAACAGACTACACCAGATTTGAGTGTTTTATTACCAATAAAGCGGTCATTGCAGTTGCCATTTCTTGAATTAGTGGTATTTGAGAGTTAGGAGATTGCCTCTACTAAATGTTTATATTATATCAGCTACCATTCCCTATTGAATATTATCTGGATTGTTCTGTTCTGGTTGCAGAATCCACAGGATCCACCATTTTATCCTTTAGTTCAGGGGTGGTCAACCTTTCACAAACTCAAGAACTGGAAAAATAAATTGTATACCAACTGAGTCACAGGTTTTAAAATAACATGCTAATTTGTCGCTTTGTAACTGCCAGTATACCATGATAGAAATGTTGAAACCTAACCCATCAATCTGACTTTTGATATGCTTTGTTTCCAACTATTTACTTGAAATCTGGTTTGTACCTTCTTATTGCCTCTCCCATCTCAAATTCTTCCTCTTTCCCTGTTTCAGTCCTCTATTCCCTCTCATTCCTCTTTCTATTATTCTTTCTCTGCCTGTCTCTCTCTCATTCCCTTTCACATTTATTTTCTTCATCTGTCTCTCAATCCCTCTTTCCTTCTCTTTTCTCTATCCACATTCCATGTCTCCTTCCCTCTCTTTGATTGCCTGTTTTTCCTTCTTGCTCTCATTCACTTTCTCCCTCTTTCATTCCCCTGCTCCTTGTCGCTGTCCTTCCCTCTCTCATATACAGTTACCAGCATCAGCTCTTTGCCAAATAGCACCTTCACTCCATGCAACATCATCTGGCCTCTTTTCTGCCACAGAAGACTGAGAAACTGAAGGTTTGTGCTTCTGTCAAGAGCAGCAGCGTCATTCTCTTTTGCTGGGCTCCAGACTGGTATACTATTATTTAAGAACTGAGTGGAGTAGGTTTTGACTTTGTGCGATCGTGTAAAACGGGTGTTAGCGAGTCAGCAGCCCGTTTTACATCTCTCCCGATTTTCACTTACATTTCTGTTAGCGCAAAGTCAAAGTCAAAATCCAGTCCCATTCCCCCGCTCTATCCTGACCTTTCACAAACTCAAGAACTGGAAAAATAAATTGGATACCAACTGAGCCACAGGTTTTAAAATAACATGCTAGTTTGTCCCTTCGTAACTACCAGCCACAATGCACCACCTGGAATCTCTGTAAGCTGTAACCAGACAACCTGGGGTGAGAAAGAGATTGCCAAAGAGATTGCCATGGTCGAATAGGCTGCAGTTAGCCTGGGAACCAAGGTTAGGTGCTGTTACCATTGTGCTGGAATGTTATAACATAAACATTCCAACCATGTCATTCTGTGTCGTAAGACTCTATGGCCACGAATTTGTCGGCGCTCAGAGGGCGGGTTCGGAGGCAGGTCAGTTGTTAAATCCAAAATGATTGATGGCGGATTCGGAACCCGCCGCTAACCCACCTCCACGCCACTTTCCAAAGTGTCGGGTCGACGCCTTCACAACAGACCCAACACCAAGCGGCGGGAGAGATGTTTAAGGTTGTTAACAGCTTGTTAACTCCTTGTTAAATGCTATTTTGCCAGGGTAATTCCATTTTCACACATTTTCAACGTGTTTCACGCTGTTCGGCCACCACGCCAGCAGAGTGTGTCGGGTTTTCCAATGAGCTGAATAGTTCACAGCTGCAATTGCTGCATATAAACTTACCTATCACTTCAGTTCAATTTAAAATGGCCGAAGTGGCTGAATTCATGATTTTGAGGAGACCTTTGAGCTGTATTGAGGCTGTGAGTGTGTGCTGTGAACTCTATATGCACTGTCACCTCCTCAGAATAAGGTCTCTCCCCATTGACTAACTCCTGATAACATCTCATCCTAAACTGTCAGGTATAACAGCAGAATAGGAACCATTTATGCTCTCTCATCCTGGTCCTCAGATTCGGAAGAGGATCATCCACGGCAGCAGCAGAACCAGGCACAGCAGCAGCACCAAGAACAAGAGCGTCAACCTTCTCCTCAGCCGCCGGATGCTGCACAGGACAGAGGGCATCAGGGCTTGGCTGGCCCGCGCCGCAGGAGATACCCCCAACACCGGGTTTACAGGCAGAGGATGAGCTTCCTTAACATGAGTGAGCAGCAGTGCCAAAGGAGGCTAAGACTTTCGCGAGAGGTAGTCGCAGACATCTGCATAATGCTGGATCAAGACCTGCAGCCCAGAGGAGCGGGTGGACACGCCTTACCAGTGGCTGTCAAAGTCACCACTGCCCTCAACTTCTTTGCGTCAGGCTCCTTCCAGGGATCAGCAGCAGACATTAGCGGCATCTCCCAGTCAGCTGCCCACAGATGCATCACGCAAGTTACCGATGCCCTCTTTGCAAAGTCCGACAATTACATCCACTTTTCAACTGATGAAGCAAGTGTTACCACACGGGCACTAGGCTTTGTCAATCTGGCTGGCTTTCCACGGGTGCAGGGCATCATCGACTGCACCCATGTGGCCATCAGGGCACCCCATCAGAACCCAGCAGCATTTGTCAACCACAAGGGCTTCCACTTCCTTAACGTGCAGCTCGTGTGTAACCACAGGAAGAGCATCATGCATGTGTGCACAAAGTACCCTGGCAGCTGCCAGGACTCTTATATCCTGCACCAGTCCATTGTGCCTTAGTTCTTCGCTCCTCCAAACGACCTTTCCGGATGGCTCCTTGGAGACAAGGGCTATCCCCTGAAGATGTGGCTAATGACGCTGATGAAGAGGCCATCAAACGAGTCTGAGGCGCGCTACAATCAGAGCCACATTGAGCAGACAATAGGGTTGCTGAAAATGTGCTTCAGATGCCTGGACAGATCTGGTGGAGCCCTACAGCACGCACCAGTCAGGGTCTCGAGAATCATCGTCGTCTGCTGTGCCCTGCGCAACATCACACTGCAACGGGGATTAGCGCTGCCTGAGGAACACGTTGCACAGCGCACAGCCTCTTCAGAGGAGGAGGAGGAGGAGGAAGAGCCGAATGAGGTTGCGGATGAGGAACACCTGGAGGAGGCGGCTGACCTAGTGCGACCAGCATGCGAGCACATTGCTGCCTGTGATGCCAGGGATGGCCTTATCCATGCCAGATTCAACTAACTTTAGGCATCACTGACATGTGGCTGCCACATGCACATGAGGGTTCACTTGACCCCACTTCCACACCATAGAGCATCTCTCCAATGAACTGTGCATTCCTAGCCCTTTCACCACCATTGCTTCAGATGAAAGGCGCCCTCACCCCTCGCTGTGCCACCTCCACTTGTTAGCACACATAGTGCAACGCTTTGAAACATTCACATGACATCACTTTTATACAATAAAATAAAAGAACACAAACGTTACACTGATTTATATGAAAGCACCCAAGTGACTACCCTTGTGACTATTTGTGTGTTAGCTTTCTCTTACGCGTGCTTCTTCATGGTGCTTCCCCTGTGGCTTCAGCAGATGCAGAGGCAGCCTGCTCACTTCCCTGCTGCGCCTGCTTAGACGCCTTTGGCGACCGTCCTCTGGGCCGTGGAGCCCGTGAGGACCCCGCCAAAGTCTGCTCCTCCTGCGGCTATGCAGGAGCAGACTCGGCCATCTCTGTTGGGGGAGGCATCTGGGGCTCTGACCGAGGGGTTGGCAATGGGATGGCAGTGTGAGCGCTTGGAGAGGAGCCTCCACTTCCATTTCCCATTCCACCACCATCCCTCTCCTGGGCCACCCGCACTTCTCTGCCAGCAAGTAGCTGGAGAGCACCTTGCTGCACATCAGTGGGGCCATGAGGACCCGTCTCTGTATTGACAGTCCTCATAATGGGGACGTCCATGAACCTCTGGTTTCTCTCCTTGATAGATGCCCATCTATCCTCCATAGCTGACCACCTATTTAGAAGTGTTACCATGTTCTCCTGAGCCTGGCGATTTATGTCCTCCATAGAGGTTGCCATCCTTTCCATGGCGGGACCTACATTTGCCAGAGCCTGCACCATGGCATTGCTCATATTTGAGATGGACTCCTCCATTCTCTGCATACTCGCAGTCACCGTGGTTGTGAACCCAGTCAGAGCCTCCTGCACTTGTTCCTGAAGCTCCAGCACCGCTCTCTCTCTAGATGGCCCCCGAGGCTCAGCGTCTGCATGCAGCTCAGCAAAGCTAGGAGCGTCCTCTGACGAGGATTCTCCACCGCTGTCACTGTTTCCATTATCTGCTCTTGCTCACTTGTGAGTTCTGAGACGCCAGGTGACAACACTACTCTATCTCGCATAGGACCCACCGAGGTGTGCATATCTGCACTGGTGCTGGGTGCTCTCATTTCTGCTGACGCTGCTCCCTCAGAGTCTGGAGATTCCTCTGAGGAGTCCTCCTGCATTTCCTCCTGGACAGTAGGGAAGGGGGCTCTTGATGGTCCTGTGGGAGAGTAAAGACATGATTTAGACATGTGATATGTAGGTTGCAAACACATTCCCTTGTGCAAGTCATTAGCACTCAATCTCTAGGAACATCAGATCCCATATCAATCACTCCTGAATGCCAAATCAGATGTTTGGAAAATATTTCTGTCACCAGATTGTTCGGCTGAACCCGTCTCTCCGTCCCCCACTTCAAGCTCCTCAGCACCTCCAACAACGTCCAGAGCTGATTCCTCAGCATGGGTTAGCTGCACCATGGATGGTGGTCCTCCTCCTGTTCTCTCCCTCTCCCTCTTATTGTGGGATCTCTTTTCCTGCAATGAGGGACAGAAGTGCAGTCTTAGTGAGAGTGCTGGAATGAGTGTAAAGAATGGATAGGATAGATGTTTGGAGGGAGACTATGATGGAGTGAGGTGCCAATACCAATTTCCCTCCTTGTGAGTTGTTAGTTGTCGTCATGGCGTAACACTGAGAGTGAGTGTGAGGGGTGCATAGAAAGATGGGGATGTGATTCTGTACATTTGGAGAGAGGGATGGGTGACAGTGCAATGGATGTTGGGGTAAGTTAGTATGTGCAGATTAGGGCTGGCAATGCAGATTGATGGGGATGTAAAGACAGGCACAGCAGAATGAAGTTAAGTGTGCTGTTATACTCACTTTTGCTGAACATAGGAGATCATTGAACCTCTTCCTACACTGGACCCAGGTGCATGTACAGATTGACCTCGCACTTATCTCCTCAGCAATTTTCAGCCAGGCTGCCTTGGTTTGCTGAAGAGGCTTCCTCCTTCCATCCGAAGGGAACAGAACCTCCTTGCACCCTCTTACTCCCTCCGCAAGAACATGGGGGGAGTCATCATCAAAGCGGGGAAGAGCCTTTGTTCTAGGAGCAGTCATCTCGGCAAACACCAGCATTCAGGAGCATCGAAATGTAAATGAAAGGCAAAGGGTACATGGCCTCCTTAAATGCAACTGCTTCAAAGACGTTATCAAAGGCGAGCTGCAGACACGCACCCACTGATTGGGCCGGGTAGCGCATAAGCCCAATCTACTGAAAATCATTATCTCATTGCAGATCCAACCGGCAGCGGGTCTGGAACTGGCCAGACAGCTAACTCGACACCAACCCACCTCCGGACAGAAAATCCAGCCCTATGACTCTGTCTACCCCAGTGTGTGCAGCAGGTCCCCTGCTAGATAGGAATTACATTCAGGCTAAAATGAACTTTGACCAGTATGACCTGTACCATATGCATGTCAGAAAAATATTTTTTTGAAAAAACTGCTTACCTTCTGCACATTCAAGTTTGTGTCTCAGAACAAAGTAACTGAGGTACAGTATACTTGCGATTTTGCTGATGAACATCTTGATTATATCTGGGTGTAATTATTTCAAAGCAAACTATCTGATCCCCTTACTGCTGCCACTGAACTGCATGTTCAGTTTTGATGCAAAAGGCAAGAGAGAGAAGTGTCTTTACCAAGATAGGATGTGAAACAAACATCAGTTCCTCATATTCTTAAAAGGGCTTCAGCTTTCTGAAAAATGTTTGGCAAGCATTAATTAACTCACTTGCAAGCACAACGCCAAGAAATAAATTTCATCAATGCACACTGTTGCAACATTTACCAGTGATATAATGACAAAATTAATGCATAGCTCACCTCACTCCCCAAACAAAATGAGGTTTGCCAACAAAATAGTAAATTTGTGGACAGGGTAATAAACATAGGTAATAGAGGGATCAGATGATTTGCTTTGAAGTAATTTGTGGCGTTGTAGGCAGCACGTTAAATTGGTGCCACTACCCACGCTGTTCATTGGCTGCACGCATCAGCAGGGGGGCGGATATTGTGGGTGGCTAGCACTAATTAAAGGCAGTCTGCACCTCTTAAAGGGGAGGTGCATTGTGGCTGGAAGAAGTGGTGGGAGTCCTTTGTGAACTGAATCTGTCTGAAAGATTGAAGAAGGCTGAACATGTGAGGGAACGTGCACTTGGGGCTGTCCTTGCTCTACTTTGAGGCTGTAGTTGTAGCTGTAGCAGTTGACAGATTTCACTCACAACCTCTTTTGTGAAGTGAAGACGTTTCATGCATTGGTCCTCGCTGACGTTGAGGTACAATAATTGCTGCCTGAAGGCCCTCGCCGTATATGACTATACGAATCCTAAGAAATCTCCATTTCAGATTCCCACTAGCTAACATAGACGAAATGAAATAAGCATTATTAGTTGGAGGTTTAAGTTTGTATTGTGTAACTGTTAGTCAATGCACGCCGATTCTTGAATAATCATGCTTTTAAACTAGTGTACTATGCCTTGGGTAGACCCCGTTAGATTTTAAAATGGAAGAAAGAGGCGTTGGGCCTGTTTGACCATATATTGATACCCAGAATAATACCCGGACTTCAAGGGTTAAGTTACGAGGAGAGAGTAAACAAATTAGGGTTGTATTCCCTAGAATTTAGAAGGTTAAAGGGTGATCTGATCGAAGTTTTCAAGATATTAAGGAGAACAGATAGGGTAGATAGAGAGAAACTATTTCCAGTGGTTGTGGATTCTAGGACTGGGGGCATAGTCTAAAAATTAGAACCAGACCTTTCAGGAGTGAAATTAGGAAACACCTCTACACACAAAGGGTGGTAGAAGTTTGGTTATCCACTTTGGTGGCAAAAACAGGAAGGCAGTTTATTAACTGAACGGCAATAGATTGGGAAAAGGGGAAGTGCAACGAGACCTGGGAGTCCTTGTGCACCAGTCGTTGAAGGTAAGCATAGCGAGAGGATTCGAGTACAGGAGCAAGGATGTCTTGCTGCAGTTGTACAGGGCCTTGGTGAGACCACACCTTGAGTATTGTGTGCAGTTTTGGTCGCCTTATCTGAGGAAGGATGTTCTTGCCATGGAGGGAGTGCAGCGAAGATTCACCAGACTGATACCTGGGATGGCAGAAATGACGTATGAAGAGAGATTGGGACGATTGGGCTTGTATTCACTAGAGTTTAGAAGAATGAGAGGGGATCTCATTGAAACTTATAAAATTCTAACAGGACTAGACAGACTAGATGCAGGAAGGATGTTCCCGATGGCGGGGGAGTCCAGAACCAGGGCTCACAGTCTAAGGATAAGGGGCAAGCCATTTAGGACTGAGATGAGGAGGAATTTCTTCACCCAGAGAGTGGTGAACCTGTGGAATTCTCTACCACAGAAGGCAGTTGAGGCCAATTCATTAAATATATTCAAGAAGGAGTTAGATATATTTCTTAAGGCTAAAGGGATCAAGGGATATGGGGAGAAAGCAGGGACAGGGTACTGAATTTGGATGATCAGCCATGATCTCATTGAATGGCGGAGCAGGCTCGAGGGGCCGAATGGCCTGCTCCTGCTCCTATCTTCTATGTTTCTATGTAACTCTCTTCCGCAAACGGCAAATGATGCTAGATCAATTGTTAATTTTAAATCTGAGATTGATAGCTTTTTGTTAACCAAAGGTATTAAGGGATATGGGCCAAAGGCAGGTATATGGAGTTAGGTCACAGATCAGCCATGATCTCATTGAATGGTGGAACAGGCTTGAGGGGCTCAATGGCCTACTCCTGTTCCTATGTTCCTATTAAAAATGCAGACTCCAACAAGCCTTCTTAGCAAAGCGACAGTCAGTCTGTGAAAAAAGCTGAAAGAATTAATGGAATTCCAGAGACTGAGATAAGAGGCAGGGACCTTTAGATTGTTATGAATTACATGTTTGTTGTTTTTTTTGAATACTTGCTTTAATATCTTATAACCATTAATATCTTATAATCATCAGTAATAGATCTATAAATGTGTGTAAGGATTAAATGTAGAAGTTGGTAATCATCAACTGCATGCAAGGATAACCTGAATTATGTATAACATGTAACCCTTTTTCTTATCCTTGAAAGCCTGTGAGTAAGCTGTAACAAAACAAGCTGCAGTGAGAAAGAGATTGCCATGGTCGAATAGACTGAAGTTAGCTTGGGAACCAAGGTTAGGTGCAGTTACCATTGAGCTGGAATGTTATGACATCCGCAGTGAATTATAAAAACAAAGTCCAATAGTAGAGCCGTATCTCAACCTATGGAGACATATTTCTTTTGTATTGCCATAACTACCCCAGATATGAGTCTTGATGGTCAAAAACAGATGATGTAAGAGTGTCATCAGACTAAAAACCTGCGTAAGCCAGGGGGCCACCAACGTGACATCTTTATCATTGGATTTTGGGTTTGGGTGTCAGCCAGTGATTGGTTCAGGAGGAATCCATAGGTTTTGAATGATAGTAAGGGTATAACAAGGGGGTCTTAACAGTCACAAATTGTAGAAGATTTCAGGGGTAGAAGATTTCAGGGGTAGAAGATTTCAGGGGTAAAAGATTATAGGACGAATCAAGGAGACACCCGGGAGTCGGAGAGAGACAAGAGACACAGGGTGCAGCCTGCTCACAGTTGCGCTTCTACCGAGAGGATAACGGGGTAATATACGTCTCAATTATTCTATGTAAACTGTTGCTTGAATACTGTAATGTATTAAGTCTTGCTTGTGCTGAATGAAGTTAAATCACTGTCCTCAATATGGGTCAACCTCGAATCATTTGGAACCAGGGTCCCTCTGGGATCTGATATGGCCTCCTGCTGAGTGCCCTTCTCCCCATCCTCCTCCTCCCTCTTCTAGTAGTTTGTCCTACCCAGTGTGGCCTCTCTTCATTCTCCCAGTCATGTTCAATTCCCAGAGGAAGTCCTACCAGGCCACCCATGTCTGGAAGAAACTTCTTTCAGTACAATATTTTATAAAACAGAAAAAGTACTGCAAGACCAGCCAGATCACTCCCTGTAGCCAAACTTTAGCCAAGTATAGGAAACCTCCAAAAACGCATTCAATTGCACCAGCAGCCAGAAGAAATAATCCAGCAACTAACCTGCAAGTACTTCATGAATCATGATCCCATTAAATAGCGCTGCTGAGATGTCCCTCATTCCGTTTAATGTCGAGTTCAGCTGTGCGAGGTTAAGACTGGAGTGGGGATTTGGAAAATGGCAGTGGCAGCTTCAAATCAGCGTTTTACAATCATTCGCGTCATCAAGTCACTGCTCCGCATGCTGCCACCGGTCATTAGGTGCACGAGCACAAATCACTTTACCAAGATGGCATCCTGTGCACTTCCCATTGGAAGTGTGCGTGCATATCTCGGACCCCATTTTTTAATCTTATTTGGCTGTGTAGCACCTAAAAAATGGGCGCTACACTGCCCAATTTAGCCCCCATGGTTTACAATATCCACCCACTTATAACTGCCTTCTCATTCTGTACAAACTCATATTACAACATTTTCTTTAAAAGAAAGCTTGTGCAGAATAAACCAATCTCTAAATCCCTCTACACCTTCATCCCTCACCAGGACGGCCTGAAGACGCTCCGCTTCTTCCTTGAACAGAGGCCCAACCAGTCCCGATCCACCACCACCCTCCTCCGCCTGGCTGAACTTGTTCTCACATTGAACAACTTCTCCTTTGACTCCACTCACTTCCTCCAAATTAAAGGTGTTGCTATGGGAACCCGCATTGTTCCTAGCTATGCCTGCCCTTTCGTGGGATATGTGGAACACTCTTTGTTCCAGTCCTAATCTGGTCCCCTTCCTCACCTCTTTTTCCGGTACATTGATGACTGTATCGGTGCTGTTTCCTGCTCTCGCCCTGAACTAGAAAATGTCATTCACTTTGCTTCCAATTTCCACCCTTCCCTCACCTTCACATAATCCATCTCCGACTCTTGCCTTCCCTTCCTCGACTTCTCTGTCTCCATTTCTGGGGATAGGCAATCAACAAACATCCACTATAAGCCCACTGACTCCCACAGCTACCTGGACTACACTTCCTCCCACCCCGCTACCTGTTTCTCCGTCTCCGTCGCATTTGTTCTGATGATGCCACCTTCCATACTAGTGCTTCTGATATGTCTTCCTTTTTCCTCAATCGAGGATTCCCCTCTACCGTGGTTGACATGGCCCTCGACTGTGTCCATTCCATTTCCCACACTTCGAACCACAAAAGGTTCCCCTTGTCCTCACCTTTCACTCCACCAGCCTCCACATTCAACAGATCGTCCTCTGCAATTTCTGCCACTTCCAGTGTGATTCCAGCACCAAACACATCTTCCCCTCCCCTCATCTTTCAGCATTCCAAAGGGACCGCTCCCTCTGCGACAGCCTGGTCCGCTCCTCAATCACCCCCAACACCCCCTCCCTCTCCCACGGCACCTTCCTGTGCAAGCGCAGGAGATGCAGCACCTTCCCTATTACCTCCACCCTTCCCACTGTCCAGGGTCCCAAACACTCCTTCCAGGTGAAACAGCGATTTACTTGTACTTCTTGCAATTTAGTATACTGTATTCGCTGCTTGCGATGTGATCTCCTCTACACTGGGGAGACCAAACGTAGGTTAGGTGACTGCTTTGCAGAACACCTCCGTTCAGTCCGTAAGCGTGACCCCAAGCTTTCGGTCACCTGTCACTTTAATTCTCCGCTCCAATCCCACTCTGACCTCTTCGTCCTCGGCCTCTTACAACTGTTCCAACAAAACTCAACATAAGCTTGAGGAACAGCAGCTCATCTTTCGATTAGGCACGTTACAACTTTCTGGACTCAACATCGAGTTCAACAATTTCAGACCATAACCTCTGCCCCTATTTTTTCCACATGGCAGCTTTGATGATTCTGCCATTCCCATTTACACCTCTTCCAGACTCATCTTTTGTTTCTTTACTTGTCCCATCACCATCTCCTTTTGCTTTGTGCTATCATGACCTTTTGTTATGTAATCATTCCTGCCTTCCACCCTATCACAGACCTTCCCTTTTGTTCTTTCCTCCCCTCCTCCCTTTCCCTGCCCTAGCTTAAAATCTGTTACATCTCTAACATTTTCCAGTTCTGGCAAAAGGTCATCGACTTGAAACGCTAACTCTGTTTCTCTCTTCACAGATGCTGCCTGACCTGCTGAGTATTTCCAGCATTTTCTGTTTTTAGTTCAGATTTCCAGCATCTGCAGTATTTTGCTTTTGCAATCTCTAAATAACCCTGGTTAAATGGTGGGCAACTCATTAGCCCTTTGAAAGAACAAATGTTCTGCTCTCCTCAATTGCACCCACTCCATTCACTATAGATGAATGTATTAGCAGATTGTCACAGGCAAGCACTGAGAAAGTAGCTTACTTCATGATGACTGATGTGAAGAAGAAAGGATCTACACTGGCAGCGTCTCTCGGAGCATATACCTGGAAATGACAGCAAGTCCATTTCTTTTTTCCCTGTTTCAAATTGGATTACAATCCAAATTGTCAAACTTCAAGTTTTTTCTAATAGATCTAAATTCCCCAGTTCAAGCCATTTGGGCTCTGGAATTCAGTTTATTCCTGGACCCCAACTATTAATATTTGTTGATCTTATTTCTTCAATGTAAAGGTTCCAGCTAAATAAGCATGGTGCTGAAAAGTCTTTTTCAACCATGATCCACTTTAAAGATGTTTCACATTTTTTGTAGCAGAGAATTGAGGTTGGGAAGACATGATTATATCCATGTGATGGTGACACTTCTTGGTTTTTATAAACACAAAATCAGGAATCAGCTCCATAAGCAAAAGCTCAGCACCAGATGTAAGGCTCTTGCAGAAAGAAAAATACACACCTCTTTGAAAACATTTTTTCTCCATATTTCTCCCTTCCTTTTCTGCAACCAGTGGCCTATGCTGGATATGACTGTATGGACATAAGAAGCCTACGAGTGCCATCCAAGTGACTAATCTTCATACTTGAAACTGGGCAGAACCTTGAAATGTCACCAAGACCACTAGGGGGCATCAGAGCTGAACCCAATCCTGTCCTCACCCCATGTCCATATTTTCAAACTTTGCTGTAGAGAAATCATTGAATAGTGATCAAGAATAGAATCCTGGCTGATTTTTCCCAGGTCTAGCTTGAAAGTTACACCAATTGTGATCAGTTAACTCAGCACAGATATTTTGTTGTCTGAATGGCTCAGTATCACACCTTGGGATGGATTTACCCATGCCGCCATTATTGGGGTTAAAACAAACTTTATTAAAGGAGGTAACTTTATTACAGGTCATTGGAGTTATAAACTCTATTTACGCTGGTAAAATGTAAGTCACTTCAACCATTTCATCTCATGTCAGGTAAGGTGTTATTGAAATGGTGCTGTCATCAGCTGATACGTTATAAGCGGTAGCTAGGAAACATCATGCAATGAGGTGTGGAAAAACTGTGTGAGTGCCAGTATTTTAATGGAACGGCGACACACGAGCAACTGTTCAACTTGAATTTCCAGCACATACTTTTCATGAAAAAATGCAAGAAGCTCATATATAGGAGATTTTGGGTATGTTCTTTTCCTTTCATAGGCATTGTTTGCATTGTTAACTTTATTAACCTGCAGAACTCTTTGCCATTTTACTTGCCTACTTCATTTGTCCTATTTTATTTATTTGCTTCTAAGTGTTACAGACCTTACTTGTAAGTATTTTTTTCTCTTTTACCCAGTTGATGCTCCCTGTAGCTGCACCGTCTGTGATCAAGAGGGTGGCCAAATTGCTCCCAAACTTTTGTCATTGCTGCTCTGGAAGTTCATCTATAACTTTCTTTTAATAGATTTTTCTCATCTTTTCGTGCCCCTTCTTAGTAGGCAAAATGCTAGAATCTATTATTAGGGATGTGGTAACAGGGCATTTAGAAAATCATAATGGACCTGTAAAGTTTCACAATTATCGCGATTCGAAATAAAGAGAGAGAGGCAGATTCATTTGATCAGTTTTATTAAACGAAATGCTGTCCTGATATAAAGGACACAGAAGCCTGTAAAATGGCCGCCGCGCATCGTGGCAGAAGCTTCCAGAATTACAGTGGGCAGACAAGATGGCGTTCGAATAAACATTTCAATATAAGATTGGATCATACTCGATAAACACTGATAAAGACAGGATGCAACCTGTTTGCATTTGTGACAATAGCAAAGATATAAGTGCTGGAATCGTTTTCCATGCACAAGTAAGGACCATTGTACTGGGCAATCGAAGGCCCATCCAGACACATCAATACACAAATACCCCCACGGCTCTACAATGAGAGAGACATCGACGGGTGATTAAACAAGTATTCGGGGGCCCCCAAAACCAGTCAGGGAGACGATTCATACAATCCTGGCTGGGTCAACAATGGGGAAAACATTAACGGGTAGTTGGCCAGTTTCAGGTGCTACCGAAACCCGTTAAAGAGAAGAATCGCCCCATGCTGGGAGTTTTGAGCGCCAATATTACACAAAGGACAAACATTAAGATTTGAGCGGGAGATAAGGGTACACAGCACTATAACTATAGTGAACAAATGTCCATCGGTCTCTTATGCGCTTGATTCGACTCTTATCTCACTGCTGACTGCTGAAGCTCTTCTTTAGGGCTGGACTCTGTTGACTCTTAACTTTTAGCCGCACTGGTCGGTTATTCGAATGTTGGGTGGAGCTCAATCGGGACGAGCCGCCCCGACAAGGGCAAGTAGCAGGGTGCACCATCCCGAGAGTCGGTAAACGGTGGCTGGACCCGAAGGCCCGAAGAGACAAGATGAAACGACAAGACGAGAAGAAGAATCCACGTGCCGCCACGGTCAGTAAACCCCGACCGCGCCCGAAAATACAGGAAGACTCTTCTTTGAGTTCTACAACCGTGTCCGAGTTCTGTCGAGTTCTTCATGACAACAGGGAGTCTGGCCTGCTTGTCGCAGCAGCGAAGATAAACAAGTGGGGTACAGAGACCCTTCCAAACACGTGACAGACAGGCGCTGCAGCGAAACGAGCCGAGTGCCTCACTTTAAAATTCTCCGAAGTAACACGAGTGGTGAGCATGTTTCCCGATCCTACAAATCTAGACGTAGTGTAGGTATTGATAAGGGAGGGTGGTTTTATTAAGGATAAAGTATAATGTGTTCCCCTTTTTACGATGTGCCGTGCATTCTTCATTTCCCTAGACCAAGCTTTATGAATGAATGTATACTTGTACTCTCGTTAATTTGCGCCTATGACATGTACTTCATGATTTTGGACGCTACGCAATAAAGATTTCCATTTCGTACTATTCAACCGGGTCTATTTGAGTTTTCTCTGCATTACTGCTCCCTGCACCTAAGTCCAGTGTTAGAACCGTAAGGGCGAGTGGGTCGAACCACTCACAGGTGCTTATTGCAATAAGGCTGGCCGGAGACCAGAGCAAGCGATAGTATTAGGCAACGAAGGCCTAACGTCGCACCAGCACCGTCTGAGACACAGGCACAAAAACCCTTACAGACCGGATATTCCAATCCCTACGGGTGGGCACGCGCTATGTACTCACCCGTAGGGACATTTGAAATGCCGGTTTCAGGCATGCACTGAGCATGCGCTGGAAACCGACATTTCCGATCTGTCAAGAAAGCTCTTGACAGATCCTCCGGCTGCCCGGGAGAAGGGCCTCTGTGGGCGGATAGTTCCGCTTTTTGGAGACCCTCCGCCCGCAGAAAACACTTACAATTCTTGCGCCTGGTAAAAGCAGGCATAAGACCTGCTTTTACCAGGATAAGAGTTGAAAAAAGTAAAAAAGAATAAAAAGATTTTTCCACTGATTTATCATTTAAAAATACTTTAAAGAAAGTTAAGTTTATTTTTAGCCCCATTAAAAACTTTAATTATCTTTTTCAAAAATTTTAATTTTTGTTTAAAATAGTTAATTTATGTAATTTCAAGTCATTTTAAAAATGTGATGTTTTTATTAAAATTTATTTGAAGTTTTACTATGTTTTGGGGGTGATCTCCATTCATATATTTGACTGGTCTTCCTGTCAAATGTATGAAGGGAGATTTCCTTCTCTGATTGGCTCCCCATGGCCCACGTGATCCCAGGAATGCTGCAAACTACCTGCACCCCTGGGATACGTGGGCCCTGCACACCGGCAGTTTGGAGAGGCCCAGCAGCGGAACTGTGCGCCTCCCGGGAACCCTCAGGTAAGGGCGCAGATTTTTCCAGATCGCAGCCCTCCGCCCGCGGGAGGCCTGCGATCGGAATATCTGGGCCAAGATGATTAGGCAGAGTCAACATGGCTTTATGAAAGGGAAATCATGTTTAACAAATCTGTGTGAGTTTTTTGAAGATGCAACTAGTAGGATGGATAAGGGGGATCCAGTGGATGTAGTGTATTTGGATTCTCAAAAAGCATTTGATAAGGTGCCACACAAGAGGTTATTACACAAAATTAGGGCTCATGGGATTGGGGGTAATATATTAGCATGGATTGAGGATTGGTTAATGGACAGAAAAGCGAGTAGAAATAAACGGGACTTTTTCGGGTTGGCAGGCTGTAACTAGTGGGGTACCGCAAGGATCAGTGCTTGGGCCTCAGCTATTTATAATCTACATCAATGACTTAGATGAAGGGACTGAGTGTAACGTATCCAAGTTTGCTGATGATACAAAGTTAGGTGGGAAAGTAAGGTGTGAGGAGGACGCAAAGAGGCTGCAGAGAGATATAGACAGGTTGACTGAGTGGGCAAGAACATGGCAAATGGAATAAAATGTGGGGAAGTGTGAAGTTATCCACTTTGGTAGGAAAAACAAAAAAGAAGAATATTTTTTGAATGGTGAGAGACTGGGTAATGTTTGCATTCAGAGGGATCTGAGTGCCTTTGTACATGAATCACAGAAAGTTAACATGCAGGTACAGCAAGCAATTAGGAAAGCAAATGGTATGTTAGCTTTTGTTACAAAGGGATTAGAGTATAAGAGTAAAGAAGTTATACTACAATTATACAGGGCATTGGTGAGGCCACACCCGAGTACTGTGTACAGTTCTGGTCTCCTTACCTGAGGAAAGACATACTTGCCTTAGAGGGAGTGCAGCGAGGTTCACTAGACTGGTTCCTGGGATGAGGGATTGTCCTATGAGGAGAGATTGAGTAGACTAGGCCTATATTCCTGGAGTTTAGAAGAATGAGAGGTGATCTAATTGAAACATACAAAATTCTTAAGGGGCTTGACAGGGTTAATGCTGGGTAAATGTTTCCCCTGGCTGGGGAATCTAGAACATGGGGTCACAGTCTCAGAATAAGGGGTCGGCCATTTAGGACTGAGATGAGGAGAAATTTCTTCACTCAAAAGTTTGTGAATCTTTGGAATTCTCTACCCCAGAGAGCTGTGGATGCTCAGTCGTTGAGTATATTCAAGACAGATGTTGATAAATTTTTGGGAACTAAGGAAATTAAAGGATATGAGGATATGGGGATGGTGCGGGAAGGTGGAGTTGAGGTAGAAGATCAGCCATGATCTTGTTGAATGGCGGAGCAGGCTCGACGGGCCAAATCCCTACTCCAGCTTCTATTTCTTATGTTCTGCCCTGCCCCCACCACCTCCGAAGAGATCATTCTTGAGCTGGCCATTATGGGATTTCAAGGTTCAGGGTGATTTACCTGCTACTCTTAATTTTATTTGGGTTTTTTTTCCCTTTGAAGAAAAGCTCAATCTCTGCTCACTGCCTTACCGAGAGCACAGACAAGATCAGGAACTTACTGGAATAAATCCAAGATCTGCCAGTGGCTCAGCACAATGCATTCCTCAAATTCTATGTTGTAATATTCCATGTTGCAAACTCTACTTTGACAAATGCAATGGCAAAGAGTGAGTACAGATATTTTGAAAGCAACAAAGGCAACAAAAGCAACAGTGCTCAAAGATTCAATAAGTTCTTCAGCAGAAACTTACCTTTTTACCAAATTTTTACAATGCTTCACATCATCCACAGGTTGAAGCATTACTGGGAGATTTTCCACAAGGACAATATTTCAGTGAGGAGGCGGATACTCATGTTTACTGATCGCTATAAAAAAAAGTTGAACTTTGCACCTGGGCGCTCCAGGAACACCAATCTAGTTTTCGTATTCAAAGAAAATTAGATTAAACAACAAGAACCCGGAAGAATCAAACACCAAAGAATCCTTTACTACTTTAACAGAAAAAACTTAAAATTTAAACTTAGGGAGAAGGATCCTAGACTTTTGTGGAATAATCGCCTGATGTTCCATTTTCTTTTATCTTTCATGGTGAAATTCTTTACTCCTGTTCGGCAACATACTGCACATTGTAAGGTAAGTGGCCATTACTTCTTACTTGACATGGTGCCTCTGGCTACATTTCATCATTTGTTGTCAGTATCTTTTAACAGTTTATAACATCAGATTTATTCTGGTACTCTTACTTGGGTCAAATAATATACAAGGGAACTCATTTTGCCAAAGTCATTGTATATGTTCAGACCTTATAGTAGTAAATTCATGGAACTGATCATTTTGTTTTCATCAGTGATCGATTTTATTGAGCTTGATGTTATTGAGCTTTGAGCTCTGTTATTGACTATAATGGAACTTCAACCAGAACCTGGGAAAAATTTATGACAACGGGGTTAAACATTCACGTTTGCAGTTCCAGGCACAGAGCTTTGCATGCCTGGAATATATATCTGTAATTTGCTTACCTCATGATTTTCAGGCCATTAAAATTAATGAAAATGAACTCCTAGGTTTCAAAATAAGAAAATTTGTTAAAATATAACAGAGGCATTCAAACTCAGTAAAACCAAGCATTAAAATATCACACGAGCCGATCTCCCAAGACCCTTTTGTGCCATCAGGTACCCCTTCTCCCCCTCCCCTGTTTTCTCCATCATCGGCAGTTTTTGTTTTAAGCGCAGGTTCACCAGACTGATTCCTTGGATGGCAGACTGTCGTATGAGGAGAGATTGGGTTGACTAGGCCTGTATTCACTAGAGTTTAGAAGAATGAGAGGAGAGTTCATTGAAATGTATAAAATTCTGACAGGGCTAGACAGACTGGGTACAGGGAGGATGTTTCCCCTGGCTAGGGGGGTCTAGAACAAGGGGTCACAGTCTCAGGAAATGGGGCAGGACATTTAGGACTGAGATGAGGAGAAATTTCTTCACTCAGAGGGTGGTGGACCTGTGGAATTCTCTACCACAGAAGGCTGTGGAGGCCAAGTCACTGAATATATTTAAGAAGGAGGTAGATAGATTTCTAGGCACAAAAGGCATCAAGGGGTATGGGGAGAGAGCAGGAATATGGTATTGAGATAGAGGATCAGCCATGATCATATTGAATGGCGGAGCAGACTCGAAGGGCCGAATGGCCTACTCTTGCTCCTATTTTTCTATGTTTCTAATGATCCTGCCTTAAAGCTTCATAAAATTAATGGACAGAAGTACATAGGCTAGGGGTCGGCAACTGATATGTGTTCCCAGCAGATGTCAAGAGTGCAGAAGCACAAAATGTACTCCTTCGTGCATTATTAGTGAATTTGCTTATAGGGGTAGATTTTCAACTTACCGTCCGGGTGTAAAACTGGTCTTGCGGATCGGCTGCTCGTTATAGAGACCACCTTATTTTTATTTCCAGCTTTTACCTAGGAGGCAAGTTGAAAATCTACCCCATAGTCTTTCATAAACATAGGTTGGTGATTTCCTTGGAGCTGCTCACATACCGCTGCCAGAACTTCACCGGAACAGCAGCAGATACCAGTTTCTGGTGCACTTCCAGCAAAGTTATGGTAGAGTATGGCAAGAGTAGTTCTTAGGAACTTCCTGGCCATAAAATTCTATGTTAAAAAAAAATTACCTCACAAAGCACCCCGAACTTCATTATTGATGTAATTTCCATGTTTTTATTCAAAAAAAATCCTGAAGCCTCAAAAATGGTTCAGATGAAAGATTTTTTTTTCATTGAATATGCAGCCAAAGAAAGAGGCAAGTCACGAAAACATATAAACAATCTTTTTTTCCTTTCTTTTAATGAAGAAACCACAATCACAGGTGTTTCTGGTTATGTGTGTTTTCTGTCTGAGGAGTTCATAATAGAAAACAATATTAGTTAATAAATGTTATCAAATGCCTGAATTAGAGATTTGAGAATTCAATTTTCAGTTTCTTCCAGTCTTTTGGAAAAAACAAAGGAATTCTATTCCTGTTGATAGACAGATGGCATGCTGGGAAATTCTTCAAACTACACACACTCCAAATGCATCAACATAATTAAAACAAAGGCAAAATACTGCGGATGCCAGAAACCTGAAATATAAACAGAAAATGCTGGAAATACTCAGCAGGCTAGGCAGCATCTGTAGAGAGGGAAACAGAGATAAGTGGGGGGGGGGATTTTTAACTCCAAAAAACGGGTGGGTTGGGAGGATAAAGTGTTAAAAATCTGAATCCCGACCTCAACCCGCCCACTTCCGGTTTTAACGGAGGCAGGACGGGGGATGGGCAGCCAAACCTCTTGCAGGAGGCGGGTTGGCACTTTAAATATTATAATGAGGCTGCATACTCATTTTGAAGCGTCATTTTAAATTTAACTGTGGGCGGCCGGTTTTCCCGGGCCACGGCGAACCCGGCAGCTAAAGGAAGGCGAGGACTGCTGGATCAAGCAGGTAAGTGCCTTTCCACTTACCTGCTGGATCCAGCATTCCTGCCTCGCCAACCATCCACGATCGGACACACCAACTAACTCCTCCGATATCCCTCCGATCTCCCCCCCCACCCCGAGGCCTCCGTTCCCCCCTCGGACCAATCTCCGACCTGCCCCCCTTTCTCCAACCCTCCATCCGGCCTTCTCGACACCACTCCACCCCCCCCCCCACAACGATCCCTGGCCCCGATCCCCTCCGACGTTCCTGGCCCCAACCCCCTGTGACGATCCCTGGCCCCTCCCCCCTCCGATGATCCTGGCCCCTGATCCCCTCCGATAATCCCTGGTCCTGACCCCCTCTGATGATCCTGGCCTTCCTCCTCTCTGCTCCCCAGGCCTACCCGCCTGCTAGCCAGCAAGCCTCTCAATCTGGCTGGCTGTGGGCAGTAAACAGATAAACAAATTTAAATCAGGCCCTGCCATTAAATTCGGCACGGCCTGAGGGAAATCCATTCTCCCGGGTTTCCCGTCCGCATTGCAGCCACCCCCCCAGCAGCTCCCCCGCCCCCCGCTCCCTACCTACCTCCAAGATAAAATTCTGGCCAACGCTTCTGCTCGATGACCTTTCATCAGAACTGGAAAAACTTACAGATGTAATGGGTTTTAAGGAAGTACAGAGGCAGGGAAAGCGGGGAGGGGAGGAAAGAACAAAAGGGAAGGTCTGTGATAGGGTGGAAGGCAGGAGAGATTAAATGACAAATGGGATGATGGTGCAAGGCAAAAGTGGGTGGTAATGGAACAATTAATGAAACAAAAGAGGGGTCTAGAGGAAATAACAACAGAAAACGCTGGAAAAACTCAGCAGGCCAGGCAGCATCCGTGGAGAGAGAAACAGAGTTAACGTTTCAGGTCGAAGACCTTTCGTCAGAAGGGGTCTAGAGGAGCTGTAAATCACAACAGCAGATTACCAGTAGCTGCTGTCCGATAAAAGTGGTTATGATCTGAAATTGTTGAACTCAATGTTTAGTCCGGAAGACTGTAAAGTGCCTAATCGAAAGATGAGGTGCTGTTTCTCGAGCTTCCGTTGAGATTCTTTGGAATAGTGTAGGAGGCTGAGGTCAGAGAGGTCAGAATGGGAGTGTGGTGAAGAATTAAAATGACAAGTGACCGGAAGCTCAGAGTTACGCTTGTGGACTGAATGGAGGTGTTCCGCAAAACGATCACCCAATCTGCATTTGGTCTCCCCAGTGTAGAGGAGACCGCATCATGAGCAGCGAGTACAGTATACTAAATTGAAAGAAGTACACGTAAATCGCTGTTTCACCTGGAAGGAGTGTTTGGGACCCTGGGCAGTGGGAAGGGAGGAGGTAAAAGGGCAGGTGTTGCATCTCCTGCTCTTGCACGGGAAGACATAATTAAAAGGTTTCTTCAACAATTGAGAGGTAAAAATGTACCCAGACTTTTGAGGCAGCACGAGGCCTTGAAGTAAATATTTTAATGAGGTATTAAAAGACACAAAAAAGACACCTTAGTGGGTAAATTTAATCATGTTAATGTGAGATACTTTTAAAATGTTATTTAAACCAAGAATGTCCATCCATCTGTGTCCTCTTTTGTATGTATCTCACTCTCTGTGTATGTCTATCATGTGTCTCTTTCTGTCTGTCACTTTTTGTATGTTTGTCACACAATTTCTTCATTCTCATCTCTCATTTTTTGTCTTTTTTAATTTTGAATTGGCTTGACTTCTTATTCTGATATTCTTGTCCTCCTTTAACTTCCACTCTTCATTTTCTTGTATGTCCGCTTTTGCTAATTTGTTAGTTCAAGTTGCATTTTATACTTAATTTCCTTAGCATGATTCTGCGGTCATACTTGATTGGCAGTTCACTACCGACAGAAGAGGGTGTCTGAATGAGTCAGGGCTTGATTGTGACTTTTTTTTAACATTTGTGAATACACTTTGCTTTAAAACAGAACCCTTAAATGTATCTCTTAATGTCTCTTAATGTCTCTTCATCTCCCCTTTGTTCTTTTATCCCCTCCCCCTTTTCCCAGCTTTACTCTGGCCTTAAATCTATTTGATTTCCGGCTCTTCACAGTTCTGACGAAAGGTCATCGACCTGAAACGTTAACTCTCTTTCTCTCTCCACGGATGCTGCCTGGCCTGCTGAGTTTTTCCAGCGTTTTCTGTTGTTATTTCCTTAAATGTAATGCTTTTTTCCCAATCCTCTCTGAGGGAAAAATAGTCAAAAGTACACAACATGACAGCCTCTTTAAAATTATGTGCGTGCACGGAAATTACAGCAATGATATTCCCTCCGTGACAGCTTAAACATTTGAGGTTACTGTTTAGCACAACATTCAGCAGTTGACCAGCTCCTTATTTAAATATGTTTGCTCGTTGGGTAGCTTTCAAAATTTCAGTTAATGAAAAGCTAATTTTTTTTTAACCTTCAGTTCACAGGTCACTGCACAAGTGTAATCCATACTCAATGAGAGGCCACATAACTAGTAGTCAACAAGCAATGATTTTCAACAACAGTAACAGCTTTTATTTATATATTGGGGTTGATTGTAACTGTTCCCGCCGGGCGGCAATTGGGTGACAGTGGGTCGTACGCCCGTGTTACACCCACTCTGATTTTCGTTTCCATTGATTTCAATGGAAAACAAAATTGTGTCGTGTGCAAAACGGGCTGCTGACTTATTGTCGCCCCTTCCCTACCCAGCAGGCCAGCAGGAACAGTTAAAATCAGCCCTCGTGTCTTTGACACAGAAAATGTCCCACGGTGGGTTGGGGGGGGAACATAAGAATATAAGAACATAAGAAATGGGAGCAGGAGTAGGCCATTCGGCCCTTCGAGCCTGCTCCGCCATTCAATGAGATCATGGCTGATCTTCTGCCTCAACTCCATTCACCGGCCCTATCGCCATATCCCTTGATGCCCTTACTCGTCAGAAATCTGTCGACTTCTGTTTTGAATATACCCAATGACTGAGCCTCCATAGCCCTCTGGGGTAGAGAATTCCAAAGATTCACCACCCTCTGTGTGAAGACATTTCTTCTCATCTCAGTCCTGAATGGCCTACCCTATATCTTGAGCTGTGGCCCCTGGTTCTAGACTCTCCAGCCAAGGGAAGCATTCTCCCAGCATCCATCCTATCAAGCCGTGTAATAGTTTTGGATGCTTCAATGAGATCCCCTCTCATTCTTCTGAATTCAAGAGAATACAGGCCTAGTTTACTCAATCTCTTCTCATACGACAGTCCCGCCATCCCAGGAATCAATCTCGTGAACCTTCATTGCACTCCCTCTATGGCAAGTAAATCCTTCCTTAGGTAAGGAGACCAAAATTGTACACAGATGAAAAATAGATCAAAGGGATAAAGGAGTGGAACCCAAGCTGTGGTGGAGAGGAGGCCAAAGGCTTGGTTAAAAAGCTAGGCTTTGAAAAGTATTTCTTCTGTATTGAAATATGTTTTTACTAGTACAGTGCAGCACCATACTGTATTATATGACTGATTTTGCATGAAGTAGAGATAAGGAAATCAACTTGGCAAAATGCTGTTTGGCAATTCCAAGATGATATTTTGGACTTTTTAAGGAGGATGAACTTTAGATTGTTCAAACTACTGGGTTAATACTCAGCAAAATATTATGGGCTATTTCTAAAAGAATAAATTATCTAGGTCACTACCTAACCGAGAACTTAGGAGGAAATAGTGGGAATTGTTATTTGTTAAATCCCATGTTACTAATTCATCGCTCGTCTCAAATTGCTCTTTCATAGTCTATGACATCATCTGAACCACTTAATGGGCTGGATTTTCATTGACCCGTGGAGGTGGGTTTGGAGGCATGTGGGGGGTTAAAATTGCGAAAACTGGCGGGCGGGCACAAGCCCGCCTCCATCCCGCCTCCACGCAATTTTCATTAAATCGTGTCTGTTGGTCCCGACTTCGTCCCGCCTCTTAGAGGTGGGATAGGCTGTTAAGGCCCTTAACAAGCACTAAATTGCCTCTATAATGCCATTTTGAAAGGCTTTTGTGATTTTAACCCTTTTTCTACGTGAAGCACGCCTGTTCTGAACCACGAATGTGAAACCTGGCGGGAGCACATTTGGGGCTGGCTGGCTATGGGGATGCATATATGGATGGATGGGGAGGAGACATATCTGGGAGTGGTGGTGTAAAAATATCTGGGAGCAGACTTAGGGCTGCTGCTGCTCATTTTGCATCCAGGTCCTCTCACAGCAAAGGCCAGGCAGTCTTTGCAGACCTTCAATGCAGCAGCAATGATGACATCATCAGAGGTGAATTTCAGACTGAAAACACTAATTGGGTCATAGGTTCCCACATGCTGAAACTCAATTGCCCAATTAGGTGAAAATTGCATCAATCTCCCACATCCATTGCAGTCGGGTGGATAACACGAAAAGTGGATGACACGACCCCAACCCGCCCCAGTATCAAAATCCAGCCCAATGTATTACTGCCTGATAAAGATCGCAGATAATGTGATCTCCATTATACAGTGCATCTTCCAGAGTGTTTTGTGATGGAGTAAAGGGATTCAGGTTATGAAATGCACACGATGAAGCCATGTATTTTAAGCTTCTAGCGATGTTCTATTCCAGCAGATACCATACCAAATGTCCATTCTTTTGTTAGCAGTAGAGAGAACCAAGCAATCGTGAGCCCAATACAAACAGTTGAAGAGCTCATGTGATGCAGTTTTTGATCTGTTAAAGTTTATCCTTGCAGTGTGGGCTTTTAATGGTTGATAATATCTCCCAAAAAATTAAATTGTAACTGTGTCAAGATCCAAACATTCTCATTTGGAAGGCTCCATTGGGTGGATTGGAATTTGACTTTTGACCTCTGCTCCAGGTTTGAACCCAGCCACCTCATTGCTTCGTGCCACCCAAAGGTCAAAATCAACGCCAAGGAAATTAATGACTTGTTTTGGGAGATTGTAATACATTTTGTGTGACATGAAAAAGGTGTGTCCTTGATTAGGTAACTCAGGCACATTTCAATGCCCTGAGATAAAAAGGAGCATTATTAACAGTGAGGTACACAAAGGTGTGGATTGTAAAACCAGCCATTATATTACAGGATCCCATAGATATGAAGGGTGGGACAATGAGGGCAATGTTGGTTTCTTGTTACTCTAAATAAACTTTACTGGGATGTTCAGAGGAAGTTCAGTTCTGGAAAAGCTACATTTTCCAATGGAGACTTCATGCAACAGATGCTATATTATAATTTTGACTAAATTTGATATTTTTCAGTGAATGTTGTGTTCATCAAGGGATGTGGATGATAGCACAGAGGAAATGAAAGACTTTTCCACTTCAGGCACATAATATCACCATTGAGCACTCCCAAATCAAGCATAGCAGAGATTAGATATGCTATAACTCCTTTCCCCAATAATTCGCCTTCATATCGAACCTCAGAAGTCGGCACAGACACGATGGGTCGAATGGCCTCCTTCTGTCTCGTACATTTCTGTGATTCTATGATTCTATAAGTGTACAGTGTGAATCTCCCACACTGGCTATTCTTGTGGCCCCTGAAAGAAATTTCAAACTTATGTTGACTTGTGGGCTGGTTTGTGCAGTGGTTGTGCTCCCATTGAGACGTAGGTTAAAACCCGTCCGAACTCACTTAACATTAAAAAAAACCTTACAGCTAACATAAAAGGAAGACTTTCATCCCTATCAATGGGGACTGATTTGAAACTTAGGTCTCCAAGGTGAACGAAGACTGTGCTAACTCATTCTTGTTATTGGCTGCTTACTTTTTATTTTTCTCTTACAGAATTTTTACCATCAGACATCTTTCATGCAGTTACATTGTTGTACTATCCTCAAATTATAATCTCATATAAACTAAAATGGCAATTCTGTGATTCGAGCCAGGAAGCCCTGCTCAAAGGTAATGTGGGTCAAACCTAGGACTACAACAATGTAGCCCCAATTCTATGACCCACACTCCCATTGAACAAGACTTCCTGCTGTCAGAACAGGATCATGGAATCACACTTTAAATTCTTTCTTTAATTCCTACATTACAACAGTAACTACACTTCAAAAGTACTTCATTGGTTGTAAAGTGCTTTGGGGCGTCCGGTGGTCATGAAAGGCGCTATATAAATGCAAGTCTTTCTTTCTATCTTTGTAGCATCAGTCTAGCTGAGATCAGAAAACTCAACACATTGGGGATCAAACCTGGGATCATCCTGGTCTGTAACACTCAGCTACTCACTGGATAAACTGACTGAGCCATCAATAATACATTTAAAATGTCTTAGAAGCTAGGTTTGCTGATAAATTGGCCCTTAATGGGTATACACTCATATTAACAAAGTGAAGATCATTATGGAGACCATAATGTCTGAAAATGTCTGATATCTGCCCAAATAATTATTAGCAAAAGAGTTCCATCACTTCTTGTGTCACTGACTGACTCAGGGCGCGATCTTGCCAGCCCTGGGGAGGCGGGTATGGAGGCGGGACTGCCGGGAAAATGGCAGAATCTGGGGGTGGGTGCCCAACCCGCCCCAAACCCTCCTCCGTGCCATCTTGCCAGGAGGCGGGTAGCCTACCTGCGCCGGGTCCCGTCTCCTTGGAGGCGGGAAGGGGATTAGGCAGATAAGAGGATTATCCCTATTTTGCCCACACAAGTGCGGGCTTCCCGAAAGCTCCGAACCCCGCCAGGGTCACCGAGGTGAAGCAGTGGGTCTACAGGGGTCGGAGGGGTGCAAAAGTGTGCTGTGAAGGTAAGTGATGGGTGCAAGTGTGGAGAGGTGAGTATGTGAGCTAAGTGGAAAGTGTTAGAAAAAGTTTACTTACCTTTGTTTCTTCCTGCAGGCTTCAAGAGTTGGGTATGCGGAGAGTCTCGCATCTCCGCGGCAGAGATGACAGATGGCCGTTGCATTCTCCAATACAACAACCATCTAAATTCTGCAAAAGAAAGAGGTTTGATGAGGACTTGAATTCAAGAACTCACGAAACTACAGAGAATGTCAGTGTTTGACAGCTTCACAGAGCTGCCAAACGATGACAATTCATCTGTCAAAAATTTTTGACAGATGAAACGTCATACATTGACGTTCTCTGTAACCGGCTTTCCCTGAATTGGCCTGCTAAGCCTGCTGGTCAGGCTTAACAAGGTCAATCAAGGGAAAATAGCATGGGTTGGCCAGAAGTTGATGGAGGCGGGACTGAAACCCGACAAGTGGGAGTCCCGCCTCCAAAAGCTCCCCATTGGCAAAATCCAGCCCATAAACCCCATAAGTTAAATGCGACATAATGCAGCCACATGGCCACAGTGTGGAACAAAGATTTGCTTTTTTTTAAAACTGCCAACTTAAAACCATTTGTTCCACAAATATATTCATATTCAATGAATTGACATGTAATGTTCCAATAATTAACTGCAGATTATCACTGAATAAAATCACAGTGATTGCATCTTTTTAATCTTTGTGCAATGGAATTATCTGCATAAAACATCCTGGTCAACTATAGCCATTAGGACACTCATTCCTGGCAAAAAATAAAAAAATAAAATCAAACTACCTCAAAGTCCACAAAACAAACAGGCGTTTTGTTTGTCACATGATATTTCTTGTATTACACTTCAGTGTCACATGTCTATGAACACATGTCTTGCAGCTAATTAGCTGAATTTGCACATTCATAAAACAGAAATCTGAGCTTTTGAGTTCATGCACGTTCCCAGACCCATCAATATTAGCTGAAGAGACTGACACAGGAAGGCTATAGTTCCCAGCATGTATATGTGCCTCCAACCTCTAAGATTGGCAGCAAGACTGGTCATTTCTATAGCATGACTGGGCTTAATATTTGTAAGCCTTGCCCTGCCATAGTAAATTGCGAAGAACAAAAGCCCCCAGGGACCCATTTTTAGGACAGTGAAAAGTAATCATTTTTGTAGGGAACATTCAAACAAGGTAAAACAACAACTCTGAAATCCTTTAAATTATCTGTAACTGTATCATGGAAGTTACAATGAAGAAAGGTTGATATAATGGGAGTGGTTACAAATATCTCGGGGTTTATGGAATTTTCCAAATCCTAACTGAGATTACTGCCTTGCACTATATAATATTCTTTTTTTTTTAAATATTTCTCCTGGATTGCTCTGTAATCTGTTGGAAACTTTGAAAATGCCCAAAACTGCCTGGGCTAAACTCTTGTGGTTTATGATTTCGACCCTTCAATAAAGTCACTGCTTTATAATTTCTCCCAGGTATGTCAAATTTCATGTCGTTTTATTCTTTCAATGGGTCAGCATAGTACAACAATGGCATGCGGTACTGTAATCTTATCCAAGACAGAGAAAACGTTAAGTGGACTTTAATACCTAAGAATGCTTCGGACTATTTGTGGAATTTATGCCAACATTCCTCTCCAATATACTTGCACAGCACTTCCTGACAAAACACCCCACCTTGACCCTGTTTACCAATATTATTTATCTAACTTTCATTGACTTCACTCCACATGACTGCAAGTGGCTTTCAAGTGCAGATGCCCTGATTTAGTCGTGGAATTCGGTGTTAGGAAACGTAAGGTGCGGTAGGCGGCCCCTGGACCATACATTGGCAAACACCAAATTAATCCCTGCTGTTGTCTTTTTTTGGACCTAAATCGAATGCTGGTAAGCACTAAAAGTTACATTTCTCTCTTTCTCTACTTCATTTTGACTCATACACTGTTACTGTGAAGGTGAGACGCTGTGTTAATTCCTGGTTTGGTTATGATTTAACAACAACAAAAACCGAAAAGGCAAAAACAAAGTAACATCAACTGTTCTTTTTAAACTAATTTCTACAATTATGCTCCGTATTTACAAGGGGTTGGAAATGATTGTTGTGAATCATAGGTCTACGAGTGAAAGTTACTGCCATGATTTACTAAGTTACAAATACAGCACGAAAGCTAAAGACAATCAAATTGTCTTTTTTCCCTCTATAATTTGAGTTTTACATTTTCTTTATTTTTATTGAAATTCCTTGGGGTAAAAATTCACTTGGTTGCGCCTCCCGTTAGCGCCTTAAGAGGGCGCTAATGGGGCGTTAAGCCGCTAACGCCCGGGCGCAGCGATGTTTGCGCCGCTCGAGAACTTAACTTGAGATTGTGCGGCGGCGCTAAAACTTACCGCTGCGACCACCTGCGCGCGCAGATTATGACGTCATTCCATGGTGCAACGCCCTTGGGGCGCCCCGGAGCGGAAATTGAGTGGCGCCCCATGCCTTACCGCCTGGCGCTTCCAACGACCGGAAGACTGGAACGCTATCAATCGGTGTGGGGCTGGGGGGGGCGCTATTTAAAGGGGGCCTCTTCCTGTCTTTTTCTGTGGTCGACATTTATGCACCACTCGTTCTGAGAGAGAGAGAGAGATTCGGAGAGAGAGAGAGAGAGACTTCTACATTGACTCAACGCTTTGTGAGGTAGTTTTGCCTATTCATCCTAACTTTGTTGCTACTTTAGTTGCTGTCCCTCATTACTTTTCTGGCAAAGAGAATATGGGGGCTGCAATGATTGGGGGCGTCGTCCTGCTCCAGCTGAATTGGAGGATACAGAGACGCAGACAGAGAGTGGCAATGATGGCCAGACGGAGGAGGGCCATCAGGCGCATGTACAGGAGAGCTTACCCTCCCAGGGTATATCGTGAACAGCTCTCCTACATCCATATGTCCGAGGAGCTGTGTTTGCGAAGGCTGCGATTCAGCAAGGAGGTGGTCACTGAGCTCTGCCACCTGCTGCAGCCAGATCTGCAGCCTCAGCTGAGGTCCAGGACGTCTCTGTCGGTGGCAGTGAAGGTCACAGTGGCTTTGAACTTCTACGCCACTGGCTCATTCCAAGCTGCTGTTGGGGACCTCGCCAATATCTCCCAGTTTGCGGTGCATCGCTGCATCCGGCAGGTCACCAATGCCCTCTTCAGAAGGAGACGAGACTTCATCTCTTTCCCTATGACCCCAGACAAGCAGCGTGACCGTGCTCTGGGCTTTGCGAGGGTAGCGGGCTTCCCCATGGTGCAGGGCGCCATTGACTGCACGCATGTGGCTTTGCGTGCTCCGCGAGAGAATGCAGAGGAATTCAGGAACAGAAAGGGGTTCCATTCCTTGAATGTGCAGTTGGTCTGTGACCACAGACAGGTGATACTCGCTGTCAATGCCCACTATCCGGGCAGCTGCCACGATGCTTTCATCCTGCGCCAGACTACTGTGGCAGAAGTTTTCGAGGCACCGCATCAGCCAGTTGGTTGGCTTCTCGGGGACAAGGGGTACGCATTGAGCACCTGGCTGATGACACCGCTCCGTACGCCAAACAGCCCTGCTGAGCTGCGGTACAATGAAAGCCATCAAGCAACCAGGAACATTATTTAGCGCACAATCGGCGTGCTGAAACAACGGTTCCGCTGTCTGGACCATTCCGGAGGAGCCCTGCAGTACTCGCCTGAGCAAGTTTCGAACTTCGTAGTCGTGTGCTGCATGTTGCACAACATGGCAATCCTCAGGACCCAGCCAATGCCACCAGGCCTTGTAGCACCACCAGAGGAGGAGG
Source organism: Squalus acanthias (assembly GCA_030390025.1). NCBI lineage: Eukaryota > Metazoa > Chordata > Chondrichthyes > Squaliformes > Squalidae > Squalus > Squalus acanthias. The sequence goes on along the minus strand of CM059427.1, from coordinate 173,754,907 downwards.
AGGAAGAGGAGGAAGAGGACGAGGACGATGATCATCAGCAGCACCAAGGCGGGAGGGCGGCCCACAATGGTCAAACTGCAAGGGCCGTCCATCAACGACTAATAGCAAGCCGCTTCTAGGGCCCCTGCCATTGCTACAAATACTAATCAACCCAGCACGCAACCCCTAAGCCGGCCAAGGCACCAATAATTCCAACCACCAGCCATGTATATTTTGAATACAGAAACTTATTTATTTTACAAACTCTGTGTGTGTCAATTCCTCATGACAAACTCATAGAAATAAACACAAAAAAACAGTCAATAACATAACTGGTTCTCACAACCTGGAGATAATGTCCAAAACACTAAACAAAAGTTGGACCATGAACCTCGGCCTTTAATAAAAAAATGACCAGCATTTTGTCACACCTCCTACTTTTTGCCCTTCGAGGGTGATCTCCTTCTCTTGCGCACTTCCCCCCTTCTAACCCTACTGCTCCTCCGTAATGGAAACTCAGTGGCTGCAGCAAGGCTGGTGGAAGGCTGCTGCTCGTCAGACGCTGACACTGCAGATGCCCCTGAAGGACGGCCTCGACCACTTCTGGGCCTGGAGGGCCCGGCTGCAGACTGCACCAACTCTGCATGGGCGGCAGCAGTCTGTCCTACAGGCGGTGGCAAGAGCAGTGGAGAAGTGACAGTGTTGGCAGCAGGAATGCTGTCATCGTGCGAGAGGACAGCAACTCCCTGCTCGCCCGACACACTGGCACTCCCACGGGGCAGCACTTCAGCATCCGGAGCAATCTGCCGGAGAACAGATTGCTGGCCTGCTGTGGCGCGGTGACAGCCCCGGGGACATGTGCACGAACCATCGAGGTTGGCAGCAGTCTGTGCTCGCGTGGCCTCCATCTGAGTCTGTATGAGAGCAGTCAGAGGTGGGATCACGGCAGCCAGTGACTGAATTGCAGCACTAAGCGTTAGTGTGGCATCCGCCTGTGCTACAGCGAAGTGCTCCACACTCCTTGCCAGTGACTCAATGCATTCGGGCACCCTTCCCACTGCACCCATGAGCTCAGTGTGCATGCACACCGCCTGGGTGTTCATTTCTGCAATCAGCCGCTCCTCCTCTGCGTCCATTGCAGTAGGAGTGTCTGGCATACTCTCCCTCTGGGGAGAAGGCCCCCGTTCTTCCCTACCCCCCCCATGGCGTTGCTGCAGCCCGCTGGGTCCTGGAGCTTCACCATCATCAGCCCCTTCCCCCCTGCTCCCCTCCGGGGAAGGCGTGTTCCCAGTGTGGGCATGGGCTTCCTCGGGAGAGGGTGGCACTGATGCTCTGGCTTCCTCTTCCTCCTCAGCTGCAGCATCACTCCCAGTGGCAGCTTCAGGGCCCGTCTCCTCAGCTGGTGAATCACCATCTGAAAGCAGGGAGGTACAAGAGTGGCTTTAGCGTGAGGACAGGGTGGCAGTAAGGGAGGAATAAGTGCAGCGAGTTAGCAAGTTGGATTGATAGTGTCAAAGGCTGGTGTTGTGAGGGACAAGTGGAAGGACAGAGGACAAAAAGGTGATGACCTTACCATTGCTGTCCACAACGGGGTCGGCGTCTCCAGTGGCGACGGGACCGATCACCCGGCTTGCCACAATCCTGTGGACGCGCTCCTCCAGATCGCTGAGGGGTTGCAGCTGAAGCCGCCCTCCACCTGTCCGTTGCTGCTGTCTCCTATTATGAGCCAGCATCTGAGTAAATATACAGCCATGGTCTTGCCTGATGTGCCTCCCATAGGTGAATAGCCCTTACAATATACAGCCATGGTCTTGCCTGATGTGCCTCCCATAGGTGAATAGCCCTTACAATATACAGCCATGGTCTTGCCTGATGTGCCTCCCATAGGTGAATAGCCCTTACTGTATGCAAAGTGTGGAATGTGTGTGTGTGTTTGATGAAAGGGCTATAGGTGTTGGATGAGTGTTGTGCATTGGGGTTTTAAGACCCTCTGGCCTTAGAGTGAGGTTGAGATGGAGGGATGGAGAGGTATTGAGAAAAAGCCACTCACCCTGACGACCCGAGTGAGGTCGTTGAACTTTTTGCGGCATTGAGTATGGGTCCTGGGCACCATGCTCCTGGAGGAGACGCTCTGAGCCACCTCCCTCCACACTCTTCTGAACTCGCGTGGCAAAGGCCTCCTGCCACTCTCAGGGAACAGCATACATCGTCTGCGCTCCACTGCGCCAACCAGAGCATCCAAGGCCCGCTCGGTGAAGCGATGAGCGCGTTCTTTCACCCTCTCCATGCTTGGCAGCAAAATGGATTCACAGGTCTCTCTGGACTGAGATTCAAGGCTGCAATGAGCAGGGTGTGGCTGGGGAGCAAGTTGGCCCCCCCCGCTTTAAGAAGTGGCCGGCGCCAGTGTGTCTGTGTTCCCTCGCTAACTGGCAGCAGCTGCGCTGCGCTCGCGCGCTGAGTTAGCGCCTCACTCCTTGGCCTTTGCGCCTTAAGACAGGTGTGCAGCGCCTGCTTTAGCGCTCCACTCACCTCCCGGGGCGGTAAAAGTGAAGTTTCCAGTCAGTGCCGATAATTAGCGCCAGGCGCTAATATTTGCGTCCAGACGATATTTGCTCCCCAAATGGGGCGCGACCTAATTTTTCCCCCCTTGTCTTTCCAGTTTTTTTCCCTCAATTTTAACCTTTTTCACACTGAGGTACATTCTGAAACAGCAGCAACAGCTGTTGTACCAGATTATTGCCATTGAGTGGAGCTCTCGATGTGGGTTCCAGCCGTTCACTGACACTAACTGGTTTGAATTAAATACTGCAATCTAAGGTTTTAAGTTCTGTAAAAGTTCGTTACTGTGCGGATTGGTGGCTGAGGAGCTGCAGCAATTTAACAGAATTAACTTTGTGTTTAAAGGAGAGTTCTATATTCATTTGGAGCAAAACAAAAACCCCAAACCGGTTGAAGGGGGCGGGAGTGATTTTAACCCGACTCGCTCAGCAGAGACCTGGCGGGTGGGCAGTTAAAATCGCCCTGGCTCTTACCTGTCCGAAAGCCGCCATGATCTCAACATCTGCAATTTTAACCTGCTCTCCTGAACAGGCAGCAAGGACACATGCCCGGATCGATCAGGGTTGTTCTTTACATAAGCATGTTGCGGCCCGATCATTGAGACCCGACTGTAAGTTTAACTCATTCCTGAGCGGGTAATCAATCTGAAGTTAAAATCGGGACCGCCCTAGGGACTTTGGCCAAGATTCTGCTCACCTCGGCGGGTCCAGTGCGGCCGGTGTCGGTGGCGGGTCGCGGCCTAAAATGAACTTACCTCAAAGGGGATTGTTAAGCCCGCCCAGCGTGTTTCCCCACCCAATTAGATGGAGCGGGTCTGGTGACGTCATTCATGACGCATCTTGATCCGGTTCCCTTAAAGGAACCGTAGCCACCTTACGTTTGATGTTTGTGCTGTCAGTGTGCTACAGCATTGAAGTGCTGCAAACATTGACAATCACTGCACAGAGGCAGAGGACTGCGCCCAGGTTCTCCCATGACTCCCTCCATAGGAAGTCAGAGCACTCAGGGAGGTCCTCTTCCCTTCCGATGGGCAGAAGAGACCTCCCCAGGAGACCAAGACAGCCTGGTTGCACATTGGAGAAGAGGTCACAAGAAGGGATGTCATCAGGAGGACCTGGGTGCAGTGGTGTAAACCTTTCAATGATCTCATTAGATCAGGAAACGTGAGTACAAAGCCACACTCACCTTCATCCTGCTGTGCCTCTCATCACATCCCCATCACTCTGCCTTCCCTACCCTACTCCTGCGCATCCTTACTCACATCAACTTACCTTGCACCTCCATCCATCCCTCGCTATCTATATTATCACATCCCCATCTCACTAGCCACCCCTCACACTCATCCTCATCCTAGTGCAATCATACCAACTAACAACACACAAGGGTAGCTACTTGGGTGTTTTATCCAATGTTCATGCAAAGTTTCTGTTAATGTGCTGTCAAACACTGAAACTTTATTTTCAACACTTTGCATTCTTGGACAGATTTGTGTGCACCTTTGGAAGTGGCTTAGTGAGTTGCAGTGAATGGTGAGACATAACGGTACCCCCAGCAATGGTGATGAGTGTGAAAGGAATGGCTTGGACATTGTAGGGATGTTTTATGGTGTTCGTGTGGGGTGGTGCCAACCTGGCACATCATGTGGCAGCCAGGGTGTACAGCATCAAGTGAAGTAAATCTGGCCATGTTGAGGCCATCCCTGGCCTCCCGGGCAGCAATGTGCTTGGATGCTGATTCCCTCTGTCCTGTGCAGCATCAGGTGATTGTGGAGAAGGTTGGTGTTGTTGGTGCTGCTGGTGTGCCTGGTGCTGCTGGTGTTGGGCTGATCGTGGTCAGATTCTGAGGACCAAGGTGATACACTATAAACAGCACCCATGCTGATGGAATAGCGGTGAAGTTGAGATGACAGAAGCGATCTGTAAATGGTGAGGGAGAGCTTGTTCCAATGAGGTGACACTGGATGGAGAGTTTGCTCCAAACACCTGCAGCCTGCATAAAGCTCAATCTGTCTTCCAAATAGAGTAAGCAATAGCTTCTGCACTTGGAAAGTGAACAGCTATGAGGTGGGAGCTTTTATAGCACATTTCAAGCTGTCAACTAATCAGCTGATTCAACTCCCACCTCAGGTTAACAGACGGGGTCCACGAGCAGCGAGGACCCTGTGGGCGAGCAGTTAAAGTTAAAAGGTAAGGTTAGAACCATTAATAAGGCTCTGTCAACAAGCCAATAATTGCTTTAATTGGGTCGCCAGCCTCTGCGGCTCGGGTCCAATCCGAGATCACAGATGCGCCATTGGGAAAGGCATGTTGCGGTGGGATGACAGCGGGTTCCCAAAAAAAATCTCAAAAATCTCCAAAAAAATCAAATTTCCCACCCAACCCACCACCGATCCCGCCTGCTGACCCCCTGAAAATTCTGGCATTTGATTCCCACATTCATGGCCATCCCCTTAATCTTGCCATCTCCTAAAGCCCCTCTACTCCCGTGGTTTTAGTGTTGATTAATCTCCTGGACACTGCTGCCAGCAACCCAGGAGAAAAATCATCATGACATTTAAAAAAATGTGTTTTTTAAATTTCTAAAATATTGAAGATGGGAAAAAACTGTTTGACTGAGCAGGGAGGTTGGAGGCAGGAATTTATTTGATGAATCCTCCAGGAATACGTCCAACCAGCGTTACCAAGTCAACGTTTCATGCATTGCACTTCCTCAGAACCCCTTCTAATGATGAAGAGCAATGTCTGAAAGGTTGACTTGTTGCTCTCCACAGATACTGTGCCTGACTTGCTGAGTGTTTCCAGGATTTTCTGTTTTCATTTACTGTAATAACTTCTCCACATGAATTTGGCCAGTGTGACCCACAACCAGCCAGTTCAAACCAAGTGTGTGTAAGTTTTGCATTTAAAAGTTAATCAAGACTTGTGCCCCACATTCTATAGTGACTTGGGCTCTCGGAAAGTACTTACATTTACCTCTATACCTGTATTTTGTATTCCACCGACTGAGAATTTTAAAATAATAAAATCACAAGATGGAAAAGCTGCATTGAGCGTACAACATGGCTGCCTCAGTCTCTGGAGTTCTATGATTGGTGACTAAAACCGAGGTTATCGGAGGTGATTACACCAAGCACTGTGCTATTTCAGGAAATTCAGCCTGTTGTGTGACCAAACTAATAAAACATTATTGCACCTCACTTAAAAATACTGCAACGCCCATTTGAAACAACTCCTGTATTGTGCAACAGCACTGGCAGGGCCCTGCTACAATGTTACTGTTTCGCTTTGGTCTTTCAGTGTTATTTTTCTTCAATAAAAGAGAGATTAAATTGTTTGTTTGTACCCTTGAGTGTTTAATGTTACTGCCAAAAATATCAGGGTGCAGTAAGAGCAGTTAATCAGTAAGTGGAATTCAAGCTGTTGGTATTTAACCAATAACTGAGGGATTACACATTGCCTGGCCTTTTATGTCTGTTCAGTAAAGGAACTGACAAGCAGAATCTCTTAAAGAAAGAAAAAGCTTATATTTATACAGTGGCTTTCACAATCTCAGGGTGTTCCTATGTGTTCACAGCCAGTGAATTACTTTTGAAATGTAGTCACTGTGGTTGTGCAAGTAAAATAGGCAGCCAATTTGTGCACAGCAATGAGATGAATGACCATCTAATCTGTTTTGATGGTGTTGTTCAATGGATAAATATTGGCCAAGACTCCCCCTGCTATTCTTCAAATTGTGCCATGGGATCTTTTACGTCCACCTGACAGGGCAGACGGAGCCTTGGTTTAGTGTCTCATCTAATAGACGCCACCTCTGACAATGCAGCACTTTCTCAGTACTGTATTGAAGTGCCAGCCTCGATTATGTGCTCAAATCCTGGAGTGGACATTTGACTTTCTGACTCAAAGGTGACAGTGCTACCACTGAGCCAAGCCCGATCTATCAGTGCAAGTCATCAGCTTCAACAGTCGGTAATACACTGTAAGACCAGGTACATTGGTCGCATCTGTGTACATTTTTACATCCATGTAAAAGCTAATTAACAACCTGTAATCCTGTAATATGAGTAAGTTCTTTTAGTATCAAATTCCCAAATTTATACTGCAGGATGGACTTAGCAACATCCAAAATAATGATTATAAAGCTCAGATTATAAAGCTGTGGGACAGTCTGTGTTAGAAACAAACATCCATATGCAACTTTTTGGGAGATTTAAGAGTCCTTGAGGGATGAGCTCCAATGGACCAAATGGCCTTTTCTTGCTTTGGCTTTTATTATGGATAACGTACTGTGGGGGAAAAATTCGGTCGGTTAGCGCCTCCTGTTAGCACCTGCAGATGGCGGTAATGGGGCGCTGATGCAGTAGTGCCAGGGCGAGGCGAATCCAGCGCCACACAGCAAATCAGGCTCCCCTGTTGCGCCGCCGGTATGAGGTACTGCCGGGGACTTCAAAGCCAGGCAGATCGCGCTCACTGGACGCCCGATCTGGAAAGTTCATTGTTGCCACTTACCTTTACACCTCGACCAGACAGCAACACAGAGAGCTGGCGTGCAGCTCCAGGAAGCTGGCTCCAGCGATGTTATTCAAAGGCATCAGAATTAATCACTTCCAGCTGTCAGGGCAGGTTAGTTTCAGTGATTTCTTGTCAGTTTCACCCTGTGGAACAGTTTGTATGAGTAATTTCAAGCTTCTTTTGTATCAGCAGTCTTCTGGCAAGTGCAAAGTAGCTACATTTGTTGCTCAAAGATTCAAACTGCTACACTTGGCAACATTAATGGGGGCTGTACTGGCATGCCACCTTGCCCTCCAGGATCTACGGTGGAGGGAGCGTAAGCAGCGAGAAATACGGGAACATGTGCGCAGAGGGATGAGGAGGGATATCAGGGCTCTCACCAGGAGGCCTTACCCTCCGAGAATATTCCGACAGCACCTCTCCTACCTTCAATTAAGCGAGGAGCAGTGTATTAGACGGCTTCTCATCACCAAGGTGGTGGTCACAGAACTCTGCCACCTCCTCCAAACAGACCTCCAGCCTCACAGCAAAATGACCTAAACCCCGATCCCTTTTGCTCACCACATGCCCATCATACCATCCCTGTGACATGCCATATCACAGCGTCCTCCTGGGCACAAAGGTGAAATGAGAGAGACCACAAAATATTGCAAACTCCATTAATAAATTTATGCATAAACATATCACACATATCACATTCATTCTAATAACAAATGACCCTAGTGCCTGCCATAGTTGAATAGCTGTCATAGTGTGCAAGGCGTGAGATGTGGGTGTGAGTGTTGGTAGGTAGAGATTGTTGGTGGGTGAGTGCTGGGGGTGTGGTGCTTTGGGCAGTGTGTGAAGCCTGTGGTACAGATGGTGGTATGTAGCATTTGTTGAAGCATTCAATCACCCTGACCACCTGATTGAGGTGGATCTGCCATGAGCAGACCTGCTTCAGTCCTCCAGCTCTTTCTCCTTGTTGTGCTTCTCCTTGCTGAGGCAGCTGCACAGCCAGCAATGCTGAGAATAAGGTGCTGCAGTAATGAACCTCCCCTTTAAGTACTGGGAAAAGCCTGTGGCAATACTGGCCGCGATTTCACCTTCAGAGGCGTGTCCGGTGCGGCCAGGCTCTGTAGCGGGGTGCAACCCCGCTGCTGGCTCCATCCCGCACCGTGAAAAGAATTTTACGCTGATTGGGCTTGTTAAGCCCGCCCAGCACATTTCCTGGCCAATTGAAGGAAGCGGGTATGATGACATCAATTGATGACGTGTCACCAGCCGGTTTCCTTAAAGGGACCATGAGCAAATTGTTTTTGACAGTTGTGCTGTTAGTGTTCTACAGCATTGAGGTGCTGCAAACACTGACAAGCACTGCACAGAGGTGCACGGCTGCACCCAGGCTCTCCCATGACTCCCTCCATATGCTTATGGAGGGAGTCACAGCATGCAGGGAGGTCCTCTTCCTTTCCCATGGGCAGAAGAGACCTCCCCAGGAGACCAACGCAGCCTGGTTGCACATTGCACAGGAGGGCACAAGGGATGTTGTCAGGAGGACCTGGCTGCAGTGGCGCAAACCTTTCAATGATCTCAGTAGATCACAAAACGTTACTGCAAAGCCACACTCAACCTCATCCTGCTGTGCCACTCATCACATCTCCATCACTCTGCCTTCCCTACCCTACTCCTGCACATTCTTACTCACACCAACTTACCTTGCACCTCCACCCAACCCTCTCTCTCTCTATCTACATTATCATAGCCCCATCTCACTAGCCACCCCTCACATTCACCCTCATCCTAGTCCAATCATACCAACTAACAGCACACAAGGGTGGGCACTTGGGTGTTTTAGCCAATGTTAATGTGAAGTTTCTGTTAATGTGCTGTCAAACATTGAAATCTTTATTTTCAACACTTTGCATTCTTGGACAGATTTGTGTGCACCTTTGGAAGTGGCTTAGTGAGAGTGAATGGTGAGACATAACGGTACCCCCCACCCCCCCCCACCCCCGCAATGGTCATGAGTGTGAAAAGAATGGCTTGGGCATTGTAGGGATGCTTTATGGTGTTGGTGTGGGCTGGTGCCAACCTGGCACATTATGTGGCAGCCAGGGTGTACAGCGTCAAGTGAAGTAAATCTGGCCATGGTGAGGCCATCCCTGGCCCGCCGGGCAACAATGTGGTCGGGTGATGATGCCCTCTGTCCTGTGCAGCATCAGTTGATTGCGGAGAAGGTTGGTGTTGTTGTTGGTTCTGCTGGTGTGCCTGGTGCTGCTGGTGTTGGGGCTGATCGTGGTGGGATTCTGAGGACCAAGGTGATATTTTTTCAAGGACAACGATGCTGATGGAATAGATGGCAGGTGAGGTTGAGATGACAGAAGCGATCAGTCAATGGTGTTCCAATGAGGTGACACTGGATAGAGAGTTAGCTCCAAACACTTGCAAACTCCCTACCCGCTGTCAAAAAAATGTTTTCGCATCCGACCCACCTCCAAACGCCCCCGCTGACCCCCCAAAAAATTCCCCCCGATGAGTTGCGATTAGACTGCACCCGATATTGGTCCACCTTTTCAGTGTAACGCCACTGAGCTATGCTTTTAAGACTTGATTTAGCGCTCCAATCATTTCTTTGAGCAGTGAGAATGAATTTTGCGTGCAGTCTAAAGCATTAGCGCCAAACTTTTTTGAGATACCGTCCAGGCCTGGGCTATAATGAATTTCTCGCCCCGTGAATGTGTTCTTGTTTTCATGATAGCTACTTCTGAGGATGCACCAAAAGCAGTCAGAAAATTATTTAAATTTATTATAAAGTGTAATTACATCATAACAGTAGCTGCTGGGTTACAGGTCTCATGTGCTGTTGTTATCTCTTCACTAAATATCTATTCAGGTGTTAGCCTTGGCTCTGGTAGCAATCTCTCCTCAGAAAGTCATGGGGGAAAAATTCGGTATCGTCCATTTTAAGAACATAAGAACATAAGAAATAGGAGCAGGAGTAGGCCAATTGGCCCCTCGAGCCTGCTCCGCCATTCAATAAGATCATGGCTCATCTGATCCTAACCGTCAATCTACTATCACAGAACCATCTCCTGAACCTAACAGAATTGGACACACGAAATAGGAGCAGGATCAGGCTACACGGCCCCTGGGCCCGCTACGCTACCCACAGGGCCATGACCGATCCGAACCTAGACTCATGTCCAAATTCCTGCCCGCTCCCCGTAACCCTTACTTCCCTTTACTTCTAGGAAACTGTCTATTTCTGTTTTAAATTTATGTAATGATGTAGCTTCTACAGCTTTTTGGGCAGCATATTCCATGGACCTACCACCCTCTGAATGAAGTAATTCCTTCTCATCTCAGTTTTGAAAGAGCAGCCCCTTATTCTAAGACTATGCCCCCTAGTTCTAGTTTCACCCATCATCGGGAACATCCTCCCCGCATCCACCCGATCCAACCCCTTCACAATCTTATATGTTTCAATAAGATCGCCTCTCATTCTTCTGAACTCCAATGAGTAGAGTCCCAATCTACCCAACCTCTCCTCATATGTCCATCCCCTCATCCCCGGGATTAACAGAGTGAACCTTCTTTGTACTGACTCGAGAGCAAGTATGTCTTTTCTTAAGTATGGACACCAAAACTGTATGCAGTATTCCAGGTGCGGTCTCACCAATACCTTGTACAACTGAAGCAATACCTCCCTATTTTTATATTCTATCCCCCTAGCAATGAAAGCCAACATTCCATTGGCCTTCTTAATCGCTTGCTGCACCTGCATACTAACCTTTTGAGTTTCGTGCACCAGGACCCCCAGATCCCTTTGTACTTCAGTACTTTCCAGTTTCTTGCCATTTAGATAATAACTTGCTCTACTATTTTTCCTGCCAAAGTGCATAACCTCACACTTTCCAGTATTGTATTCCATCTGCCAAATCTCTGCCCACTTACTTAGCCTGTCTATGTCCCCTTGCAGATTTTTTATGTTCTCCTCACTCACTACTTTCCCTCCCATCTTAGTATCATCTGCAAACTTTGATATGTTATGTTTTGGGACGCTAACATCGCCTGGGCGCTAACTTAGCGCCGGTGACCGCAAAATTGAGTTTTAGCGCCACAAGAGGGCAGTGGAGTGCTAAATCAAGCGGAGAGCGGGGCGGAGACTTCAGCAGCGCTGCAAACTGGGCCACGCAACGTTGCCACGTTCAAAGGCTCCTTCCCTCCCTTAAAGGCTCTGCAATTTAAAAAGTACCTACCTGGACCACCTAGGCAGCCACAATCCCGCGTGATCAGCCCGGCACTCAAGCAGAGTGCCAGGCTGATCGATCGCAGGCAGGAACCAGCGGAAAAACATGGAATAACAAAGGTAAGTTGTTTTTTTTTACTTAACTCAGCCACCTCGCCTTTAATCATCGCCCCCGAAGTGACCGCCTGATGCACGCCTCCTGCAGCTGTCGGTGTTTTCGATGCACGCTGCTGCAGGGGGCACAAGTCAATTTCGGGTCCGGGGCGCTACCGGGACGATGCGCACGCCGATGACGTCAAGATCTCCAGGCAAAAGAGATCAGGGCGCAATGCTGTAGCGCTACCGCAAAACTCCCGCCAAATATGGCAGGAGTTGATGTCAGCATCACGCTCGGTCGCAAAGCCATTTGAGCCCCATTAGTGTCCCCCGGGGGGCACTAACGGGAGGCACAAAGGCACCCAATTTCACACCCATGGTTTCAAGCTGCACTCTAGAGACTTGGGGTGAAAAATTGGGTTGCGCCCCCTTTGGGGCGCTAACTTTGCCAGGGCGCTAAAGATAGCGCCCCCGCGCCCAAAATTCACCAGTAGCGCCCCAAGAGGGAGGCGGGGCGCTACTAGAAGTGGCCCGCCTCCCTCTTGGGGCTCTGTGAGTGAATATGGGCGGCACATCGCGCGGCGGTACTGCAGGCCTTCCTCCCCTTATTAAGCCTAGCGCAGCCCGACCCGGGGCCCAGGAATCGGAGTGCCGGCAAAACAGCCCTGGTCGCAGGTAGGCCCCCCTAACCCCGTCGGACATAGCGTCTGGCGGTAAGTCAGGGGGTGCTGCTGAAGATCGCGGCCGAGGTGCGAGTGGGGTGTGATGTCATCGCCAACAGCGCAGCGCCACGGGGCGCTAACAGTTACCGCTGATGCTAACCTCCTGCTGAATTTCGTGGGAGGTGTTAGCGGCGCCGTGCCCAGACGCTAGTTGCTTTGCGCCCCCGTTAGCACCCTAAGAGGGCGCTAACAGGAGGCGCAAATCAACCAAATTTTTCCCCCTTATAATCTCGGCGGATAGTTCAGTACAGTGCTGTAGGAGTGCTGCAATGTTGGGGTACCACCTTTTGGATAAGATGTTAAACCGAGGTTCCATCTGGCTTTTCAGGTGGATGTAAAAGATCCCCATGCACTTTCTGAAGAAGAGCAGGGAAGTTCTCCTGGCCGATACTTATCCCTCAGGCAACACCATCAAAAATAGATTATCTGGTCATTTGAAATAACAACAGAAAGCGCTGGAAAAACTCAGCAGGCCAGGCAACATCCATGGAGAGAGAAACAGAGTTTCAGGTCGAAGACCCTTCGTCAGAACCTGGTCATTTATCTGATTGCTGTTTGTGGGACATTACTGTGTGGAAATTAGCTGTCCCTTTTCCCTATAATACAGCAGTTCAACACTTCACAAGTACTTAATTGGCTGTAAAAAGATATGGGATGCCCTGAGGTTGTGAAAGGTGTCATATAAATGCAAGTTATTTCTTTAACAGAAACCTGGCTGCTATCAACAAACTCACAGGCTGATATTTAAGGGGAGGGTGTGGGTGAGGCATTTATTTTTTTAAGTTGTGTGCATAGAAACATTCAGAAGCATAAGCAATAATTTTAATTTGTAAAATCCTGCTGATTACAGGTGAGGCTGAACCTTGAAGTGACAAGATGAAGTCAGGTATGTTTTATAACTTACTCAGTGTTATCCTGCACTCTCTCTGTTATCCTGCTCTCTCTCTGTTATCCTGCTCTCTCTCTCTGTTATCCTGCTCTCTCTGTGTTATCCTGCTCTCTCTGTGTTATCCTGCTCTCTCTGTGTTATCCTGCTCTCTCAGTGTTATCCTGCTCTCTCTGTGTTATCCTGCTCTCTCAGTGTTATCCTGCTCTCTCAGTGTTATCCTGCTCTCTCAGTGTTATCCTGCTCTCTGTGTTATCCTGCTCTCTCTGTGTTATCCTGCTCTCTCTCTCTGTGTTATCCTGCTCTCTCTCTCTGTGTTATCCTGCTTTCTCTCTCTGTGTTATCCTGCTCTCTCAGTGTTATCCTGCTCTCTCTGTGTTATCCTGCTCTCTCAGTGTTATCCTGCTCTCTCAGTGTTATCCTGCTCTCTCAGTGTTATCCTGCTCTCTCTCTCTGTGTTATCCTGCTCTCTCTGTGTTATCCTGCTCTCTCAGTGTTATCCTGCTCTCTCAGTGTTATCCTGCTCTCTCTCTCTGTGTTATCCTGCTCTCTCTGTGTTATCCTGCTCTCTCAGTGTTATCCTGCTCTCTCTGTGTTATCCTGCTCCTTCACTGTTATCCTGTTTGCACAGTGCACCAGTTCTACCCTAACATGGCAATCGGGATCATCGAACCTCAATTTGCATCTTAAAACAGGCCTACCGCATGAAACAAGCAGGGCCTGCTGCGTTCAGGATAACCATGTGTACCTGCAGCCGAATCGCCGGTCCTTAAAAGGACCACTTGAGGCCACCACCAAAAAGGTGCGATTTAAAAAAAATACTTAGCTAAAGTTGGAACTGGGAGGGGCAGGAGTGCTCCTCCCAGCTCTTCGGCAGTCCTGAAGTCCATTACCAGTCTCCGCTCGCTCCCTCCCTCCCTCCAAGCTATACTTTCCCCCACCCCAGACCTACCTGTGGGCCACAGCCGGAGAGGAAGCTGGCCCAACCTCACCTTCATGGAACCAGCCAGCTGCCTCAGGATTGGTGTCCGTAACTCTCCGGCAATATGCCTGAGGCCCAATTTCAGATGAGCCTCAGGACTCCGGCTTCTGGCACATACTTCCAGTGCGCTGCCTATTTCAGGTCTGAAACCAATTTCCACCCCATAAAGTACTTTGGTACTGATTAATTGACAGAGTTTAAATTACTACAGGTGCAAATGTCGTTGAAGTGTGAACTGTATCTCAGCATTAGCTGGGTTTTGTTTTATAACAGTGTGACAGTTATGCTCAGTGTACAAGAGCACTATATGACTTAGCACGGTTAGGCTTATAGTTTGCATTCAGTGTTGCTGATGGCTTTGAATGTACAACTTATGCATGTGTTTAGGTGCAACGGTGTACAACCTTGTCTAACTAGTAGACTGGCTGTTAGAAACATAGAAAAATAAGAGCAGGAGTGGGCCATTCGGCCCTTCGAGCCTGCTCCGCCATTCAATATGATCATGGCTGATCCTTTATTTCAAAACCATATTCCCGCTCTCTCCCCATACACCTTGATGCCTTTTGTGTCTAGAAAGTGTTCTGTTGTACTTCTTCAAGGATACTTAGCTCCACCTCTTAGAACACCTGTGGTGAGTCACCATTGTCTTCTTTCTTTGGTTGCCATTATCTCATCCTAGCTAAATTTACCTTGCACACATGGGCCTAGAGTTTTGTCCAGGCCCGACACTGCCCCCGTCTGGCCGAGGTGAAATTGCGCCCAAGTTTCTGCACATAATAATTAACATAAGCTTGCATGGAAAATCTCCCGTGAACCAGCTAGCATAATTGAGCATTATCGATTTGTGACTGGAACAGAGCCAGTGGGGCCTTAAGGTGCTCGGGTGGGGCAGTATAAAAGGTGAAGGGGTGTCCCCTTCAGAGTGAGGCTGGAGACTACAGGGTAAGCAGCACTTATCTCTCTGTCTTGCAAAACTTTTACAGTCATTAATTTAAATCGCTCTGTAGAGAATCTGAAGTATTTGTCACTTTTCTCTCCCTGCAGCAAGAAAATGAGCCATCCTTCAAGTTTTTTTAAATGATGTATGATTTCTACAGCACCAGGGCAGGCCTGAGGCTTTGATTCACTGCTGGTCAGCTGATTTGCACTAGATTCATATGACCACAGGTGGCTGTGTATCTGAGAATCTGTGCGCAATGTAATGAGCCCCCCTTGCCGCTGCCCCCCTCGAGCATGTGCTATTGGAAGAAGCTCATGCTGGGGGTGTGGCTAGTTTTGTGGGCGGGGACTCATTCGGGCCCAGGGATTGATGGACGCACTTAAAATATTGTGGATACTTGCATGTATTGTAGTTACGAGCGTAACTCATTTCCGCCCAAATTTCCATGCTCTTTTATGTTGTTTCCTCAGAGACTTGACCTGTTGCATTAAAGTGTGATACACTTGTTTCTATCAGATTGGACACTTAACCTTTCTTAACCTTCCAGCTTTCACTCGTCACCCTCCTTTCAGCTTAGATGACCATCTTTTTCTAAGCCTTCTGAAGCCATCCCAAAACTTATGAAAGCTTCTGAGTTCTGAAAACCTTCTCTTTTGGATGTCAAGAAGAGATTATTTTATACAGTTCATTTCACAAAGTAAAACCCCCTTTTTCCACCCATTTCATTATTTGATCAACCGAGTTGCTTCATTCCATCACATAGATTCATTTTAAGGTGTCACTGAGTTTGAACAGATATGTCAAGTACTGTAACAGTCAGATTTTTAATTAGTCGATGAAGACCAGGCTGCTTGCTAAGGCATTAAAACTCTCTTTCATTTCAACCATAAATTGACAATATCAAGACAGCAGGTCAGATAAAAAATAGGCTTCCTAGGGAAAACTCTGAAGTATTCCTTCTGTACTCAGACAGCATGATCCATCCCTTCTGGTAACCTTGACAAGTTTGGGTTCATCTGAGAGCAACCTTTAATTGGAAACAGCTGTCGGAGTCCTTTCATCTACATCTGAGCCTCTGATCAATTTTTCCAGAGTTCCAGTATTCACTTTTTTGGTCTTCCCACAACTCATTTGTATGATTTAGGAGATCACTTTTCAAGCCACTTTTCCTACAAACCCTTCCAATGGGACATGTTGGCCCAATAATTCGGGTGCGCCCATTTGTGGGCATGGGGGTGGGGCGTATGTTGTGAGCCCCTGCGCCTGAATGGTGAGGCCCGAGGCTCACCCGATATTGGGCCTCGGGCCTAATTTCCATGGTGCCGGTAAAGCGAGATCAGCCTGCCGGTGAAGAGGAGTGCAAGTTTGGGCCGCTGCTAGTGTCGCAGTGACCCTCAGGCAGGTGGGTGCGGCCCGGTGATCGCGGGTTCTAGAGATCAGGTTCGATGGTCACAGGGGCCGGGCATCATGGGGGCCAGGGTCAGAGGATCATGGGGGCCAGGGTCAGAGGATCATGGGGGCCAGGGTCAGAGGATCATGGGGGCCAGGGTCAGAGGATCATGGGGGCCAGGGTCAGAGGATCATGGGAGCCAGGGTCAGAGGATCATGGGGGCCAGGGTCAGAGGATCATGGGGGCCAGGGTCAGGTCTGGGGATCACGAGGGTCGGGTTCAGAGATCGCGAGGGCAGGGTATGGGCCAGCAGCAGCCCACAGCACTGTTGTGGGGCGCTCCTGCTTCTCCTGGCTATACATTAAGGAAAGTTAAAAAAAACTTACCTTTTCGTCAGCGGTCCCTTTAAGGACTGCTGGTTGGGCTGCAGAAGACCCGGAAAAACTGAGGAGACTGTGTTTCTGCCAAACTTAGGACCTAAAACAGGTGTTAGGCCCATGATTTGCATACTCAAAGGGCCTAATGCCTGTTTCAAATGAGCAGCTTGACACTCAGAAGTCAGCGGCTTCTGATTTGGCGGCCAGCACATTTCTGGGGCAGGTGAGGGGTCGGGCACAGGATGACACCGCCAAAATTCTTCATTTAGCACCCAGAAATCAGACGCACGCAGGCCTATTTGTCCCCTATATTCATCTTATCAGTACAAACACACAGTATGAAGAAAGTGAGTCTTTCCATTTTTTTTTCATTCTGGGATGTGGGCGTCGCTGGCAAGGCCAGCATTTATTGCCCATTCCACTTGCCCTTGAGAAGGTGGTGGTGAGCCGCCTTCTTGAACCGCTGCAGTCCATCAGGTGAAGGTACTCCCACAGTGCTGTTAGGGAGGGAGTTCCAGGATTTTGACCCAGCGACGATGAAGGAACGGCGATATATTTCCAAGTCAGGATGGTGTGTGACTTGCTAACTTATATCCTCATGTCCAATTTTTTCTTTTTCTTTTTCTTTTTCTCTTGTAGTCTGGAATCCATGCTCGCTAGAAGGAGAACCCCAAAACAGTCTGGCTGCAAAGGGTTTCCGTAGTGTGAAACCAAAATTCCTTACATCTGGCAAAAAACCACCCCTGCAGGTAAAGTCTAAAAACTTCTGTTTACCAAAGAAATTGTTCTTGTAATTATATAGACCAGGCAGCCTCAGTTGAAATATTAATCCTAGAGAAAAGAAGATTCCTTTCAATGTAAAGTGCTTGTTCATTCTAAATTACACTGTGATATGAACGATTCCTTTGATATCCCTCTCTCCTCTATTTTAGTGGAGACATTAAACCATTCATTTTAAATGGGTTCATGCCTCTGCTAAAATAGCAGTGGGAAGAGTTTCAAAGGAACATGTTATTTCGGATGAATGCTAGTATCCCGTGTCTCTGCAGGATGCTGCTCAGCTGGTGTTAACTATGGTTTAGTCGGCAAGCAACTCCACACAGGTAGCAATCCTTTACATCAGTACCTTGGATTTATGGAGCATCTTTAACATAGAAAAATGTCCCAGGGCACTTCACAGAGGTGTGAGGAAAACAGGCCAAAGACATAGAAATTAGGAAGGGTGACCAAAAGCTTGATCCAGGAGATGATTTAAAAGGAGGAGAAGGAAGTGGCGAGGTGGAGAGGTTTAGGGAGGAAATTGCAGGAAGTGGGAACTAGGTGGAGCAAAGGGGGGTTGGCTGCACAAGAGGTCAGTCAGAGAAACAGGGAATTCAAGGGATTGGAGGAGGTTGCAGAAATAGGAAGGGGTAAGGTCTTAGTGGGATTTAAATAGCAGGACAAGAAATTTTAAATTTCAGGCTTTAGGAGACAATGTAGTTCAGCGAGGACAGAGCTAATGGATGAGAACGTCATTTGTGAATTTGCTTGGGGCGTTTTGGCAGGAATGGTAGCTGGATTGGAGGGAATCAAAGACTGAGTTATGGGAGAGATGGACATGGAGCAACAACATGCTCAAGGGAGGTTGGGGATGGGCTGCTATTTAGTGAGGACAGAGGGATTGGGGTAGGATTTTTAATGAACGAGTGATGTCGGTTCCAAAAGGAGAGGACAGTGCCTGAGGAGAGGGATCAATTTACAATGGGGTTCAGAAACGGAAGATGGATGGCCAAGAAGATGGATGGTCAGGGGTTTAGTGGGAATGAGGTCGAGGGTCGAGGAGATGATTCTCATAGGTAAAATTAACTTGGAGAGGGAAGGGGCGCGATGGGGGACAAACTACAGAGATTGCGGATCAGGGCTAGAGTGGCGACTGAGAGGATTTGGCTTAGTGGGAAAAGGGAGAAAGCAGTGGAGGCAGCTGAACGATGGTCTCTATCTTGGTGACAAAGAACTCCATGAGCACCTCACACTTAGTGTAAGAGTTGAATATGGAGGAAGCAAGGGAGACGGTTTTAAGGAGGTAGTGGGTCATAGAGAAAAGTAGCATGAGGGTTATCTTTGCCCTCCAGGATGATCCTAGAGTAGTGCGTGGTTTTGGTTGAGGAGAGGAAAAGCTCTCCACACCCCAAATACTTTAGCGGGGCCAACAGCTGAGGTTCCTGGGGGACTTTGCCAGCATTTACACCATATTACACCATATTTTTGGCCTCAAAAATGTTAAACATAGTTGAGTTCATATTTGATTATAACATAACAATGAAAAAAATAATGGCAGCTTACAAACAGGTGGCTGCTGAGTTGTTTCAGGATAGTGGTCATTAACATAATCACACAATTCCTGATTCCTATTATCTTACCAAACAGTACTTTTTTTTCCCGCAGTTAATTGTTGTACAATCATGTGAATCTGTTGACTGTATGTCTGTTTTTAATTCTGTATTTTTGTAGATTTTGTTCTGATCTAAACTAAGCAATTCGTTTACATAGACATGACCCAATTATTTATTTGTCAATTCCAGCCTTCAATCCACAATGGGATGGTGGATATCAAAGACAACAGCCACAATGCAAAAGCAAAAGAGACTCTCTCTTCAGAATTACCAATCCAAGAAGCACCTTCAGTGAGATCTCACTCCAACATCCTATGTGACACAGAAACAGATAAACTATCATCTTCCCTCGGTCCTAACCTCAATGTACCGGATACCACAGAAACAGAAAACCCAGCTTCTTCAGTCAGCACAGCATGTAAGGTCCTGCGTAACACGAAAGTGGATAACTCTGCATCTTCAGCTGATGCTAGGGAGCTGCATAATATTGAAACAGGTAAACCTATCTAATGGATTGTAAATTAAGAGGAGTGGCAGGGTGGTTCAGCAAACCAGTGGTTTGTGCTCAGGATTCCTCACATGGTGATTTCCGTACACATCTGTACAGTCTGAGAAGGCAGTGAGTAGAGACCAAGCTCTTAGCCACAAAAAGCGATGGAAAATTAGAACGTCACTCCAGGCTGCTCTAATGATTCCAGCATGGCACTGGTAGAGGCCTGACAGAAGGCTCCCTTCCTACTTCATGGACAAGTAGTGGTGTATGGAATGCAGGGCACATAAAGACTGGAAAATTGAAATTAAAAAAATCCAATTAAAAGTTATTTCTCTTGATTTCTCTTTAAATCAATGAAGATATCCTTGTGGAGCTGCAATAATTATTTTATCATTTTGAGTGATAGAGAGAGGGGTCCAAGGAACTGATACATGATTTACTTCTTCAGAAAAATTGATCGATGGCATTAAAATTAAAACTGTAACCAACAGCTGACAGAATGTATGTGCTAGTATGTTCTTTATCTGTCTTCTGAGTAAGCAATTATAATTCCTAACCACGACTGCTATATTTCACTCCGTAAGAGCTGCAGGTCACAGAGATTGATTCATCTGATTCGGAGACCCACCTTGATCCAATCTACAAAGTCAGGCTTCGAACAGTTAGTGAAAAGATGAACATCGCCATCAGATCATCTCCTAATTCTGTGTTGACTTCAGAAAAGAGATCATTGCCTTTAATAACAAAGAAAGTAAGTATATTTGTTTAAAGTAATAATTTAAAAAAATGTAATCAATAGCCGGGCACTGATATTCAGTTGGACTGTCAACTCATCACACCTGATAGCCCAGTTTAAGGAGAATAGATAGATAATGTTGTAAATGCACAGCAGGTCTGTTAATGTGTGATAAGAGATAAGAGAATGGATGGGTTCATGATTTGGATTTAAACCCCGGATGAAGGGACTTTATCCAAAACATTAACATATCTTTTCTCTTTCCAGATGCTAACAAACCTCCTTTGCAATTCCAGCATTTTCATTTTTTTTAATCCTAGATTTACAGCATTGAAAGTTTTTCCTTTTATCTCTTAAAGAATAGTCGCCTAAATTATGAGAATGTAAAAACTCATTGAGTCTATTGTTGTATGGGATGGTATACAGGAGCCTAGGAACAGGAGTAGGTCTTCCAGGCCCTCAAGCTTGTTCTGTTATTCAGTTAGACCATGGCTGAGCTGTACCTCAACTCCATTCACCCGCCATTGCTCCATATCCCTCGATAATCTTACCTAACAAAAATCTATCAACCTCAGTCTAGAAAATGTCAATTGGCCCAGCACCCACAGCCTTTTTGGGGAGAGAGTTCCAGTTTCCACTACTCCTTGCGTGAAAGATTTCTTTCTGATTTCACTCCTAAATAGACTAGCTCTAATTTTAAGATTATTCTGCTCATGTCCTGGATTCCCCCACCAGAGGAAATAGATTTTCTGTATCTGCCCTTCCTTCCTCCCTCCCCTCCCTTCCTTTCTTTCTTTCCCTAAACTAGAATACAATAATCATTCTTTGTTTATGTTCCAATCCATAATCCTGCACAAATTATCCATGGCTGGCTTTTAACAAGGCCTCAATAAGCAAAACTTACAAACTTTTAATACTTTAACTTTTTGCTAATGTTTGAACCTACTTGTGGGAAAGAG
Source organism: Squalus acanthias (assembly GCA_030390025.1). Classification (NCBI taxonomy): domain Eukaryota; kingdom Metazoa; phylum Chordata; class Chondrichthyes; order Squaliformes; family Squalidae; genus Squalus; species Squalus acanthias. Next base: position 173,733,674 of record CM059427.1, on the reverse strand, counting down.
CACTGCTCAGAGAAGTCCTAAACACAGGCAAATAGTCCCAAGCCACTTTCCACTGGTATTGCACCTGTTCACAGACATCTACTTTATCATAAAATTATTGGAGAGAGGAAATAATGGCTACAGGTTTTTTCAGTTCACCGGGATGGACTGTGTAAAACCACTAGAGGGCACTAAACCATCAATTTACCTAAGCTATATGAGACCTGCAACAATATCAGAAGCTGAGAAGGAACGAACTTGCATTTATATAGCGCCTTTCATGTCCTCGGGACATCCCAAAACACTTTACAGCCAATAACTTGCTTTTGAAGAGTAATCTCTGTTGTTTTGCAGCCAATTAATGTAACTTTCAAAGATTGTAGCAGAAAGCAATCACATGTATAACTGTCCAGTTTTTGTACGCGTAGCCAGTGTACCCTGAATATCCGGTAAATCTATGGACTAGCTGTCTCAGTGTGTAAACGAATCACATGCTATGGTATCCCAGCCCGGGAGATCTCGCGCTTTAAACTTCCCGCCGCAGGAACCTCCCCTCGCTCTGTAACATGCACCAACTGTACCACAGAGAAGTCCCCAGCTCGGTGACACCACCCCTCCCCCCCCTGCAGAGAGCCTGGACCGGCTGATGTGCCGGGAACAATCAGGAGTCGGGGGAGGGGGGGCGGGTTCTGAAGTTGAAGAGGGTGGTCGGGCATCTTGTGGGGGGAGGGGGGCCATTGTGTGAAAGGGAGACTGGAGAATGTGGGTTAAGAGATAACAACAACAACAACTTGTATTTATATAGCGCCTTTAACGTAGTAAAACATCCCAAGGTGCTGCACAGGAGTTTTATAAGACAAAATATTTGACACCAAGCCACATAAGGATAAATTAGGGCAGGTGACCAAAAGCTTGGTCAAAGATGTAGGTTTTAATGAGCATCTTAAAGGAGGAAGGAGAGGTAGCGAGGTGAAGAGGTTTAGGCAGTGAATTCCAGAGCTTAGGGCCGAGGCAACAGAAGGCACGGCCACCAAAGGTTGAGCGATTATAATCAGGGATGCTCAAAAGGGCAGAATTAGAGGAACGCAGATATCTCGGGGGGGGTTGTGGGGCTGAAGGAGGTTGCAGAGATAGGAAGGGGCGAGGCCATAGAGGGATTTGAAAACAAGGATGAGAATTTTGAAATCGAGACGCTGCTTAACCGGGAGCCAATGTAGGTCAGCGAGCACAGAGGTGATGGGTGAATGGGACTTGGTGCGAGTTAGGACACGGGCAGCCGAGCTTTGGATGACCTCAAGTTTTCGTAGGGTAGAATGTGCGAGGCCAGCCAGGAGTGCGTTGGACTAGTCAAGTCTAGAGGTAACAAAGGCATGGATGAGGGTTTCAGCAGCGGATGAGCTGAGGCAAGGGCGGAGACGGGCGATGTTACGGAGGTGGAAGTAGGCGGTCTTTGTTATGCTGCGGATGGGACGAGGGAGAGAGAGAGGCAAAATGGCGTCGAGGATGGGGACTCGGGAGGAAGAGTGATGAATAAGGGTCAGAGACTGGGCATCAGGGGCTCGAGGGAAAGAGGCCAGGGATCAGGGGGATGAGTGAGAGAGACAGACTAGGGATGGGGGAGTCAGAAGAGAGGGAGACAGGTATTGGGAGATTGGGGCTCGAGCACTGGGGCAGAGTGGCAAACTGAAAATGGGAGTGGGAGCAGTGCTGAGAGAGGAGCAGCCTAGAGGGGTGAGTGAAGCAGCATGGGTAAATAGTAAAATTGGGCGAATGGGGAAAAAGTGAACTGAGACCAAGAATTCTCACTGGAAGAACCAAGAGGGAAGGGAGAAGAAAGGCTTTTGCACTGTGGGCCATTAAACCATGGGATGCTTCACCACAAGTGGCTATTGAGGTGTAGACTAGAACAAAATTTAAAAGAGAAAGGGATAAGTATTTGAAAAGAAGGAATATAAAAAGGATCTGAGGTCAGATGAGATCACAGGAGAGAGCGCCAGGTACCAAGTGGTCTCCACCTGTGCTGTAATTTCTATCATTCTATGAAAACACTCCTTTATTGACTCTGCGTCAGGAGATGTTGGTGCTGAGCTGTGTTTAGGTTGATGTGCCCTGTGAGATGTGCCCCAAACACCGAGCTCGCTGCCTTTTGCGTGATCTCTCAGTTTGGTTCAGGTTGGCCTGTGCCAGCCGGTTTTGGCGTGTGAAATCTAAGTACAAATCAGCTCTGAATGAGGCTCCCAGTTCAGAGTTGTCACCTTCACACTGAATCTGAGTCCAAACCAGAGTCCGAGGAGATAAGGTGAGAGATTGGGCCTATTAGAAGTGGCAACAACTGGGGAGCCTGACTGCACCTTGTTCAGTGCAGGGGGATTCTGGCTGCAGTTACAGGGTGAACATCAGCGATCAGCGGGTTATAAGATTACGACTAGATAGAGGTAGGATAGTGGAGCGTTACACCCATTACTACCAGTTACATATACACTATCAGTGAGTTATTGTTTTACTGTTGGTTGTGAGAGGAATCTGCATGTTACCAGTATTACTATTCGTTATTGGTGCAATTTCAGTGAGTTACTATTAGTTACTGGGGAATCAAAGTTCCTCCCACCTCAGGTTTCCCTTCTTCCCCTGCTCACGGGTCATCTCCTGAACTTCTCGCATAGCAGGTGCTGGCGCAAAGCTACTCAACTTCAGGGGACTCAACTTTTATAAGGTAAATGCAATAATATTTTCAGGTGTCACGTGATAAGAATGTCACATGATCAAACCTCCACGAATGCTTCCAACTAGAGTTGGCCACCCTACACTGAGCCAATGAGGCCAAGAAGGCCTCAATCCTTCATCTGTGTTGATTTAGCTAACCTCAACCAGGGTGACAGTGTAGCTGTTACAGTTGACCTTAGCATTCCCAGCCTAGGGGAACAAGCCAGGTTCCTGTCTCCGCTATCGAAGAAACCTTGCTGGAAATCATGTTGAGGACAAGATCAGACTTGGTTGAAGAATCTACTTGCTTGGAAAATGACCAGTCGAATACTGGAGGGCCTCTGATGCAGGTAGAACTGTACTCCGGTGTGAGTCAATGCCTTCAGGAAAGGAAAATTGAAACAAGAAAAAACTTTGTATGAGTAATTTCATCTGAAAGCTGTTGATAGCAGAACAGTGTTGACTCGTGTACGCTCTGAGTAATGTCTACAAATGTGACTACACTTCAAACGTAATTCATTGGCTTTGAAGCACTTTGGGACAACAACAACAACTTGCATTTATATAGCACCTTTAACCTAGTAAAACGTCCCAAGGTGCTTCACAGGAGGGTTATCAAACAAGATTTGACACCGAGCCACATAAGGAGCGCTTAGGACAGAGAGGTAGGTTTTAAGGAGCTTCTTAAAGAAGGAGAGAGAGGTAGAGAGGCAGAGAGGTTGAGGGAGGGAATACCAGAGCTTGGGGCCTGGGCAGCTGAAGGCACGGCCGCCAATGGTGGAATGATTAAAATCAGGGATATGCAAGAGGCCAGATTTGGAGGAGCGCAGAGATCTTGGAGAGTTGTGGGGCTGGAGGAGTTTACAGAGATAGGGAGGGGTGAGGACATGGAGGGATTTAAAAACAAGGATGAGAATTTTAAAATTGAGGCACTACCAGACTGGGATATCCTGAGGATGTGGAAGATGCTATATAAGTGTAAGTCTTTATTTATTTTTAAAAACATGATAAAGTAAGTTGCAGTTATTTTTAACTACTGCAACAGAAAGAAAGCTTCATGTATGGTACAGACACTGAACTGAGTCAAGGAGGTGACATAATTAAGGGGTTAACATTTACAATGGTGAACAGGAAGGAAAGATTGAAAAATGAGATGCTTACCAGAAAATGACTGACTGTTCAACAGCAAGTCATTCTGAATAATCACTGCATTTTTGAAATCATTTTCTTTGTACAAACTACTGTTCACTGTGTGTTCCTCAACTACACGTTTTAAATCTGCTCCTTGGGATATCCTGTAGCGTAACATAATGTTCTAGATCAATCTGATAGCCCACAGTTCTAGACTGATGTGATACTCTTCTGCATAATGTACTGCTTAAGGTCAGTGTGTTACTGAGCAACATAACATGCTGTTCTAGGTCAATGTAATACTGCGACACATTATTAACTTTTACGTCATTCTTTACCGCCAGCGTAATATGCTATTCGAAACCACTGTGATACTTTGCAGCATTAATGTACTGGTCTAGATCAATGTGATACCATCAACATAACACACTGTTTTTTTTTAGTTTCAAGGTAAGGGGCAGGAGGTTTAGAGGGGATTTGAGGAAAAACTTTTTCACCCAGAGGGTGGTTGGAATCGGGAACTCACTGCCTGAAAGGGTGGTAGAGGCAGGAACCCTCACAACATTCAAGAAGCATTTAGATGAGCACTTGAAAAGCCATAGCATACAAGGCTACGGAGCAAGTGCTGGAAAATGGGATTAGATTAGATAGGGCTTGATGGCTGCGAATGGACATGATGGACCGAAGGGCCTCTTTCTGTGCTGTATAACTCTATGGGCTGGATTTTCAATGACCCATGGAGTCGGGTTTGGAGGCGTGTGGGGGGTTAAAGTTGCAGATTCGGGGGTCCCGACCCCATCTCGCCTCCAACCCGCCTCCACGCAATTTTGATAAAATCGTGTGCGGTGTTCCCGACTCCGTCCCGCCTCCAAGAGGCGCGAGAGGCCATTAAAGCCCTTAACAAGCCCTAAATTGGCTCTGTAATGCCATTTTGAAACGTTTTAGCTAGTTTAACGCTTTTCTGACGTGAAGCACGCCTGTTTCTCTGGAGAAATTGCGGCTTATTCAAGACTGGACAGCACCGATGCAGTGGAGGGATCAAGAAATGTGGTGCAGAGGTAGAGCTGGATATCATCAGCGCACATGTGGAAGCTGATCCCATGTCTGCGGAACATATTCCCAAACCGCAGCATGTAGATGAGGAAAAGCAGTGGCCAAGGATAACTTTGATTAAGGCCATTTTAGTCTGTGGTAGGGGCAGAAGCCAGATTGGAGGGATTCAAACACTGAGTTGCAGGAGAGATAGACACAGATTTGGGAGGCAAAAAGATGTTCAAGGACTTAGGAGTAGAAAAGGAAGTTGGAGATGGGGCAGAAGTTTGTAAGTACAGAGTGGTCATGGGTGGGTTTTTGATGAAGGGGGTGATGAAAGAGTTTTTGAAAGGGAGACAGTAGCTGAGTGGAGGGATTTCAGCGCGCATGGGGACCAGGAAGGAATGATGGATGGTCAGCAGTTTAGGTGGAATGGGGAGCAAGAGGTGGTTCTCATGGCTTAGACGAGCTGAGAGAGGGCATGTGGGGGTGGGAAAGGTTTAGATCAATGGGCAAGGGGAAGGAGATAAGCAGCAGATGCGGCTGAATGGACAATCTCTATCTTGGTGACAAAGAAACCCATGAGTTCTTCTCACCTAGTGGAGGTGAGGGGAGAGGGGAGAAGGATTTAAGGAAATACTTAGTTGTGGAGAAAAGAAGCCAGAAGTTATCTTTGCTCTCTAGGTTGATCCTAGATCCTGGATTAAAGAGGATGAAGGTGGGGGCCATTCTGGGGGAATGACTGGAATGTGAGACTGTGAAGGTTTTGTTGGGGACAAGGACATCAACTGTTGCGGTGAGGAAGTAGTTGATCAAATTGATGGCTGCAGAGGTATTGCGGGGTGAATGGAGGGTCAAAGGCTAGACAATTGGAAGTTTGAAAATGCAGTTGTAAGTGACTTGGGAGAGAGTTTTTTTTCCAGAGGCGGTCACAGAAGGAAGTGGGTATGGGGAATGTGGTTGGTTAAGGGATACAAAGATGTGGTCAGAGATGGTCTTGTTGGTGGTCTTGATCACTGACGAGGCTATCTCCAACCATATAAGCCACTGAAGCTTTACTATTGCAGTCTGTAATATCACTTGGTCCTCTCAGCAGGATTACTGCCTTGATTCACTTGACTTTTTACATGAAATGGACAATGTCGATTTCTTTATTGACTACCTTGAATCTAGTGGACAAAGTATTTTCACTATTTTGTCCTGTTTATGTGGAGCTGACTGGAGTAGAAATTGAACTTGGTCTATTAGAAGGAGCAGGCTTGATGCGACACATACAGAACATTCCTCGTATTGTATTTTATTTTACTATCAACAGGTTTTAGAATTTTTCAGCAAGTTCCCTGATCTTCCTGACTAAGTAAAAATAAATCACTGTATCACATTCTTCAGTGACTGAATTAGTAAAACATCATGACTGGTTGACAATCTAGCAGATGTCAAACAGGACGCTGGGAGATATCTTTTCTGTATTTTGTAGCTATGTGATAAAATATCCAGATAAACTCTGATCTAACTTAATCATCTATTTCAGGTTCCAGTTGAAAATGGACCAAAGCCTTGGTACAAATCAATGTTTAAAGACGGTTACAGTGTACTAAAGGCAGGTAAACAGCATTTCATTCTCTGCTGTGTTTACATGGAATTAACACATAATACAAATATATTGGTCCGTAATTTGTGGTCAGTGGCAAAGCTAAGGTGCTTGCCGCTGGCCCCGAAGAAAGCTGCCCACAAAGATCGCGTGATCTCTGTGGCGAGAAGTTTGCCTTTAACGGCGTTCAATTGATTGCAGTGCTGTGAATAGGGGATGCCTATGGCGATGCTGCAGTGAAGTCAACAAGCTGTCTAAGCAGCTAATCACATTGAAGATTTCTCACAGACTGGAAACGAGGAAATGAGAAGCTGCTTTTATCCGGACTTTTTAAAAAAAGTTACAGAGAACGAAATAAAGATTGGGACTTTCACATGGGGATAAGGTAGAAGCTGAAATATCATGAACAAACTTAAAAAAAAAACTTTTAGGGGGAAAAATTGAGTTGCTTTGCACCTCCCGTTAGCGCCCCTGGGGCGCAAAGCTCCGAGCGCTCGGGCGCGGCACCGCTAACACCTCCCGCAAAATTCAGCAAGAGTTTAGCGGCAGTGGTAGCCGGTAGTGCCCCGCAGCATTGCGCCGCTGGCGCTGACATCATCGCTGTGTGAAGTGCCCCACTTGGCCCCGGCTGCAACCTTGGGTTGCGCCCCCTGACCTATTGCCGGACAATATGTCTGACAGGATCAGGGGAGCATTTTTGCAGCCGCGGCAGCACTACTTAAAGGGCAGGTGTCAGGCGGCCATTTTTTTTGGGCCGACTGCCAGCAGCTGCCCCCTTCCCCTTTTTTATGCGGGGTGCCGGCCTTGATCGCTCAGCCCGGCACCCCACTCCCGGTGGTCCAGTAGTGCCCCAGTGCGCACAGCACTAGGCCCCACCCCTTAAATCAGGGGAGGGAGGCCTGCAATACCGCGGCACTACATGCCGACGCGCGTGGCGCTGTTGTACGTAGCACCACGAAATTCACTGGTAGCGCCCAAAGTAGGAGGGGGAGCGATTCCAGTAGTGCCCTGCCTCCTGCTTGGGGCGCGACTATTGAATTTATGGCGCAGGAGCGCTAACTTTTTCGGGGCACAGTTCGCCGTCATTACCCATCGCAAATTCCAGGCCAATGTACTTAAAAATTCTTTAGCAGCTGTTACCAGGAAGACTTGGAAAAGCCTCATTTTAAAATGTAGTTGTGTATATGCTAATAAATGGGTGTATATATCCTGTCACTGGTCCTGGGTTGACATTCATGCATTTGGTAAATCACTATTTCAGGATAATAATTTTTTCCCCTTTATATTGTTTTTATTGGAATATTTTAAAATATGATAATAACTATTAGGTTTTACGGGTGGGTTAATATAGATCTCATCTGCAGTACTGGCTGTATTATGCTAGCTGGAAAATCACATAAAAGTACAGTAATTTCTTTCTGTGCTCAGTTGGAATGTGCTGACATACTCTTGATTTCTGATCTCATTTCAAAAGATGGCCCTACAAAATCTAAAACATTGTTTGCTAAAATCAACGACTGCAAAACAGTGAACTAAGTCTAGTAGAATATTCCAACCCTGACATTGTGGGGTTTGCAAGATGTGTTACATTTTTTTTTCATCAATTTTCTCCCTGGTCTGATTCTGAGCTATACAGCCCCGAAGATTGCTGAGTCAGTTTTCAGCGTATGTCCAGTTATCAGCCAGTACAACAGTTGAGCTGTTGCAGTTGGCCTCAGCACCCTTGGGCTGGGTGGGGAAAAATTAGATACGGTCCCCACTTCTGATTGCTATGCAGAAAGCACGTGTGCGGATATTGGGCAAGGATAGAATCGTGGTTCGCTGTGACACCTCCCAAAATTAAATAACCTAATATTTGAGATGGGAAACTTAGTACTAACCTATATTAATATTCAAGGTACATTTTTTCTATTATTTCTTTAATTTCCCCCTCCCTTTATTTTCATTTGTTTGTCCAAGATTGATAGATTTGGGAACACCATAGTGCAAATGTCAGTCAAGGCTGGAATTTGAACTCTGATCTCTTAGCTGAGAGGTCAAGCACTCTATCACTATAGTTACCAAGCCGGCTTGTTCTGTTCCCATCTGAAAGGGACATCATTTATCACTGAGAATGAAGAACAACCACTTTTATTATTATGGTTACAATTGATCAGAGATCTGTTGTTTCCTTTTATAATAGACTATTTTTAACATTTTTATGGGACTTTATATCTGAGATTACTTTAATTTGGTTACTGCTTTGAGTGAGCACAGGCTGGCCATTAGCAGTACTGTATATACATTCTTTGGCTCGTGGCTGTGTAAATAAGGGTGCCTTTGAGTTCCTTTACTTCTCTGATGTCTTTAATTACATTTCAGGAAACTGTGCATGGCCAAAAACTATATATGGGAGGGGAAACGTTTTCACTGTATTGTTTGCAAGTTGCTACCACAGTAAGGTTGGCTGCAATTGTCCATTTGATCTGGCAATTAACAATTAATAGGGGATGAAGGAACAATGTTCATGCAGTGCCTGTTCAGAAAGATGTAATTATTTAAAAATGTGACTACCGGGCTGCAAGAAAGACACAGAACTATTTGTTATTGCTGACTCACCGAGGGGATATGAGTCTGTTCCAGTAGGCTTTTCAGCCATGGTGTCTGGAAATGGTGTTGATTGACAACGTCGTGCTCAGAGCTGTATTGCCCTTTGGGTGGAGGCAAAAAACATTTAATCAAGAACATGCATTGTTTACATTAAACAGAGAACTGCTATCAGTTCCCTGACTTTCGTTGTTTTGAAAGAGACACTGTGGGATTACCTGATGTATTCTAATCTGCTGAAGCCTGGTCTTGCTTCTGTTTCACTTTATTCTTAACAAACTTGATTCGTAGCATATAGTTTGGGAGATGTAATCTGTGTTCATATATTGAAGGGATCTAGAGGGCAAGAGATATCTCCTGCTATAGTCAGTGAGATTATTAGCAGCACAGGGGATTTATATTTCAGCCAGATATTCTACCTCCCACGTTACTTTGCATAGAAACTCCGATTTCAGTGCTTTGGAAGCGTGAGCTTGCCTGTGGAAGTAGTCCTTCATGCTGCGCACAGGAAGTAATATCTGTAAAGCTCTAAATCATAACAGAACAACCATTCTTTATCATCACACACAAGTAAAATGATCATGTTTTCATGATTTGTTTTAATGTGAATTGCATGGCTGGAAAATGAAAAATGTTTAATTCAAAGTAGTTTATCTTTAAATTATTAGAGTTCATTTCTTTCATAATTGCTTGCAGTTTTTATGTTTAATGCTTTTGAGTGTGGAATGAAGAAATATTTGGTAATTTTATAACTTGTTGACGCTGTTTATTAAATTACTGCCTCTCTATTATAGAAGATTATGGGATGCCTTCTATTGTTGATGCCAAGAAGAAGAAGTGGGAGGTCGATCCAACAAAACAACAGCCCCTTTCCTGTTCTGCAACAGGTTATAGGTCAAGATCCCAGCTAACTGGACCATTGCCCTACATTTCAACAACAAAGGAAAATTACACAATCAAATGGCCATTTTTGTCAGAACCACTCAGCAGCTCTGATAGTGAAAAGCAAAATTGTAGCCCTCGATCACAATGTCTACGCCCCAACATTTCTGACAGCAAAAGTGATCAAAGTAGCTCCATCCCCTTATCAGCCAACCTTTGTGATACCATCAGTTGGAATTGCCAAAATTACACAGCCCCTTCAAGCGATTGTCAGCCAACGAGGTCTACAGAAATACCCTGCAATTCACTGGCAGCAAAAGAAACTCATTCACTTTCTTCTACCAAAGCTACTGTTGAAGAGTAAGTTCTGCATCCCCTTGTACTAAAGAATTAATTGAACAAGAGTGCTTCAGATATTGCAAGCCAGTTGGGTCGTTCCAGGGTATCAAATACTTCCATTTAGCCTAATAAATCGTGGACCTTCCAGGGTCGGTAGTGCATGTCCCTATAAAAAAATACCCATGGACAGAGGGGTACATCTTCCCACCACTATTTTACATATTTCATAAGTTTCTGCACTATAATAGTGTTATTGGGGAGGCGGGGGTGGGTGGGGGAGTGGTGGGCGGGAGGGAGGGAGGGGAGACTATCACCTGCTGCTGAAGCCACGGCTACAAAGAAAGGTGGTATTTTTTTTAATTATAACTGAAGTCTCAACCTTAGCATCTGGTGAGGAAGTAGGTATATGAGTTTGAAGTGGGTAAGTGTTCATCCCAGTAGGTGAAGGAGTATGTGGATTTGCTGTGATGCTTGACTGTTCATTTCCTACAAATCTAGTTATCTAATGTTTCTTTATGACAATATTGGTAGAGGGAGGATGTATTTGTCCATTCCCTACCCATGGTCATTAGCATATATGAACCCATTTAATTAGAGGGGTTTGCCTATGCTAAGGAAATTATTTGGAGACCAAAATGGCATTGCCCTGCCCATACTCCTTAGCAAAGTTGAAATAGCTCTAGAACCTTATACAGCAGCTTCATTATTCTAAAGAACATGGATAAGAATCCATGCTCTTTGACCTGAGCCTTAAGTTTGCCCTCTGATCCTACAACCAATGTTTGAATGTATCTAAATGTTCAGTCCTGGTGTGCTGTCGATGTTTTATCCTTTTCATTTTTTCTTACAAATGTATCCAAGTTTGGGTTAGAGCACCGACAGTGGGATGATTCATTTCCTCTTTAAAGAAACTGATGTGTCAGCAAACTTCTGATTATAGCTCCACAACAGTAGGCCAGTTCGCAGATGGGAGATCTGAGGCTGAACATAGTTTTAACTGCTGTACGTGCTGTTATTATGTATAGAACTGGCTTTGCCAGTCTAGACCAGATTTGGAAGAATAAACTGTCTGGGGTGGGACAGTCTTTCCTGCACTGTTGAATACGGGAGTGAAGCAGCTCAGTTTGGATACACTCTAGCTATTCCTTGAAAAATTTAAAATTCCAAAGGAATATTGCAATTGCATATGCACAGTGGTTTTTGTGGACTTGATGTTTGGTTTATTTTTTGCCAGGGCACAGTTTGTCATGCACAAAGTCTGGCATTTTTAAGGAATGCTTTTTTTTTTAAATTCCCTGAACAAAATCTAGATCAGGCTGCCAATAATTCAGACTTGGTTTGGTTCTGTCCAAATGGGGAAGGGTTGGACTTTGTGCCTCACTCGTTTAATTATTGCGCTTCCAGGGGACAGTGCTGTGTGTAAGGATGATGTCTGCTGCTTGGAGCTAATGAATGGGGAAGAAAAAATAGAAAAAAAGCATGAAATTAAGATAGATGTAAAAGTCAGAAAAGATTATGGTTTGCATGTGTTGGGTTTTGTGTGAATTTGCTTGTTATTTTTATCTTTGACCTTGACTCCATCAATTTCTCAAGGCTATATCAGGAGGTGCGGAATCTAGCTAAACCCTGCACTCAGCCTCCAGTCCCCACATAAGGTCTATCACCAAGACCACCTTCTTCCATCTCCAGAACATTGCCCGTTTCCACCCCATCTCTCCACATTGCCACTAAAAACTTAGTTTGTGCCTTCATCACATTGAGGCTTTACTTCTCTTACACTCCTAGCTGACCTCTCTGCCTCAACCCCCCACAAGTTATAATTCACTGCAATCTTCGTAATCGCACATTTTCATCACTCTTGACCTCTCTAAGCTCCATTAGCAACACATGCCCTAGTGAGTTGACTTCAAAATTCTCTTTCTTGCTTTCAAATCGCTCCATTGTTTCGCCCCCCCCCCCCCCAATCTTAATGATCCCTCCCGCATTACAATGGTGACTCCACTTCAAAAGTACTTCATTGGCTGTAAAGTGTTTTGAGACATCCGGTGGTTGTGAAAGGCGCTATATAAATGCAAGTCTTTCTTGCATCCCTAGAGGCACTCTCCACTCCTCTAATGCTGGCCATCTATTTGTACTGGCTTACTTCACTCCACCATGGGTGACTATTACGCTATATGCTACTGTCCTTTGGTCTATTCACTCCACCTTGACACCTACCCACCTTTCAAAAACCTCCTCAAAACTTGTCCCGCCTACTGTACTTTTGGCCCTCCACCCTAACCCTCCCTTTTCCACTCTTACTCAGTTTTGTCCTCCTTAATGTAGAAAACTTTGAAATGTCTTCATGCACACGAGTGCTACAGAAATATAAGTAGTTGTTCCATTACAATCAAATCAATTATATTTGGTACTTGTGTAGAATGGGCAGCTATGACATTGATACCCATACTCTACAATCATGTATACTCTGTGGCAACCTTCCCACAACCATGTTATTCAATAACAAATAATTATCAATTTAAAATAATCAGGCACTATTGTTTTGTTTATAAGCTTATAATTTTTGAGGAGGAATGATAATGTTTTATGCTTATCAAATTGTGTGATGACAGTTCTGAGAACTAATACTTTTTCATTTTGAGTAGCCAGTGTCAGCATCAAGAGCTTAGATGGTTAGATGTTGTGTCAGCATGAAGTTTTCCACTTCGCACATTAGCTATCCTTCCCTATTGTCTGAATCAGATTACCAATTTAATGCTATTGTATGTTAAATTAAGGGCATTTTTATACTGAAGAACCATGCCCACTAAGAACTGAGTTAAGATGGATTCAATTCATTTCATTTAAGGCCAACACAACCAGAGATATTTTTATCAATTGTGACATATAATCCATGTTCGCTACTTACTCTTTTAATGAAAAAACTACGTGACAATAAGGACATTAGTTATTCATTTTAACTTCCAATTTTGCAGATTAGGCTCCCCGCACATTATAATCCATTCTTTAGCTTAAAAGATAACCAGCAACCAAGCTTCAGGCCTCTGCTACTGCATCTCTTCATCTAGTTATTAGAAGGTGAATGAATATGACAAAAACATGTTTAACCATCCTGACAGTTGCTTCCTGCTTTTGGGAAAGGCCTAGGCTCCATTAAGCATCTCTCACTACTTCTTTCTCTAGTACAACCAAGAATGCCAACTTGCTCTATGGTAAATCATAGACACAGACCCACATTGTGTTGGGTGGCCAAGGTGCTCACCACCATTGCTATCATAGAAGTGTACTTACAATACCAATGCAAAACATGCTTCAGAACTGAAAATGCAATCTGAGAAATCTATCATTAATTGTATTGGAATATTTTTCATCAGAAAGAACTGGTCACCTCCAAATGGCAAAATTGATACCTGCAGCTATCGAGTTGAACCAAGGAGTGTGTTTGATTATGAGCCTGGAAAGTCATCAGTTTTAGATTATGATCATCCAGTAAGTGCTGCTATGTTAGCATGTGTAAATACCTGTGAAGAAGCAAATTATATAGATGACAATAGATACTTGGGAGCAAGCCCAAGAGAGGTTTAGGTGGTTAATATCAAAAATAATGGATATGTGGGAACAATTACAAAGCTGTAATCTATCCAAGGGGCTCAGGTGGTTTGAACACAGAGTAATAGATACCTGGGAATGAGTAACAGAAGTAATATAACTGAGTGTTTCTGATGGTCACTGGGAAGGTCTATTTATTTCCATTACGAACTGCAGCCTGGAGAATTTAAATTACATGATGATTACTTGTCCATATTGTTAAAAGCTTGCACCTGGACTTTTAATGTAGATGATAGTACGAATGTTATGGTATCTTTGAGGAGAGGAGGGGTGAAAACCGGCAGTAAAAATTAGTGAGAAAAGAAAAAAACTTCGCTTAAGCTATACTGTTATTACTTGATTAAAAAAAAAATCACCGAAAGCAGACTTAAATTAATAAGCTGAGTTACAATGGGAGGTCAATTTTAACTTGGCGAAATCAACATCAACAGAGGGTAATGATCTCAAAATGGGATTGGTAGGCTTGCCACCGTTAACACCAACGCTCTACCCACAGTCACTTTAACAGGGGCCTACCACTGAGCGCTGAAGCGCCTGCCTGTTTCAGGCGGTAGGTCACTTTTAATATGCAAATAACATACATAAGACCCGATTCCCCGTCAGAATCCTCTGGGCCACACAAAAATAATCTGAGCCACTACCACCCTGGGCTCGTGATCGAGACCCCCCCACCAGTACCTTGCCCAACTGTCTCTTCATTATGTTTCAACCTAGTTGGTGTTAGCAGACTATTCAAACATGGGGGTATTATATCTAAGCCTGGCATAGTCTCTATCTAACATATACATCCATATACACACACTTTCCAGTGATGAGCTGTAATGAGTCGCTCCCCACAGGGACAGAGAAAAAACTGGAGGCTGAGTCAATCCCTTCTCCTCTCAGACCTGCTAGCATCCTGCTCAGGAGTAACATAGATGGAGAGAGGCCACGCCTGCTGCAGCAGAAAGTTACCATTATGTGTCCAACTCTTTTGTGCAAGCTGATACTAGCTCTTTCAGGAAATAGACCTGCTTCAAAACCCTTCAATACAGTGCTGAGTGACTTCAAACATTATTAGTTTCAGGAAAAATAAAGTGCCACTTTAGCAGAAGAATTTTAGGGTCTTTAAAGGGTTAAAGAATACCATCCTTTGTGCTCGAAGACAGCAGTATGTTGGTATTGGCATTAACCCTGTGCTTGTTCTGGTTTCAGACACCAACACAAAGCGCCACTTCAGGGGATACACTTCTCATTAAAGCTCGGTAAGTATTTGCTTATTCACTTACGCACATGTGAGTTATACACTCAATTTTATAACGCTCAGCAAAATTATAGCAAGGGAATTTTTAGAACCATATACACTGTTGGGTATGTACCTTGGTAAATGTAATATCAGTTCTATTCCAGTTTCAAGCATTGTCCAGCTCAGTGGACATGTCCTCTATTGATTTCACTCTAACCTATCCAGTCATAGCGAGAGCATCTCCAAAAAAGGCTTCTCTTCCCAACCCAAAACCGCTGCCTCTGAAGTCCCCCAAAGATCTATCCTTGACCCCTCTCCTTTGCTGCCTCTTCGCAACATTATTCAAAGACATGGGGTCATGCTTCCACAAGTATGCTGATGACACTCAGCTCTACCTCTTCACCACCTGTTTGTCTGACATCCAGTCTTGGATGAGCCGCAATTTCCTCCATTTAAACATTGGGAAGACCAAAGCAATTGTCTTCTGCTCCATCACAATCCTGAAGCTGAGCTTCCGACCCAATAACCTCTCAATCAGAAAGACCTCCTTCCACTTCCATAACATTGTCCACCTGTCTCAGCCCATCTGCTGCTGAAACTCTCATCCATGCCTTTGTCACCTCCAGACTCAGCTATTCAAATGCTCTCCTGGCCGGCCTCCTATCCTCCACTTTCTGTAAATTTCAGCTAATGAAAAGTTCTGCTGATCGTATGCAATCATGCACCAAGTCACACTCATCCATCACTCCTGTACTTGCTGACTTATATTGGCTCCTGGTCCCCCAGCACCCCCATTTAATAATGTTCATTCTCATGTTCAAATCCCTTTATAGCCTCGACCCTCTCTATCTCTGTAAACTCCTCCAGCCCTACAACCCGGTGGGATAGTGATTCGCACTGTTACCTCACAGCGCCAGGGACCCGGGTTCGAATCCGGCCTCGGGTGACTGTCTGTGTGGAGTTTGCACATTCTCCCCGTGTCTGTGTGGGTTTCCTCCGGGTGCTCCGGTTTCCTCCCACAGTCCAAAGATGTGTGGGTTAGGTTGATTTGGCTATGATAAATTGACCCTTAGTGTTAGGGGGGATTAAATACGTGGGGTTACGGGGATAGGGTGGGATATGTGTCGGTGCAGGCTCGCTGGGCCGAAATGGCCTCTATCTGCACTCTGGGGATTCTGTGATTTCTGTGAACCACACCCCTCCCCCCAGATCTCTGCATTCCTTCGATTCTGGCCTCTTGTGCATCCCCCTATTTGTCCCTTACTGCAATTATAAAGGGCCCTGGTGAGCCACACCTGGAGTATTGTGTACAGCTTTGGTCTCCTTACCTAAGGAAAGATATACTTGCCATAGAGAGAGTGCAACGAAGGTTCACCAGACTGATTCCTGGGATGGGGGGATTGTCCTATGGGGAGAGACTGAGTAGACAATATTGCCTGTTTTTAAGCTCCTTGTAGGCTAGGAGGAGCAGGAGTGCGCCCCCCAGGCCTCACAAGAAATCTTTCAGCCTCCGCAGCCCCGATGTCTCAGACTCCCCTCACCCCACCTCTGATCACGGCCCCAGATCCCTCAGGCCGCTCCCCCCACTCCTGATCATGAACCCATTTCTCAGATTTCTTGCCCCCTGCCACCACCACCCCACTCTCAGACTCTTTCTGCTCCCCCGCCACTCCGCCCCTCCCCCCACCAATCACAGCCCCGATCTCTCAGGCTCCCCATTCCCAATCGCATCACCAATGTCTCACAATTCCCTCTCTGCCCTTTCCCCCCACTACTCCTGATCGCGGGCCCCATGTCTCAGACTCCTTCCACCCCCAACCCCGCCGCCAATCATGACCCCGATCTCTCAGGCTCCCCCAGCCTCCTCCCAATTGCAGCCCAGAGCCTCCCCTCCTCCCCCCGCCCCCCATACTGACTGCCAGTGACCGTTCCCACAGGTCCCCGGCTGTGGCCTCCTGCCACTATTAACTGTGACCAGGCAGTCAATCTGCCTACATACTTATTTTGTCCAACTCGCTCTGTAATTTTAGAGTTGCTTCCTCCAATTTTACTGCCCCTCCCAGTTTGATATAATCAGCAAATTTTGGCCAGATTGCATTGCATTTCTGAGTCTACGTCACTGAGCCCTGGGGCACCCTGCTCAGTACTTCCACCCTGCCCGCTTCCTGACCTAACTCCTATAATTTGTTGCTTTCTACCGGTTCCTTATTTATTTCCAGGGTTTACTTGAATCCCTAAAGCTTTGAGTTTGACTTGGTCGACCCCGATATTTACGGGGAGGCAGGGAGGGAGCGTGTCCGCGGCCAGAAAACCTGGAATTACTGGGAGGACAGGAACTCAATATCATTTTTTTACTCCGTTTCCTGCCCGGCAGCTGGCCAGATTGAAGACAGTCCCTGGCAATCGAGAAGAGCAATGTTTCGATGGAGGGCGGGGTCCTGGAAGCGCGGCAGCGAGAAGGGAGGGAGAGATCGTGGGGGGTGGAGAGAGATCGCGGGGGGGTGAGAGATCGCGAGGGGTGGTGAGAGATCGCGAGGGGTAGAGAGAGATCGCGGGGGGTGGTCTGGAGTTCAGGGGGAGGGTCGGCCGATCACGGGGGCGGGGGGAGAGATCACAGCAGGTTTGCTTGAAAGGCGGGGGAGGAAGCACTCCTGCTCCTCCTGGTCCACAAGCAGTACTGGAAAAGCACATACCTGCTGGATCTGGCAGCTCCCGCCTCCCTTCAACTGCCAGGTTTCCCAATCCCTGGGAAATCTGGCCCACAGCCGTTAAATTTAAATGGCTGCCAAAATCTCATGAAAGGAGCCTCATTAACATATTAAAATCACTGACCCGCCTCTCTAGAGCAGGTTACTCAGATACCCCCAAACCCGCCGCAATTAAACCAGAAGTAGGTGCGTTCATGGCGGGGTGGGGTTTGGTTTCACATTTTTTACAATTTAAACCCCCTCGACCCTCTCCCGCCCGTCGTGGGGGGTTAAAATTCCCCCCATAATCTTTCATAAGAGAATTTGTAAAATGCCTTTAGGAATTATCGATACTATATAATAGGGCTCACAGTCCACTTAGGATGTTACTTCCTCAAAGAATTTAAGGAGGTTGGTCAGGCACGATCATTCCCTTCTGGATCCACGTTGGCTATTATTTACTCGGTTAATTAGTATGCCACTTGTTTACTCCTGATGATTAATCCATTAGTTTCCATGGAATGGAGGTGAGACTGATAGTTGTTTTGAGTCTGTTTTATCCCCTTTTTGAATATGAGCACTGTATTGCCTGCTTCCAAACTACGGGTACCCGCTCACCCCTCCCCCATGTCCAGTGGTTCCCTCATAATGGTTGTCACTGCTTCACAAATCTTCTCTCTATTCTCTTTCTGCACTCTGAGATAAATGCCATCTAACCCCAGTGATTAGTTTGTTTTGAACCATTTCAACCTGTCCTGGACTTCCATCTGATTTATGTCAAAGTCTTAAATTTTACTTTGGTTACCTCTGTTTGATGAGGACATGTGGCTCATACATGGAAGAATTAAACATTCAGAATATTTTGATTATCTTGTGCCCATCCTCAGTTTTGGTTTATTTTATATCTTTTATGGTTTTCACCTCTTCTCTGACTGCTGTTATAGCATTGAAATAACTTTTTATTTTTATGTTTAGCCTCTACTGTTGTGCTTTCAACCTGTGAATTAACAAGGCCCATTGCAAATAGGAAGCTGGGGACCTGAGATACAAGTGCCAATTGAGCTGTACTCTTGTCACCCTCCAGCTTTGCTCAACAGGCAAAAGTTTATTGCTGGATCAACGTGTTTGCCAACACAGCCTCACATTACACCTGTGCTGCCACACACTTGAGTTATATTGTGTGGGAAGCTAAAATGTTTCTCATTTTTAGCTGTTTAACAGACAGTGAATGATGGTTTGTAAGTTTTGAACATAGACCAAGATTAAACGTATTTATTATTCCTGGGCCATAGACCAAATATTTAGATTTCAATCCCTGCAGTTTACATTTTAAAATATTTTTGGTTATTTTGCTAAAACAGAATGATGCTTTTATATTGGTGTCAATAGATCGCTCCCGACATTGACAGAATCAGCCAGTCAGCTGACCATCAATAATACTGTACGACACAACGGCTCAGACACAGATCTATCTCAACTGAAGTGCCTGGAAATCAGACATCATTCATCTGCTGAGCTAACCTCCATAGACAGTGAAAATGGTAAAAAAAATAAAATTATTCCAATGTAAAGGATACAGCAAGGTTAAAAGGAAATAGCCAGATGCATCTCTGCCGAAGCAATAGTGTGTGTGGGTTCATGTGTGTTTGTGTCTGGATTTATATATTGATGGGTGTGGGATTGACAGAGACTTTAACATGACTTTCAGAAAATGATTGTATTGTAGTCATACTGCAGCCTTGACACTCTGCCACCAGCTCAGAAACTACTTGCAAGGTTTGAGGTATCTCATTTCCAGTAAATCTAACCAATGCACTACGTTCATTAACTGCTTGATGGCTGAATATGGTACCATCAATCATTCTATTTTCTGTTTTAAATGCTGCATGTTCTTGATAATCATACTTTAAGTTCATTGTTTGTGATAACATGCAACACAACTCTTTTCTAGAACAGTATGATACCACGTACTGTTGATGTACTGTTCTAGATCAGTGCGTTGTTGCAGTTATGATGCATTGTTTTGGATCAGCATGTCATACTCTTGACTAATGTTCAGCAAAATGCACTGTTTAAGAATAACAAGATATCTGCAACAAAACATACTTTCCTAGATCAGTATGATACTGTGCATTATAACACTATTCTTGATCCATGTAACACAGAGCATTGTCTACACAAATGTCATGTAGACCTTCGTCATTTACTGTTCTGGAATAATATAATAACCTGAAGCATAACATCCTTTCCTAGAAAAGTGTGATATTTTGCAGCATAGCACATTGAATATAAATCAGTATGACTCTGCACTATCTTGGATTATTTCAGATCAATGTGATGTTCCCCGGTACCACAAATTGTTCTAGTTCAGTCTGATGTCCTGCAACATAATTTGTTTAATCTGTCCTTGAGATGTGGGCAAGGCCACATTTATTGTCCACCCCAGTTGCCCTGAGAAGTTGGTGGTGGCCCATTTTCTTGAACCATTGTAGTCCTTGAAATGATGCTGCACATTATGTTGTTGCGTTTCATAGCAATAGAAGGTGATTTTCAATTGCCATCCTTTTCTTGCCTGAAAAATGGGTGACCGCCAGTTGAAAATTGGGCGGGGGCACCTCGGCCGCCCCGATGACACCCAAGACCTGCCAGATGCAATTTTCAGGAGGGCCTGTAAATGGGCAAGCAGCCCGCCTATCTGTATCAGACGGGAGGCTGCTTACCTATCCAAATCAAGGACTCGATTTGCAATTTTCAGGGGGTCCTGTAAATGGGCGAGCAGTATGCCCATCTGTTTCAGACGGGAGGCTGCTTACATATAAAAATCAGGGACTCTGTTGCAATTTTCGGTTACAAATGGGTGCAGGCTCTGCCCATTTTTATTAGGCGGTGAGCTGCCTAATTGTCGATCCTTAAAGGGACCACTGGCGGCTGCTCAAGAAAAGGCCCAGAAATGTTTTGAGAACATTTATGTGGGGCCATGAGGAGCAGGAGTGCTTGATCCCCTCTGGGATCAGCTCTCCCTCCCTTCCAGGCCCGACCTGCCAGCCGACTCAGCATGATAGCCAGCCGATTGACCGCCCTCCCACAACCAGTGGGGTGCCCACTTGGCGCCCTCAGCTCACGAACCCTAAAATGGTTCCGGCCTCCTGACGCTGGTTTTGGCCAAGCAGCATAGCCCTCCATCAACGTCATTTTGGTTGCGTCAAAAATCACCCCCCCCCCACCCCCATTGTTTTCACAATTGAGTGGCTTGCTAGGCCACTTCAGAGGAAGTCAACCATGTAATATAGACTGGAGTCACATGTAGGCAAGAGCAGATAGGGATGCCAAGTTCTCTTCCCTGAAGAACATCAGTGAACCAGTAGAGTTTTTATGATAATCCAGCAGCTTTCTTGGTCATTGTTTCTAGTGATCAGTAATTTTACAAATTGCCAGATTTATTAGGCCATAATTTGCTGTGGTAGGGCATCAAATGGCTTCACGGTGGGCAACACGGTGGCATAGTGGTTAGCACTGGTGCCTCACAGCGCCAGGGACCCGGGTTCGAATCTGACCTCGGGTGACTGTCTGTGTGGAGTTTGCACAGTCTGCGTGGGTTTCCTCCGGGTGCTCCGGTTTCCTCCCACAGTCCAGAAATGTGCGGGTTAGGTTGATTTGGCTATGATAAATTGACCCTTAGTGTTAGGGGGGGATTAAATATGTGGGGTTATGGGGATAGGATGGGATATGTTAGGGGGAATTAAATACGTGGGGTTACGGGGGTAGGGTGGGATATGTGTACTGTGGTGATTAAAGCAGGGACAGGGTACTGGATTTGAATGATCAGCCATGATCGTATTGAATGGTGGAGCAGGCTCGACGGGCCGAATGGCCTACTCCTGCTCCTAGATTCTATGGGGGAAAAATTCAGCTGCTTGCGCCTCCCGTTAGCGCCTTAAGAGGGCGCTAATGGGGCGTAAAGCAGCTAACGCCCGGGCGCAGCGCCGCCCACGCCTCCCGAAAAATTCAGCGGGAGGTTAGCGGCGGCGGCAGCCGGTAGCGCCCTGTGGCGCTGCGCCGCCGGCGATGACGTCATCGCCGTGCGCAGCAACCCGCTCGCGCCCCGGCCGTGATCTTCAGTCGCGCCCCCTGATTTACCACAAGACGCTATGTCCGACGGGTTCAGGGAGGCGTACGTGCGGCCGGGGCGGCGATATTTAAAGGGGAGGTGGCAGGCGGCCATTTTTGTTGCTGGCCGCCTGCCAGCACCTGCCCCCGTTGCTGTCCCTGGCCCCCGTGAAGCCCCCCCACCGTGAAGTGCCGGCTGCGCTCCAAGAGCCCGGCACTTCTCTTGAGTGCCGGGCT
This sequence comes from Squalus acanthias, assembly GCA_030390025.1. NCBI lineage: Eukaryota > Metazoa > Chordata > Chondrichthyes > Squaliformes > Squalidae > Squalus > Squalus acanthias. The sequence continues at coordinate 173,711,566 of CM059427.1, read as the reverse complement.
CTTTTGCCGGCACTCCCGATCCCTGGGGGCCCAGCTGGGCCCCGGTTCGCGCTGCGCAGGGTCCCTCCCCTTTAAGAAGGGGAGGAAGGCCTGCAATACCGCGGCGCGACGTGCCGCAGCGCGTGGCGCTGCGGCACGTAGCGCCGGGATATTCCCTCGCAGCGCCCCAAGAGGGATGCGGGGTGCTTCCAGTGGCGCCCCGCTTCCCTCTTGGGGCGCAACCACTGAAGTTCCGGCGCGGGGCCGCTAATTTTTTCGGGGCGCTAAAAGTCGCGCCCCGGCGAGGTTAGCGCCCCAAATGGGGCGCGACTCAATTTTTACCCCTATGTTTCTATGTTTCTGCCGTTGGTTAGACTTGCCTTTGCACGTTTAGGTTTTTTTTATTTTTTGCGTGGCAATTTGCTGGAAGTGCGAGCTGATAACGTCGCAGCGAGGAAAACAGGGCATCTGGGACCTGAGTGAACAGGGCAACCAACAGGATATCTCCTTCACCAATCAGATTGAAGGATTGTGAAATTAACAGCGCAAGGACTGAGGAGGAAATGTAAATTACAGTGGGTGAATTCAATGTCAAATCAGATACAAAAAGAAAAATAAATGGAGGGGAAGAAAGATTGGATTAAGAGAAAGAGAGAAAATAGACAGAAAGGAAAAATAAAACAACATTATTTTAAATTTTACAGTTTTAAAATCTCCAATAACAATTAAAACCTGAAGGAATGAGACTCCACACTTGTAATAGTTAATTTTCAGTGCAAAAGATGTTGACTGACAGTAATTAACACTTATCATGTTGTCAAAAGCGTATTTAGACAGAAATGGACAAGACTTAACTTTCTATGGCGAGTTTAGGTCATATCTACCATACATGTACAGTGACTTCAAGGCATTCAATGCATTTCACTGGTGAGCCAGACAGTGAGATGCAGTTTTCGCGAAGCTAACGGCAGAGCGACACAAGTCAGGCAGCAGTTTTTGGATTTTTGAGATTAATGGCGCATTTGCCCCTCGCCTGAAGTTGCTGTACCATTTGCGCATAAATAACAGCAAGCGCCATTAGACTCACTATTATTTTGACAGCAATTATGACCCAATCAATTGAGTTTTACAGCTCTCCATGCTGGGATTTCCATTCACTGGGTTGCTTGTCAAGTGCCATAGGATGGGTACAGTGCAGTTATGTACAGAGTACACCAGAAGGTGAGTTTTGTTCATACAAAGAGCAGCTCCACTAAATATCCATACTCTGTGTCTTTTTTTAATTCTGAGTATGCAAACACAAACATATCTGTACAGTTCAACTTTGTGCAAGGTACCCAGACAGATGTCACGATGCATTTATTCTGCGACACTCAACCACCCGCTAAATATTTGACCCTTCCACCATTGTGTTAGGATGGCTCCTGGGAGACAAGGTGATACACACATGGCTCATGACACCCCTCTGCAACCTCACCATGCTTGAGCAACACCGGTATAATCAATGCTACAGGACCATTATTGGATGATTATTGAGTACACCATACAGCTGCCAAAGCAGAGGTTCAGGAGTCTGGACAGGTCGAGGGCCTCCCTATAAAATGCCCCACAAAGAGTCTCCCACATCATAGTGGTGTGCTGCATCCTGCAAAAGCTTGCCATACAAGTAGGCCTGCATTTGGAGGAGGCAGATCAACAGCACATAGAAACATAGGAGCAGGAGTAGGCCATTCGGCCCTTGAGCCTGCTCCACCATTCAATATGATCATGGCTGATCCTCTATCTCAATACCATATTCCCGCTCTCTCCTCATACCCCTTGATGCCTTTTGTGTCTAGAAATCTATCTATCTCCTTCTTAAATATATTCAGTGACTTGGCCCCCAGAGCCTTCTGTGGTAGAGAATTCCACAGGTTCACCGCCCTCTGAGTGAAGAAATTTCTCCTCATCTCAGTCCTAAATGTCCTACCCCGTATCCTGAGACTGTGACCCCTCATTCTAGGCCCCCCAGCCAGGGGAAACATCCTCCCTGCATCCAGTCTGTCTAACTCTGTCAGAATTTTATACCTTTCAATGAGATCCCCTTTCATTCTTCTAAACTCCAGTGAATACAGGCCTAGTCGACCCAATCTCTCCTCATACGACAGTCCTGCCATCCCAGGAAACAGTCTGGTGAACCTTCGCTGCACTCCCTCTATGGCAAGTATATCCTTTCTTAGGTAAGGAGACCAAAACTGCACACAGTACTCCAGGTGTGGTCTCACCAAGGCCCTGTATAACTGTAGTAAGACATCCTTGCTCCTGTACTCAAATTCTCTTGCAATGAAGGCCAACATCCCATTTGCCTTCCTAACTGCTTGCTGCACCTGCACGTTTGCTTTCAGTGACTGGTGTACAAGGGCACCCAGGTCCCTTTGTACATCGACATTTCCCAATCTATCACCATTTAAATAATACTCTGCCTTTCTGTTTTTCCTATCGAAGTGGATAACTTCATATTTATCCACATTATACTGTATTTGTCCACTCACTCAACTTGTCTAAATTAAGTCCTCATCAGATGAGGAAGAGCAGGGGAAGGAGAAGAAGCAGTAGAAGAAGGAGGGCCACCTTATCACCACTTCCCTTCATTATTTAAATACCACCCAAAGCATCTGTCCATCTATAAGCCTGTCAGAGGCTGATTCAGGAAATGGAGCCTCGTTCTTCTACACGTATTCAGAAACCAAGCAGCCATTTATCAAATAGGGTATCTCCAATGGGGCTGCAGGAGAGCAATAACATGTAGGGGGTGGTGTGGTGGGGTCAGCTTCACCTCTGACTCAGTGAGCGGTTCGAATCGCTCCCACTCCCCTGGTTCTAGACCTTGGACTTATTTAGGGGTCATGAACAAAGGTGCAGTAGACAACAGGTTTTGATGAAAGAACTTTAACTTTTATTCAAGAAAAGGTAGATACAACACAAACAATCTTAAAACACACTTAATACTTAAACACAGGTTGGGGAACACGCGGTACAGGTGAGAGAAAATTACAGTATACAAAACCCCTTATCCCTCCCAATCCCACTACCTAGCTAGGTTCAATTCCAGAGGAGCAGGGATAATGCTCACCACTCCTTGACAGCTCTTGACAGTTGAGGTATTTCACGATTTTGGGGTTCACTGGGGTTTTTGGTTGTTGGGGCTTGCCGTACCCCAGATGTGGTAGAAGACTTCAGCTGCACTCCAGGTCAGTTTGGGTCTGTCCGCTGATGCGGTAAGGTGTGTATTGGATCTATCAGGTGAGTACCCAATTTTTCTTCGTTAGAGGTAGGGTTTAGAGTTTTTTGAGGGAAAATCTTACCCAGGGGTAAGTCAGGAATAGTTTGTAGCGTGGAAACTTGCGTGTCTTCGGTTTTTCCTGGTGTTGGTCTTTCGGTGGTCACGACGGCCTGGTTCGCACCTGGTTGGTCGGTGGCGTTGTGTTGGTTGGTTCGTGGGGCCTTGGTTGCTGCGAGGCGTTTGCAAACCTTTTTCCCAGTCGGGTCCGATGATGACCCCCCTTACTGTGGCGTGTTGTCCTTGCGTGCCTCGGTACTGTTACTAACTTTAAACTGCCTCTCTGGACAGCCTTGAACTAACTTTTAGTATAGTGTTGTAACAAACCGCACGGCTTGAACAGACACCACCACAGTGTCTCTCGGGTTCCTCGTGTCTTCTTGCCCGTGGCTTTAGGCCTGCCTGCCTTCCAAAATTCCTTGTTGCTTGGCTCTGGTGTCGAACCTGTGTAGCTCTCTTTCTTCGCTAGCTTCTTGGGGGAATAGGCCCCCAATTATACTCTTCAGGTCTATTGTGTTTTTCGCGCCAAAACCGTTTTACTAATCGATTTCGCGTTAAAGTGATTTAGGTTTCAGTTGAGGCCTGTTTATCTTCGCGCCAAATCTCGCTTCTTTTGTCTTAGATTTTGGCGGGCTCGTTAAGTCTGATGACTTTAACTTTGTGTTAACTTGTCCTGATGGCTATCGATGTCTTCCATTGAGACAGGGCCTCTATCTACGTGCCAAATCTCGCTTCTTTTGTCATAGGTTTTGGCGGGCTTGTTAAACTGTTCCTATCGATACTTGGCTAATCGGTTTTTGATGGGATGATGGGCTATGAAACTGTGTACTGGCAGTTTTATTTGTTAGGAATTGTTTTCAGACTTCCAGTATCTTGTCTGGACCTGGGGATTTCAAAAGGGGTCTTGGTTTATTCATTTTTGAATGTGTTTGTGATGTTTTGGATGAGGCACTTCCTCCTTGGTTGGATTGCAGTGCAAACATCTCCCAGACAGCTTGACTTGGTCCCAATTCCCAAAAGCTGTCCACTGCCTCACCACACCCCTTCCCGCAGCCTGTGTTTCTGTGACTGCAGGTTTTCCCAATGGCCCTTTTAAAAAGGTATCTTATCATCCAAAGTCATTTTCCTCAGGTTTTATTCCTTCCTTGATTCTTTTTAAAATGTACTTCAAAACTGAGGTTTTGACCTCAAATTCCTTCATTTCGGTCCCACCATTCCAAATTCGTGTTAAGATCCAAAAATCATCCCCTTTAGGGTTCTATTCGAGTTTCTGGGGGATTTTGCGAAGCCTACAAGCATCAGAAGGTTTATATTCCTCTAATACATTTCAAAAGGTGTTACATTTAAAAAAAAAATTGCACAGGCTGGCAACCCATGCTGATCCGGACAGTGCATCGTGCTTTGTAAGCCGACATGTTGAACCGGTTTAGCATGTTTACAAGATGACTTTCAGAGCCAATGACAGATCGGGAACCCAGCTTTGTGCCCGCAGACACGTGCCCCCACTTCCTCCCCGCCTCTCCATAAACATTGGGGCCACTGAATCTTGTGAAGGAGTACACAGGTGGTACTCTTTTAACTAGTCACGTGCCATAGGACGGATCAACTTATCTCTGAAATTATTTTAGAATTATCTGAGATTCGCAAACCACATAGAAATGAGACTGGACTATTTACCACAAAATAGAGATTCCTGTTTGCATGAAGTTATCTGCTGATAATGGAATGTACTCACCTAATTTAATTTAATTAGATCATCAAATAGGGCACGGCAATCAATTGGCGGATTATTTCATTTCAGACAGCTGAACGTATTTTATTCTTTGAGGTTTTTAACAGCCTTGAGGAACAACCTCTGAGTCATCAGTCTGTTACTCAAAGGTGTCCAGGATTGTAAAAGTTAAAGACCTTTGAAAGAGATTCGTACAACATCATGAAATTCATGGAATCATCTAATAATGTAATTTGTGGCCTCAGGAAGTTCAATTGTACATTGTCTTCAACTGGTAGTTGAATTAAAGGGTCTGAATCTTGACTGGAATTGGCAAATATTTAATGATTAGAAAAAAGATTTAGATCATAATGTAAGTGGTTCACATAAACTTGGTAATTTAGATATGCTTTAGCTATGGCAAATTAGACTCACTCACAACTTCATGGAAATAGCCTGATGTGTAAGTTGGGAGTTTACTCCACAAATTGAGCCCAATTCTTTTTTTGTAAATTTAAATTGTTTGTTTCCTCTGCCAATTTTTTCCAGGAGGCATTGACTCCTTGCTGGGGTACATTTCTAAAAAGCATCCAGTCCTTCGCCCATGTGGCCATTGTTCAGTTGTAAACTAGTGAGTGGCTGTCGGCAGGCAATTCAGCAGCGGTGAGCCTGACTAGTGGAGTCCAATCTTGTTCTCATCCATTATCCACAAATGGCACTTCCAGCAGAGGTTGCTGGATGGCAACCAGAATCATGGGTCTTGCTATATTTTTATTTGCTCCTTTCCAAGCCAAGATGCCGAGACCAGTTTTAACATTCCAAATACCACCCTGACTGAGATCATCTAACTCATTACAGATGAGGGATCTGATTTTTTTAATTAAATCCCCAGTTGAAAGCTGGAAGTTTTAATGTTACTGAAAAGAGCTCATTACAAGATTCCAGGCTTTCTATTTATTCCAAGCCTGTTCTGGCTGCTAGTGTTTTTGTGTTGACCAAGGAGGTTGTCATTCTGCTCGCTCAGAGAAAGATGGTTGTGGTGGTTGGAGGTCAATCATCACAGCTCCAGGACATCGCTGCAGGAGTTCCTCAGGGCAGTGTCCTAGGCCCAACCATCTTCAGTTGCTTCATCAATGACCTTCCCTCCATTAATTAAGGCCAATTGTACAACATCTAGTACCGCTCAGCAAAGAATCACTTCCTGGCCTGTCTATCTGTACAGCTCACTTGATGTTATCTTCTCTAAAACCATTGCTGATTGAAGTTTTAACTGTACTGATAGATAATATCTAAATATATAATATATTTAAATTAGTTACTCCAACTAAATAGCTACAAGCACCTGAAGCAAATATGCAATGACAAGGGCAGCAGGCACATCTGATCATCATCAGCTGCAAGTTCCCTTCCAAGTTATACACCATCCTGACTTGGAAATACATTGTCATTCCTTCCTCCAGAACTAGCCAAGCTGTTCCAGTACAGCTACAACACTGGCATCTATCCGACAATGTGGAAAATTGCCCAGGTATCTCTTGTCCACAAAAAACAGGACAAATCCAATCCGGCCAATTACCGCCCCATCAATCATGATGGAAGGTGTCATCGACAGTGCTATCAAGCGGCACTTACTCACCAATAACCTGCTCACTGATGCCCAGTTTGGGTTCCGCCAAGACCACTTGGCTCCCGACCTCATTACAGCCTTGGTCCAAACATGGACAAAGGAGCTGAATTCCAGATGAGAAGTGAGAGTGACTGCCCTTGATATCCAGGCAGCATTGGACCGAGTGTGGCATCAAGGAGCCCTAGTAAAACTGAAGTCAATGGGAATCGGGGGGAAAACTCTCCACTGGCTGGAGTCATACCTAGACAAAGGAAGATGGTTGTGGTGGTTCAAGGTCAATCATCACAGCCCCAGGACATCACTGCAGGAGTTCTTCAGGGCAGTGTCCTAGGCCCAACCATCTTCAGCTGCTTCATCAATGATCTTCCCTCCAACATAAGGTCAGAAATGGGGATGTTCGCTGATGACTGCACAGTGTTCAGTGCCATTCAAAACTCCTCAGATAATGAAGCAGTCCATGCCCGCATGCAGCAAGACCTGGATGACATTCAGGTTTGGGCTGATAAGTGGCAGGTAACATTCGCACCACACAAGTGCCAGCTAACAAGCAAGCGTCAAACCATCGCCCCTTGACATTCAACGGCATTACCATGGCCAAATCCCCCACCATCAACATCCTGGGGGGTCACCATTGACCAGAAACTTAACTGGACCAGCCACATAAATACTGTGGCAACAAGAGCAGGTCAGAGGCTGGGTATTCTGCAGCGATTATCTCACCTCCTGATTCCCCAAAGCCTTTCCACCATCTACAAGGCACAAGTAAGGAGTGTGATGGAATACTCTCCACTTGCCTGGATGAGTGCAGCTCCAACAACACTCAACAAGCTCGACACCATCCAGGACAAAGCAGCCCGCTTGATTGGCACCCCATGCACCACCTCAAACATTCACTCCCTCTACCACCAGCATACCATGGCTGCAGTGTGTACCATCTACAAGATGCACTGCAGCAACTCGCCAAGGCTTCTTCGGCAGCACCTCCCAAACCCACGACCTCTTCCACCTAGAAGGACAAGGGTAGCAGGCTTATGGGAACACCACCACCTCCAAGTTCCCCTCCAAGTCACACACCATCCTGACTTGGAAGTATTTCGCCGTTCCTTCATCGTCGCTGTGAAAAATCCTGGAACTCCCTCCCTAACAGCGCTGTAGGAGTACCTTCACCATACGGACTGCAGCGGTTCAAGAAGGCGGCTCACCACCACCTTCTCAAGGGTAATTATGGATGGGCAATAAATGCTGGCCTTGCCAGCTACGCCCACATCCCATGAACGAATAAAAAAAAAAGTTCCTGTGGTGCATGAATGACGCATTATGTGGTTTAGTATTGAATTATAAATACCAGAAAGGTCGCAGCTTAGACTGCTGATCAGGTGGGTTGCAGCAGTAAAGCCACATTGTCCCTGAAGTTGGAAAGAAAACAAAAACCACCTGGTTACGGAGAGGAATGTCAGCCTGTAAGTGCCCTTTAAACAGCAAACTCTGCTCGAAGTCAGGCGAGAATGGAGTCGGACTCCGTTGCGATGGCTCTTGGTGAATAGGCTGTAAATACTATCAAGGCTTACAGAAGAATATTAGCAACTTGGGAAAGTATCAGATGGTAGCAGTGCCTGTGTAATTGTACCCCAGTGAGGAATCAACAATGCCAGAAGAGGAGGGAAGGAGAGAAAATTGTTTAAAAAATAAATTAACTTCAAGTTTCTGGGGTAGATTTTAACTATTGAGCAGCTGACCGTTGGAGCACGCCGGCAGACCACCTGAACCTGTTGGCGGGGCACCCAATCCATATTGAGGGCTGGGCCTCATTATCATACCCCCCAATTTGGTATCATCTGCAAATTTCAACACCATACCTCCAAGTCATTTATGTATATGGTGAACAACTGTGGTCCCACCACAGATGCCTATGGGACACCACTTCCAACTTTCTGCCAGTCTCAGAAACTTCCCTTAACTTCTACCCTGTGTTTTCTGTTTTGTAGCCATTTTTCAATCCAATCTGCCAGCTGGCCCCTGACTCCACACGCCCTGACCTTTGTCGTGAGTCTCTTATGTGGCACCTTATTGAAGGCCTTCTGAAAGTCCATGTATACCACATCCATTGCATTGCTCTTGTGTACTCTTTCTGTTATTGCTTCAAAGAATTCAGTTAGGTTGGTTAAACATTATTTTCCTTTTCAAAATCCATGCTGACTACTTTTTAGAACATACATAAGACGTAAGAACATAAGACGTAGGAGCAGGAGTAGGTCATTTGGCCCCTCGAGCCTGCTCCGCCATTCAATAAGATCTGATCTTGGCCTCAACTCCACTTCCCTGCCCGCTCCCCATAACCCTTCACTCCCTTACCATTCAAAAATTTGTCTATCTCCACCTTAAATATATTCAATGACTCAGCCTCCACAGCTCTCTGGGGAAGAGAATTCCAAAGATTCACGACCCTCTGAGCGAAGAAATTCCTCCTCATTTCCGTTTTAAATGGGTGTCCCCTTATTCTGAATTTATGCCCCCTAGTTCTAGATTCCCCACGAGGGGAAACATCCTCTCTGCATCTACCCTGTCAAGCCCCTTCAGAATCTTATATGTTTCAATAAGATCCCCTCTCATTCTTCTAAACTCCAATAAGTATAGGTCCAACCTGCTCAACCTTTCTTCATAAGACAACCCCTTCATCTCCGGAATCAACCTCGGGAACCTTCTCTGAACTGCCTCCAATGCAAGTATATCCTTCCTTAAATAAGGAGACCAAAACTGTACGCAGTACTCCAGGTGTGGTCTCACCAACGCCCTGTACAGTTGTAACAGGACTACCCTACTTTTATATTCCATTTCCTTTGCAATAAAGGCCAACACTCCATTTGCCTTCCTAATTACTTGCTGTACCTGCATGCTAACTTTTTGTGATTCATGTACAAGGACCCCCAGATCCCTCTGTGCCTCAGCATTTTGTAATCTCTCCCCATTTAAGTAATAATTTGCTTTTTTATTTTTCCTACCAAAGTGGATAACCTCGCATTTTTCCACATTATACTCCATCTGAAAGATTCCTGCCCACTCACTTAGCCTATCCATATCCCTTTGGAGATTCTTTGCGTCCTCCACACAATTTGCTTTCCCACCCATCTTTGTATCATCAGCAAATTTGGCTACATTACACTCTGTCCCTTCATCCAAGTCATTAATATAGATTGTAAATAGTTGAGGCCCCAGCACTGATCCCTGCGGCACCCCACTAGTTACAGTTTGCCAACCTGAAAATGACCCATTTATCCCGACTCTCTGTTTTCTGTTAGTTAGCCAATCCTCTATCCATGCTGATATATTACCCCCAAGCTCTTGTCTTGTGTAGTAACCTTTTATGTGGCACCTTATCGAATGCCTTCTGGAAATCCAAATACACAACATCTACTGGTTCCCCTTTATCCACCCTGCTCGTTACATCCTCAAAGAACTCCTGCAAATTTGTCAAACATGATTTCCCTTTCATAAAACCATGCTGACTCTGCTTTTTAATTATATTCTCCATCTCTAGATTTCTTTCAGCAAAGATTCAAGTATCCTCCCTACCACTGACATTAAGCTAATTTGTCTATTATTCCCTGGATTAGTTCTATCTCCTATTTTGAAGACAGAAAATATATTTGCTTTTTACCAGTCCTCTGGCACTATTCCTTTTCCTTGTAAAAACCATAGTCAAACAGTTTTAGAGGTTTTCTCTCTCAGAGAGCAGATGGTTTCGATGTGATTTCAAATGTGTATGTTTGCAATTTTATTCAGCAGGAACACAATAATTAGAGAACAGCGTACACTCCCTTTGTAATTGAATTTTTAATAATAGTTTATTTAGGCCTCAACTTCCCAGAGAGTTGTTTCTAAGATTTTTTTTTTTGTTTAACTCGTACAGTAGCGGCCAACATATGGTTCTTCTGTTGCACAAATATGGCTCTTTAAACATTCAGTATAATTGACAGCAGCGCAGCCACCCACACTGAGTGCGGCAAGTACCATTTCCTGTGAGAGCAGAGTTTTCCGTGGAGCGGGATCGGTGCTTAGTGTGACGCAGGACTCGCGTTTAGCAGGGAGTGGGATGAGTCCTCCTCAGCAGGGAGCAGTTTTACCAAACAGGATCTGAGTAAGATTTCTTTGCACAGTGGGGAGCAGCAGGTAACATGAGCACCTTGCTCAAGACAGGAGTGGTGTTGAGCACGCTGCAGCAGGCAAAGTGACGTGTGATGACCTCACTGTGGATCAAAATCAAGAAAATTTTAGATTCAAAAGTGTGACTCATTGCTGATAATCTGGGATTTTAGGCTTAACAATGACGTGCTAACATTTTGAGATGCCAAGTGCTGTTTCGTTAGCTTCTTTTTTAGGAGTGGTGAGGGGGAAAAAAATCACAGGCACAAAGGTGTTGGGCCAAATGCTCTGTTTCTGCACTGTAACATTCTATGATTCAATGCTGAAGTGAACATAAACTATGACATTTTCAAGGTATGAACTGCTATCCTTCTTTTCCAGTATAATGTAAAATTCCAGTTAGAATCGAGGTGAGGCAATAAAATGAAAGTGAAATCGAGCAATGTTTTCATTGTTTGTTGCTGAACCGAAGTTACTCTTTTATCGAGTGTGAGTGCAGGAGTGCTCCCCCGGCACCATATTCAAACCCCACGACCTTCCCTAATCGCGACCTGGCCCCCACCCTCATCCCCGATCGGCACCTCCACCCCCTCCTAGTCGACCCTTCACATGGTTGCCCCCCTTTGCCCGATTACCCTTGTCTCCTGGTCACACCCCTCCCGATCGCCTTCCCCTTTAAGAACTTACCTGAGGATGCAGCAGCCCGATATTCGAAGCCTCTTTGCCGGCAAGCTGCCTGGGGATGCCCAGTAGGTGTCCACAGCTCACCGATACCAAAGCCCAATATCGAGTGTGCCTCGGGTCTGTCCGTTGAGGTGCAGGGATCGGTCCCTACCTTTAGGCCGTTGCTAATAAATTTCTACCCCTGTATCCTGAAAAAGACAATGTGACCCTCAGTGACTCATGGCTAATGCTCCATATTGGCAGCCATTATTTTGTGTCTGCATGGGTGGATAATTCAAAACAGTCTAAGACTCTGATTTTCATTAAAAAATATACTTCCAAACGTAGTAAAGATCTGCTGTGTTTCAACTCATGTTTAGCTAACTCGCTACCTGCTATAAGCATCTTTCAACTTCCACTTCACTGTTCTTGGGGACGAGGGGATTGTGGAGGGAGAATTCCTGGAAAACTGCTGCTCTCACAAGCCCTCCATCTACAGCGGAGGCTAACTGTGGTTGCTGTAGTGCTGCCAGCATTTGCTCCTAGTAGCCCTTTTTTGTACTATTTCGATGTATTTGCTTTTATAGAAGAGTTCACCTATAAAGTTTGCAAAGTGCAGAATTGTTTACATTATAAAACATGGAATGGGTCTTAAGAATCAATCAAAGTGCCCCTAAAGGTTCAGCACGTTTATCAAAAAAGCTGTGCAGAATAGGAATATCCGAGGTTTGATGCTTGGTCTGTTGATCTCATTTGGGATGACAGTAGGGGTGTGACAACAGGCATCAGTGCCCCTTAGTTAATGATGCGGAGATGCCGGTGTTGGACTGGGGTGGACAAAAGTGAGAAGTCGCACAACACCAGGTTATAGTCCAACAGTTTTATTTGAAATCACAAGCTTTCGGAGAGGCTGCTCCTTCGTCAGGTGAAGTCACCTGACGAAGGAGCAGCAGCTCCGAAAGCTTGTGATTTCAAATAAAACATGTTGGACTATAACCTGGTGTTGTGCGACTTCTCACTTTTGCCCCTTAGTTAGTGAGGGAGGGTAAAGTCAGTGTTCCTACTCTTGATCACCATCCAACAATCCCTGCTATAAATGCATATATTATTGAGTTCAGCTGTGATGGCCCGATAGTAGAATAGTCTATCATTACTTAAAGTTAAGACCCACATATGAATAAGGACTGCTTGAATGAGGCATCAAAGAGCAGCTGGAAGCTGAGAAAACATATCCTGCCAATGAGTTGATTCCTTAAGGAGGGGAGGGGAAGGGAAGGGAATAAGTTGGCAGATAAAATTGGCAAGAACGTAAACATCAATAGGAACTGATGCCTCCAGCCACAAAGAGTTATATTTTCCTCCAGTTACTAATGTGAGCAATAAAGTTGGTGCAAGTAGAAAATGGGGAAACAAGCCTTATTATCGCACTGACTTTTTCACTCACATTAGTGACCAGAAATCCTGGAGAGACCTGGGCCGAGAAATTGGTTTTGCGCCAGAAACCAGCGTAAGTGGGCAGCACGCCTAATACGGGCGCCCGAAGACGCAGCCCGAGGCTCATCAATATTGGGCCTCGTGTATATAAAACGGTGAGCTGTGGGCGCCTGTCAGGCGTCCCGATATAGCTCCTCGGTCGGAGCCCTGGAAAATTCATCCAGCTCCAATGCGGAGGTAGCCCCCCCCAGGTAAGTCCTGGGGAGGGAGGCGAATGGGAAGGGAGTGAGCCCAGGCTGGCAACAGCCCACAGTACTGCTGCTCCTCCTGCCTCTAAATTAACATAAATTTAAGAAAAATGTTACTGACCTTTCTGTCAGCGGCTCCAGCAGTTCCTTTAAGGATCGAAAAAACTAAGCGCAGCATGCATGACACATTTGGCAGCCAGTGCACTTCTGGAGGAGAACTCTATTGCCCAGAAATTGCTTCCCGCAACTCTTTATTTTTTCCCACAAAAAACAAGCACAATAGGGACCAGATGCTCAATGGCAATTGTTGTTTTTCTTCAACGTATATAACCCAAATCTAAGTGCAATAAGAACATAAGAAATAGGAGCAGGAATAGGCCACTTGCCCCTCGAGCCTGCTTCACCATTCAATAAGATCATGGCTGATCTTGGGCTCAAAGCCACTTCCCCACCCGCTCACCATAACCCTTCACTCCCTTATCTTGCAAAAATCTGTCTATCTCCACCTTAAATGTATTTAATGACCCAGCCTCCATGGCTCTCTGGGGCAGAGAATTCCACAGATTTACGACCATCTGAGAGAAGAAATTCCTCCTCATCTCAGTTCTAAAAGGGCGACCCTTTATTCTGAAACTATGCCCCCAAGTTCTAGATTTCCCCACGAGGGGAAACATCCTCTCTGCATCTACCTTGTCGAGACCCCTCAGTATCTTATATGTTTCAATAAGATCACCACTCATTCTTCTAAATTCCAATGAGTATCGGCCCAACCTGCTCAACCTTTCTTATAAGTCAACCCCCTCATCTCAGGAATCAACCGTGTGAATCGTCTCTGAGCTGCCTCCAATGCAAGTATATCCTTCCTTAAATAAGGAGACCAAAACTGTACACAGTACTCAAGGTGTGGTCTCACCAATGCCCTGTACTTCCCTGCTTTTATACTCCAACCCCCTTGCAAATTGCAAAAAATTGCAATCTGCAAAAAGCTAGATTTGAACCACCTGAAATCAAGGGAACTTTGGATCAGAGCTCATCACTGATTACTGAACTTAAGCTTGCTACTTTCTCCATTACATCACACTGTTGGTCAATAACATTCAACCAGCTACCTCTCCGTACAGTGAAATTTCCAACAGAGTGAGTGAACTGACATTGTGGCAGAGTGAACTTCATTACAGAATGTTCCTACTGTATCTAATTAGTAACATTTCAAATAACTCAAGTGGATTTTGATCCATGCTTGCGGAATTAAATGATGATTGACTTCATATGTTCACTGTGGAATTCTCTCTTCATCCAGAAGAACAATTTCTGGCTGCTGTACCCAAACTCCCAGATGTCAATCAGAGCTTTCAGTCCCAAAAGCAAAATATGCCAGAGGAGACATGTGATCCAAGACAGCGACTGGAAATGGTAACAGAACACCCAACGTAACCTTTTGTATGTTGAATATCTTTAGCAGCTTTTACACTTTGAACCCATTGCTATTTGTCATAACTGCTGCAAAAGGCATTCTGTGTAAATGATTTATTCTGTGTCGTCTTGATTTTGAAGAATGAAAATATTGCACAGCATTCCTCAAATCACAATGTTCCCCAGGATAAATGATAACATATGGAATATGGTGAATTCTTTGTAATTCTCCATCTAAAAGAAACCAATGTTCTGTGAGGTCCTGTGCTACTTAACGTCGCAAGCCTAATATTCTATTGGGTCATCCAATGACAGCAGAAAGAGTGGCAGCAACATTCAATATTTAAAAAAAAGAATCATATGCTGTAAGATAAAAGATACTAGATGGATGGCTAATGCTTATAGACAGTGGTCCCGATTTTCTACATCAAAGAGTTTATCCTTTATCTTTGAATTTTATTATTTCAGGGATTGACTGTAAGAGTGAAATATGACTTCCATGGTCAAACGTCAAAGTGAGTTTCAATTAATCTTTTATTAATCAAAGACTAACTTACTATTTCTGTGTAATTAATTAATGAGAGTTGTGGAGAGGAAAACAAACTTCCCTGCCAATCGAGATTCAACAAGATTTTTGTACAAGTATGTGGCATTGTATTAAAGAACATTTCAAGCTTTAAATCTTCACTGCCCCTCTGACAGTGCGGCGCTTACTCAGTACTGCCCCTCCGACATTGCAGCACTCCATCAGTACTGCCCCTCCGACAGTGCAGCACTCCATCAGTACTGCCCCTCCGACAGTGCAGCACTCCATCAGTACTGCCACTCTGACAGTGCAGCACTCCCTCAGTACTGTCCCTTGGACAGTGCAGCATGCCCTCAGTATGCCCCTCTGACAGAGCAGTGCTCCCTCAGTACTGACCCTCCAACAGTGCAGCACTCCATCTGTACTGCCCCTCCGGCAGTGCAGCGCTCCCTCGGTACTGCCTTTCCGACTGTGTGGCACTCCCTCAGTACTTTCCCTGTGAACTGTTCGGAGGGGCAGTACTGATGGAGTGCCGCACAGTTGGAGGGGCAGTACTGAGTGAGCGCTGCACTGTCGGAGAGGCAGTACTGAGGGAGCGCCAAACTGTCCGAGGGGCAATACTGAGGGAGCGCTGCACTGTCGGAGGGGCATAACTGAGGGAGCACTGCACTGTCAGATTGGCAGTACTGAGGGAGTGCTGTACTGTCAGAGGGGTAGTACTGAGGGAGTGCTGTACTGTCGAAGGGGCGGTACTGAGGCAGTGCTGTACTGTCAGAGGGGCAGTACTGAGGGAGAGCTGCACTGTCGGAGGGGCAGTACAAATGGCATTACAATCTAAAAATAGAAATGTTTTATACCGAATAGTTCTCGTTTTTTGTCATTAGTACCCCAACTGCCAACATTCATTACTCCTATTAAAATAAGTCTTGAACTTAACAAAAAATATTTTGCAATTCTAACAAGTAATGGACTCTGAATATAAAGTTATGTATACCTTCTGCTCTATCAGGAAACTTATGCTGCTCTCCTATATTTTTGTAATTTTGTTCTCGAGATGTGTATGACTCTGGCAATTCCCCATTTATTGTCCATCAATAGTTGCCCTGAGAAGGTGTCGGTGAGTCTTCTGCTTGAACTGCTGATGTGCTTGTAGTGATGGTTCCTAGAATGGTGGTCGGTAGAAATCAATAGACTGATGCTGCAATAAGTTTGCTCCTGTTGAAAGCTGAAAAGCTGACAACATCAAAGTAGAACCATTTATAAAAATGAGGCAGACTTCAATCACTATTACTCAGTAGGTAAACCAACTGCCAACACCCAATGTCCAGGCTGATACAATAGCTTGGGAATGATTAACCTTCAGGAGATTAGGATAAGGTAAGAAGAATTGAAAGAGGACCAACAATATGAAAGGTAAAATCAGTTCAGAAATATTATTTAAGGCACAAATTCAGAGTTTTGAATGTTCAAAAGTAATGTTTACCGCATCACCAAACCCTTGTAGAAGTTGAAAAAGAATGATTTAAGTTGGAGATAAAGCTGTCCAGATACATCTATTCGTAACCAATAGCCACCAAGTGCTACCCTCACATATTGGCAGTCAAAGGATTCACCCAGCAATCCATTAGCAAGTTCAGGGTGGGAGATTACATCCATTTAGAAGAAAACAAAATGGAGTCTCGAGCAAATGGTGCAAGGCATTCTTCAGTTTTGTCTGTGTTCACATGGCTGGAACAAAGCAGTAACTAAGAATAAGGAAGGCAGGAGTGGAGTCAAAGAAGCTATGGCTGCCCCACTTAGAATCCTAGACTTTGGTCCTTTGAAACAAGTCTTTTCCCTTCCATGTTCCATATCTTGCCTACTTCATCCATGGGGGTGGAACAGAGAAGGGTTGCCATCGTCAGAATATTTAAAAAATGGTAGTTGACGTTTATCGATCATATATAATTATCATGCATATAAGTACAACATGCAAATGTAACATATAAAATACATAGGTCATAAAATATATTGGATCTGCACGTCTATAATCCAGCTAATATTTTAATTGATTTGAATAAATTTAAAATGATATGGAATTCTGTGAGTCTTCACTCTACTAAAAATTAAATGTTTGCTTTGCCACTGATTGATCCTGATAATGCAGTGGAAACTAGAGAGAAAGGAACTGAACACTTCATTAACCAACTATTTTCAACTCCTCAAAAGGACTGGTATTTAGTGCAGAACATAAATCATTTATTTGCTTTTCATTTCCATGACCTCTGTTCAAATCTGCCCCGTACTAGTAGATGGCATGAAAATATCTTCTTTCTGGAAGGTGACTGCAAAGGCCCTCCCTATGTGAAACAGTTTTGGGCAGTTTAGGCTCTGTTATTACTGGGCATGAGCCCACAACACAAGATTGCTTCTATTAAATGGGGTTCTGGCCTTCCACTCTATGCATCCACACATTTTCATCTGAAATATGGGCATTTCAATTATTTTTTATTTGGATGCATTCCTTAATAACATTCCAAAATAGCACACCAGCTTTTCACGTCAGGGCAGATGCATTAAAACAGTTTGAGTCTGTAATTGCTGGCGAACACATCTGAGAGAGTCCATCTACAAGTAATGGATTCTTTTGATGTGGTAACATGATAATGTTCAAAGTTCAGTTGCACGACCACATAAAACTCAAAATGTTTCGACAGAGAATTGCCTGTCAGAAAGGGAGACATCATCTTCATCCACAGACAGAGGGATCACAACTGGTATGAAGGCGAATGCAATGGAAACCATGGCTTACTCCCAATTTGCTACGTAGAGGTTAGAGAAAATTGAATCCATTCATTTCATTTTAAAAATAAAGTTCAAGTATGCGCCTTAATCTGCATCAAAATATTTCTAATTGCAACTTTTTTTTGTCAGCCTGTTTCTGAGCTGCAGAGACACAAACAAGAAGTGCTTGATGAAGTGGCAATTGCTAAATTCAAATTTGCTGCCTTGACTAATATAGAACTACCACTGGAAAAGGTAAACTACCCAAGTTGATCTAGTCTTATCCAAGAGGTCTTGATGATTTTATAAAGTTTTATGGATCAAAACCTGGTATGTGTATGTGTGTGTATGTATATAAAACAATATTATAAAACTTGGAAGGGAAAATCAAAGAAAACCACCTGGAGTTGCTCTCCTGTACCTACTTGTGGTCAATCGAAGAGAAATATAGGCAAAGACTTGAAAGCAAGTTACCTGCCCCTCTTTTCACAAAATAAAAGCAGATCAGAGAGGCCATTCAGAAAATCTTAGCTCATCCATCCACAAAAAACTTTGCAGTCCTCCAATCATCTTAAAGTATCTAAAGTGCGGTGGTGCAGTGGCTATGTTACTGGACTAAAGCACACCATGACAGTTTGAGAACTTGAATTCACTTTTAAAAATCTGGAATCAGTAAGAACTGACCATGAAGCTATCGGATTGCCGTAAAAACCCAACTGGTTCACTACTGTCCTTCAGGGAAGGAAACCTGCCATTCTTATCCGGTCTGGCATAGATGTGACCTTTTCCCCTTTAATTAACATTTGTTTCCCATGTAATATTCCACATTTCAGAGCTGTGTCATAATGTTACCAGATGTCAATTTACACTTTTTTTTAACAGCTACGTTTCGTGGTATTCTAGCCACGTAACCGTACTCAGCTAGAAGTGCCGTTCCCTCGACAATTGGGCACTGGTTTTGGTTATTTAGGTACTTTTGTGAATGTATAAAAGAAAGTGGAGAAGTTTTCAGATTTAATCAAAAGAAAGTTCAAAGGCTGGAGCTTCAACACTCTCATACCTTTCGCCATTAGCATTCCAATTACTTCTTTAGTTAAATTTTTTCTGGCAGGTATAAGTTAGCCTTATCCGTTCAAGGATTTTCATTTAGAATATTAGCTTTTATAGTTTTTCAACTGATCCTACCTGCTTTAAACTCAGCTCCAGTGAACCTTCCAGCATCTGCCGGTGTCTACACACTGCCAGGGGAATGATTCAAGCTGCATGTGTGCTGATAGGACATTGGACAAGTTCCTCGAGCATTATTTATTTATTTTTAAATGAAATATTGTTGACAGATTCGCTATATCAATGATTCTACCACCAACAATACCAAATGGAAACATGGGGGGGGTGATTTTCTAGTAGCGCCGAAAACAGACGCGAAGTCAGTGGAGCTGCCACTCAGCCCACCCATTCATGCTGGTGTGAAGCCCGAGTTATTTTGAGGCCTAGGCCATATTAGCGGGCCACCGGGGAGCTGCAGGCGCCAACCCAGCAACCAGCTCCAGATCTGGGAGTCGGCCAGCAGGTCAAGCTGGCGGGAGGGGGGGGGGGGGGTGGATGCGGGGGAAAGAATGTGATCCCTTAGATCTCTTTAAGGACCACTAGTTCGGTTACTCAGTGCTTGGCACAACTGGGTGGAGTTTGCATGACGTACACTGTGCCCTGTTGTACCTGAAAATTAAAATAGGGGTCGTACTACCAGCATGGGATACCAATTATCATATTTAAGTAGCTTTTCAGGTGGGCGAAAATTGCATCAGGCAGGCCTTTGGCATCAATGGGGAGGGGAGCAAGATGCCCCCACCCACCCCAATTTCAGCTGCTGAATGCCTGTTTTTCAGGGGAGAAACAGGCGGCCAGCAGTTGAAAATTGTCCCCACGGAACGCATGGCAGCAGCATTCTACTTAAGCATGTGCTAAACAGAAAGATTGCGGATAGTCCAACTGGTTCCACTAGCCTATCCTTCATTCCTAGCCACAGTGTGCATTCAGGTACATTATTGTTCAATCACAACTACAAATCAGTGAAGAAAACTTGTTGTTTGAAGAAATTGGATATTTTTTTATGTTTGAAACACAGTCCTGAGCAAAGCACAACAGCAGCTCGTCTCACAATCGGGTTCAGGTATCCTTGGTCAAATGTGAAAGCATGATGGGAGTATGCGTCCATGTGATCAAATTGAAGTTAGATTTATGTTAAATCGTAACTGGAAAAGTTTGCATTGTTTCAGTTGTAAAGCTAATAGTGGCCAAGTGTGGGGATTCATGCTTTGAGGGAAGTGCCTTGGTTATAATAGCAGCTCTTGAATTACCATGTTGCAGCCAACACCAATGCAGCTTAGCGGTGTTGCCTGTTGGAACACCAGTGTACCTTGCCACAACACAGCAGGTCACCTGTGTACAACTGCGATTCTCCATGTGATGAATTTGAGGTCATCACCAGAGAGATGTTGAATTGCCCGTGTGTACTTCCAAGCAGCCGGAAGGGGAAGGGCAGAGAAAACTACACTGGCTGCAACTGCCATGAATCAAGCTATTTAACTCTGTTATATCGGTCCATGTAATGTACTGTAGCTTTAAATAATGATGATTTATTTCAGAATCAGACAGTAGTTCTGCTCCGGAGAATAGATGAGAACTGGTATGAAGGAAAGTACCCCGGGACAAATCGGAAAGGGATATTTCCTGTCACATATGTTGAAGTCATTGGAAAACCACCAGATAAGCCTGTCTGCCACCAAGATCTGCCAACATCTGGGAGTGATTTGAAAATAAAAATGGCTTCCCAGAGGCCTTTTCAGCAGGTAAGATGCCACAAGGGATAATTTTACTTTATATCGGAGATAATAATTAAAATAAAAGATAAAGTGAAAGCTTTAGTAATTCTGAAAAGAGGCACTTTATTACCATCCACGGCTGCTGTACATATAATGTGCACCACACAGGAAGGAAGATTAAGAGTTCAGGAAAGGGTGAGGCAGCATGAGTAGCACTGAGTATTGGATCACTGACTCACAGCATTATGGAGAGTGGGGGGTGGAAGGGGGAGAAGAAGGTTCAATTCCACCCCCCCCCCCCCCCGCCGCACCAATTAGCTTATGATCTGAGTCACATCAGGCAGAGACTTTCAAATGAAGAACATGGTGTTTCCTTGTGGGGTGGGGAAACAAATTAGACAAGAGCATCATTCCTAAATTACTATTGTATGCTACCTGCCTGCCAGCTGCCCAAAAGTACTATTGACAAAAATCTGGAAGAAAGCCATCCCGGCCACCCAGTCTCTCAATGGAAGAGGCAGGTGAGATATCGGAACTTCAAGGAAAATAAATGAGGTGTTCATCCTTCAGCAGAGAGTAGAAACCCTTTGCTACAAACAAAAATTAAGGGAGAGACAAAAATGTAAATAATAAACATTAAGACATTTACCATGATGTTCATAAGTATCATGTAGTTATGTATTATGTATGTGTACCAAAAATCTGAGGCTATGTAGTTATATTTTTATGTCAATCTCTCTAGTTTTAGTTTGTGATTAGATGGGGTACAATCTATCAGGGTGTTGGTATTTAACACTGCACAGTGTTAATTCAGCGCTTTTCTTACCATGCGCATAAATGGCTTTTGTATTTACCACATAACACTGTACAGTTTACTTGAGAGACATAATAAGGTGCTGTATAAGTGCAAGTTTGTTCTTTCTAACTATTATGTTAATTCAAAAGAATGCTTTGGAGACCAGCCTGTAAAAACATGATTCAGGCTCTAAGTTCAGTGCAATGCTTTTGATATTTTTATTTTTGGTACCATTAGCCAAAGTCTTTTTTTTGGACTGCCATCTCCTTTGTCACTCCCTCATTTTCTGAGTGTTCTAATGTCCCATTTATTGATGTGGTGATGCTAAGATGCTCTAAAATGGGAGTACTCTTCTTCTGTACTGCAACTGGTTTAACCATTGCAATAACATTTGTCACTATGCCAAAGATTCCCTTCACTGTATCTATATTGTTCAGTAAGTAGAGTTTGACAGCAGGTGTCAAACTGCTGCCGCCTTTATTAATTCATGGTGTTGAAGCGTATTTTACCTGTGGGCTCACAACCTCATCAACATAATTATATCATGTGAATATAAGGACTTGTAGACAACCTCGTTTCATTATTTAGTAGAGAGAGTTACGTTTTCAACAATATATTTTGATATCTGACAATGCTGCCACAATAGAAAAGGCAAATAAATAATTCAGGAGTTTATCTCGACTGCCCAGTATCTAGTCCCACAATAATGTGAGTTAGGATCAAAACAATGAAACCCCTTGTTGTATGAACTGGATATTGTAATCCCCCATATGTCACCATGCACACTCCAATGTTCCAAAAGGCAGTCTGATGAACACTTCAATGTGATGAGACCAATTATAAATGAACTGGCTGATTTATTTTACAAGCAATATGTGAATGAACAGAGTAACATCTTATAGTAACTCTCACCCTATTTCAATTTATTTTCATAACACTTCACATACATAGAAAATAACAAAGTACTCTACAACGTCCGTGTTAGTCGGCTTAATAAGTGCTTCTGACCAGTAGACTCTGAAACTGGTCAGCCCTGAGCTTAAGGAGAGAGCTTTCTCGATTTCGGTCTGGCTTCCTTGTCAGTTCACATAGACAGTGTTTGTTCCTTCATTCCTTCACTAGACAGGAAGCCAAGGAATTTACCTCTGACCCTCTCCCAGTGTGTCCAGGGATATGCCTGTTGAACTGACAATCAAATCTGACAACCACTCTTTTAGGCTTGGGCTCCTGGCAACCGTCACTGCTGAGCTCAAATGAATAGGGTCATTCAAAAATCTCATGTATGAATGCTTACTGGGCTGTTTTTAATGAACTTCCATTGTCTCTAGTAATCTGGATAGACGCTACACCTGAATGCTAATCAGCATCCCCAGCACATGGCTGTTAGGTGAATTTTATCCCGTGAAATAAATTTAACTTAATAATAAAATTTTATATCAATCCTTCCATGCCTAAATAGTCATAAATCCCAAAATGTGGCACTTACATTTTTGCATTTCTTAATTCAAGTTCAGTTTTTTTCAGTGCAAAACTATACCTTGAACCACTAGGAGTGGTTTGAAATTACAATTATAATGTTTTAACATCCTTTGGGGGAAGGTTGCCTATTTATTTTCATTGCTTTTTTGTTGAATATATTTTTTCAAACACTGGGGTAGATTCGAACTTTTGGGTGGCCGACCTGCGGAGCGTTCTAGCCATCCGCCAATGCCGGGAATTAAGGAGCTGGAGTCATTTTGGCACCTAGTCCCATTTAAATAGAACCAGTGAGCTGCAAACAAATGAGAATGGAACCAGTAAGAAGCCTGGTTAAGTCCTTTCCTAGTCAAATAATTTACCCAGTCCTGTGATGCAGCATACTCGGCATCAACTGAATTTTAGAATGGTATGCCAACAACTTTAAATGAATTCCAGGGATGAGGGACTTCAGTTACGTGGATAGACTGGAGAAGCTGGGGTTGTTCTCCTTAGAGCAGAGAAGATTGAGAGGAGATTTGATAGAGGTGTTCAAAATCATGAGGGGTCTAGACAGAGTAGATCGAGAGAAACTGTTCCCATTGGCGGAAGGTCAAGAACCAGAGGACACAGATTTAAGGTGATTAGCAGAAGAACCAAAGGCGACATGAGGAAAAACTTTTTTACTCAGCGAGTGGTTAGGATCTGGAATGCACTGCCTGAAAGGGTGGTGGAGGAAGACTCAATCACGGCTTTCAAAAGGGAGTTGGATAAGTACCTGGAGGAAAAAAATTTGCAGGGCTACGGGGAAAGGGCGGGGGAGTGGGACTAGCTGAAGTGCTCTTGCAGAGAGCCGGCATGGGCTCGACGGGTCGAATGGCCTTCTTCCGTGCTGTAACTATTCTATGATTCTATGAATCCACTCGCCTGCTTGTCTAAAGGAAATGTCACCTGATAATTTCTCTTGCAAGAAAACAGCAGAATTGGTGCTGCAATAAAGCAGAAACCGGAATTCCTATCCCTAAACTAAACGTAGGCAATAATCTGGAACAATCCCTGGTTAACTGAGGCTGCAGTGAGCTTTTCATTCTTCTGATGATTTTAGTCTTGAATTTATTCAGATCAGTATAGCACAGGACATGCATGTTTCCCCATCCAGCATTGACTAATGTCACAGTAAATAAATGACGTACAGCAACAATCTCACTGTTGTAGCTTATCTTTGGCATGATAGCTGTGAGTGATTTATATGGCAATTGCAAAGGTTGGTGTTTGCTTTTAATTACACATAGACAGGCTAGCCTTTGTGTTGGCAACACATCAAACTGTCAGTAAACACGTTTTCATAATGAGTCTTGTGCTAACAAATGTTTATGTGTTAAAGTGCATGAGGACTGTATTTCAACATCTGAATAAAAGCTGTTGGTGTGCTTATAACCAGTGTACACTTTGTGGATACACCAATATGATAGTAGAGGTTTACTCATGTTGTTACCATGCACGTCTAAACCATATACCAAACTTATCGGCCGAGAAATTTAGTTGCGCAGCACCCGTTTTTCAGGTGCTAACTGGCCTCCCAATATGGCGGGCAGGAAGCTTGTGCACATTTCTGGCCAGAAGAGCGCCACCCCCCATATTGGAGCAGGTAGTAGCTGGTTTATCACTTCAGGCAGCTGCTTGACTTCTGGACGTTTTCTGGTGTGTTTTCTCACTTGGAAGTTCACTTTGTGCAAACAGAGAAAGATTTTGCTGGTCTTGCACTGTTGTTGGTTGCCTCAAAAATAGTTTACTTGCAGATATATGTGGTCTCATGGGGCTGCCTTCGGCGCTGGAGGAAGACACCACAGAGCAGG
The DNA here is from genome assembly GCA_030390025.1 of Squalus acanthias. Classification (NCBI taxonomy): domain Eukaryota; kingdom Metazoa; phylum Chordata; class Chondrichthyes; order Squaliformes; family Squalidae; genus Squalus; species Squalus acanthias. The sequence continues at coordinate 173,686,814 of CM059427.1, read as the reverse complement.
AGCAGCTGCCCGAAGAGGGAGGAGGAGGTGGAGAGCACTGCACAGGAGGCCATATCCACAGCGGGTTTTCATGGAGCACTTTTCATAGCTTTATTCAGGAGCAATGTCTCGAGTGCCCTCGCTTCACCAAGGAGTCTGTCACCGAGCTATGTCACCTGCTGCAGCCACAACTCGAGCCTCGCACCAAACCATGGACATCACTGTCTGTGACTATCAAGGTCACTGTAGCCCTCAACTTTTATGCCACGGGTGCCTTTTAGGCTGTAATAGGTAACATCAACAATATCTCACAGTTCACAGTGCACTCGTGTATCAGGGAGGTCACCGAGGCTCTCTACACCACAAGGAACACCTACATCTCCTTCCCTATAGACAGAGCAAAGCAGGACGAGAGAGCACTAAGTTTTGTCCACACGGCAGGCTTCCACAGGGAGCAAGTTGCAATAGAATGCACACCAAATGACTTGCATGCTCCCTATCACCAGCCTGGCATCTTTATTAATCGAAAGGGATTCCACTCCCTCAACGTCAAGCATTTTGTGATGTCAGGCAGAGGATCATGCAGATCTGTGTGCACTATCCTGGTAGCTGTCATCCTGCCCCAGCCCTCGATGCTGCTTTCAAGTTGGATTCAAAACTGGCTCGCAGACAGGAAGCAGAGGGTAATGGTTGATGGGTGTTTTTGTGACTGGAAGGCTGTTTCCAGTGGGGTTCCGCAGGGCTCAGTACTAGGTCCCTTGCTTTTTGTGGTATATATCAACGATCTTGACTTGAATATAGGGGGTATGATTAAGAAGTTTGCAGATGATACTAAAATCGGCTGTGTGGTTGATACTGAAGAAGGAAGCTGTAGACTGCAGGAAGATATCAATAAATTGGTCAGGTGGGCAGAACAGTGGCAAATGAAATTCAATCCGGAGAAGTGTGAGGTAATGCAATTGGGGAGGGTGAACAAGGAAAGGGAATACACATTAAATGGTAGGACACTGAGTAGTGTAGAGGAACAAAGGGACCTTGGAGTGCATGTCCACAGATCCCTGAAGGTAGCAGGCCAAGTAGATAAGGTGGTTAAGAAGGCATACGGAATGCTTGCCTTTATTAGCCGTGGCATAGAAATTATGCTTCAACTGTATGAAACACTAGTTAGGCCTCAGTTAGAGTACTGTGTGCAGTTCTGGTCACCACATTACAGGAAAGATGTGATTGCACTAGAGAGGGTACAGAGGAGATTTACAAGGATGTAAGCTATGAGAATCTTAGCTATGAGGAAAGACTGGATAGGCTGGGTCTGTTTTCCTTGGAACAGAGGAGACTGAGGAGAGACCTTATTGAGGTGTATAAAATTATGAGGGGCAGAGATAAAGTGGATAGAAAGGACCTATTTCCCTTAGCAGAGGGGTCAAAAACCAGGGGGCACAGATTTAAAGTAATTGGTGGAAGGTTTAGAGGGGATTTGAGGGGAAATTTCTTCACCCAGAGGTTTGTGGGGGTCTGGAACTCACTGCCTGAAAGGGTGGTAGAGTCAAGAACCCTAACCACATTAAAAAAGTACTTGGATGTGCACTTGGGATGCTCTAACCTGCAGGGCTACGGACCAAGAGCTGGGAAGTGGGATTAGGCTGGATAGCTCTTTGTTGGCCGGCGCGGACACGATGGGCCAAAATGGCCTCCTTCGTGCTGTAACTTTCTATGATTCTATGATTCTTATTCTAACCAGGCTGCCAAGTTACAGGCTAGCTATTGGGTGACAAGAGCTATCCCCTCTGGACATGGCTCATGACATAAGCACATAAGAAATAGGAGCAGGAGTAGGCCATTTGGCCCTTCGAGCCTGCTCCACCATTCAATAAGATCATGGCTGATCTTCTACCTCATCTCCACTTTCCTACACTATCCCCATATCCCTTGATTCCCTTAATATTCAAAAATCTGTCGATCTCTGTTTTGAATATACTCAACGACTGAGTCTCCACAGCCCTCTGGGGTAGAGAATTCCAAAGATTCACCACCCTCTGAGTGAAGAAATTTCTCCTCATCTCAGTCCTAAATGGCTGACCCTTTATTCTGAGACTGTGACCCCTGGTTCTAGACTCCCCAGCCAGGGGAAATATCTACCCTGTCAAGCCCTGTAGGAATGTTGTATGTTTCAATGAGATCACCTCTCATTCTTCGAAACTCTAGAGAATATAGGCCGAGTCTACTCAATCTCTCCTCATAGGACAATCCCCCCATCCCAGGAACCAGTCTGGTGAACTTTCGTTTCACTCCCTCTATGGCAAGTATATCCTTCCTTAGGTAAGAAGACCAAAACTGTACACAATACTCCAGGTGTGGTCTCACCAGGGCCCTATATAATTGCAGTAAGACGTCTTTACTCTTTTATTTATATATATATATATATGACTCCTGTCAACAACCGACACACAACTGCAGAGCTGGTCGACAGTGAAAGCCATGCTGCCACAAGGAACATCATCAAGCAAACACAAACTTGTAGTACTATGAGAATGAGAATGGAAATGAACTATTGATTTCCATGCACTTCTCAATGAGATTACACAGGGGACGATAGGACTTGTACATTACAAATATGTTTTTAGATCAGATAAGTTTTTATTGACATTTTGGAGTACCTCTGAGCCTTCTGCCCTCCTAACACTCCAGTACTGTGTTTATGTGCTGTTGTTACATATTCTAATTCTTCGGATTACATTCACTGTGTTACATTCCACTCAGTATTCAGTTAATGCATTGACATTGAACTTGTGTCTACAAATCACACAACACTGAATCATTCTCTACACAAGTTCAAGCAAAATAAAGTCAATGTGCACTGTGCTGCAGTCCAATCATGATAAATGCATAGTTATGCCAAGAAATGTTATGTTTGGATGACGTTAGATTACTATAAACTGCAGATAAAAATGAGACAATCTGTAAATCTTTGTACCACACAGACTGTTGAATATTTAATTCAACAATTTAATCTAAGTTTAAAAACAGAAAAAAAAATAAGAGCCAAAAAGATACTTTCAACATAGAAGTGATTATAACTCTGAAAGCTGATGTCAGCTGTCAGTAAACTGATTATATTTTGTGTGTTGAGGAATGAAAGAGCTTACAATAGCAAAATACTGCGAATGCTGCAAATCTGAAATAGAAACAGAAAATGCTGGAAATACTCAGCAGGTCAGGCAGCATCTGTAGAGAGAGAAACAGAGTTAACGTTTCAGGTCGATGATCCTTCGTCAGAACTGGAAAAAGTTGGAGATATAACAGGTTTTTAAGCAAGTGTAGGGGCAGGGAAAGGGGGAAGGGGAGGAAACAACAAAGGGGTAGGTCTGTGATAGGATGGAAGGCAGGAGAGATTAAAAGACAAAAGGGATGATGGTGCAAGGTAAAAGGAGATGGTAATGGGACAAGTTAAGAACAAAAGATGACTAGATGAAGTGTAAATGGCAATGGCAGAATCATCAACAGCTGCCATGTGAGAGGAAAAAAAGAAATTGGGGCCGAGGTTATAGTCTGAAATTGTTGAACTCGATGTTGAGTCTAAAAAGCTGTAAAGTGCCTAATCGAAAGATGAGGTGCTGTTCCTCGAGCTTACGTTGAGCTTCATTGGAACAGTGTAAGAGGCCGAGGATGAAGAGGTCAGAGTGGAAGTGGAGCGGAGAATTAAAGTGACAGGCGACTGGAATCTCGGGGTCACCCTTACGGACTGAACGGAGGTATTCTGCAAAGCGGTCACCCAATCTGCGTTTGGTCTCCCCAGTGTAGAGCAGCGAATACAATATACTAAATTGCAAGAAGTACAAGTAAATCGCTGTTTCATCTGGAAGGAGTGTTTGGGGCCCTGGACAGTGGAAAGGGAGGAGATAAAAGGGCAAGTGTTGCATCTCCTGCACTTGCACGGGAAGGTGCCATGGGAAGGGGAAGGGGTGTTGGGGGTGTTAGACGAGTGGACCAGGGTGTCGCGGAGGGAGCGGTCCCTTCGGAATGCTGAAAGGGGAGGTGAGGGGAAGATGGGTTTGGTGGTGGGATCACGCTGGAGGTGGCAGAAATGGTGGAAGATGATCTGATAAATGTGGAGGCTGGTGGGGTGAAAGGTGAGGACAAGGGGAACCCTATCGTGGTTCCACGAGGGAGGGGAAGGGGTGAGAGCAGAAGTGCGGGAAATAGAACAGACGCGGTCAAGGGCCGTGTCAACCACAGTAGAGGGGAATCCTCGGTTGAGGAAAAAGGAAGACATATCGGAAGCACTGGTATGGAAGGTGGCATTGTCAGAACAGACGCGGCGGAGACAGAGAAACTGGGAGAATGGAATAGAGTCCTTACAGGAAGTGGGATGGGAGGAAGTGTAGTCCAGGTAGCTGTGGGAGTCAGTGGGCTTATAGTGAATGTTTGTCAATAGCCTATCCCCAGAGATGGAGACAGAGAAGTCGACGAAGGGAAGGGAAGAGTCAGAGATGGACCTTGTGAAGGTGAGGAAGGGTGGAAATTGGAAGCAAAGTGACTGAAATTTTCTAGTTCGGGGCGAGAGCAGGAAACGGCACCGATACAGTCATCAATGTACCGGAAAAAGAGGTGAGGGAGGGGACCTGAGTAGGACTGGAACGAAGAATGTTACACATATCCCACGAAAAATGAAAGAGTTTAGTTGGGTTTTTGGAATTAAGAAAACGCTTTTACAAACATGACACCATTAAATCATTCACATGAAGCCATCATAGCATCTGCCCTCTCTCGCCTCCTGATTACATTGTGCTGCGGTGTGGTGCCACAGGTGCCAGCAATCCTGCTTTCGTATAATCAGCATCTTTGACCTTGAAGGCATCGTACCCCAGCCTGGCCTTGCCTTCATCCAGTAACCATTTTCAATTTTGAAAAATAGATCATTTAATTGTCACAAGCATTTTAGTACAAAAACTCTATGGCCTAGCAATTGGATCGCACTGCACCCGTTTTACAGGCGGCATGCGTGTGATCATTCTGTACCGTCTGCCATATTGGTTAGGGGTGCTCAGTAGGTGTCCAGGGCATGCTCCTGAAACTGGCGTTAGACTCATTGCATACGCAAATCGGGAGCCCAAGGCCTGTTTCAGGCCCCTGTGTCAAATTGGACTGCGAAAGACCACAGCATGTGCCGTGCATACCCTGATTGGGGAAACTCTGCCCACAGCCCATTATTCCCATTCACAATATCACTGGAGTGGAACTAAATGATGCCATATTAGGTGAAGTTGTATACAAATTTTAACTTGCAGGTTGCCTCTAATGAACCACTTGAATGCCAGCAAAGGATGTCTGAGCGACACCAATAAATGTGCAAATGATTTCCATTGTAAATGTTAAGAACTATGTGACAATTCAGTACAATGTGCTTTCCCTTTAAATGAGAATGAAATTTCACATCTCTGCTGAATACACAATGGCAGCACTTTGCTATTCGGGGTCATAACTCACTGCAGCTTGGCAGACATAGAAACCCGAGCATTTGGCTTCCCCTGAGACTTGGTGCAGGCGCATAAAATAAAAGGTTTCAACATGTTAAAAATGGTTATAGGTTTTGGTGAGTCAAATGCCGGTAAATTATGGGTCACTTGGCCTACACTGTTGCCATTTAACATCTTTCATTTTGACAGAGAATTTGAAATATTTGTGAGATTCCTGCAATCCATCCGTTCTCTCACTGAGATCTCGAGGGATTATGAAAACCCTGAGACTCACTGACACGTACACTGATGGCTCCCACAGTGATGTACACAACTGCAGTCATATTGAATTATATTTTTTGAAAATATATTAGTAAAACACTGGTATGAAAACATTCTATTTTTCCTGAGATAGATGTGGTTGCTAATTAAAATCAGTCCACAACTGCCTGCTCATTTAACGCTGTCCTGCCCGGGGTGTTAAAGGATCATATGTTATTTCTACAGCTTCAGCAAAGAAGTGTGAATTATGAGAACATTCAGTCTGATGAAGAAACGTAAGTACTTAATTTCCTCAGGAAATCACACAGACTGCACCAAACACACTGAGCAATCTACATGAACACCTAATTAATTGTACCTCAAGAATTTTAAGAACAATGTGGCTTAATAAAACACTTTAATTTGTTTCATGCTTCAAATATTTTTGTGCGGGAAAAGGAAAAAAAAACTGAAAATATACTAACCTTATATCATGCATAAACAGCTGACTATGATTAGAATGCATAACAGGCTGACCAGGTCACAATGTGCCTTTTCTGGGGAGAGGTTGGGGAATATTTCTCTCATCCATGTATCAATGCTGTCCTCCTTGGTTGGGAAGGTAAGATCGGCCAGCCTGCAGACATCTTGGCAGATGTTGGTTGAAACACCAGTGTAGGGAAAAGGACCCCAGTTCTGAGTAATTTTCACTACCTCCCCTGATGGTCATACCAAAATGGCCAAAACCTGGTTTGAAGGTTAAACATCAATGTGAATGTCAGTCAAAACATTCAGGGCTATGGGGAAAGAGTAAGGGAGTGGGACTAATTAGACAGCTCTTTCAAAGAGTCGGCACAGGCACGATGGGCCGAATGGTCTCCTTCTATGCTGTATGATTCTATGAGAACTGGAATTCAAACTCATCTCTTCCAGTCCTAAATCATTCAACGTAGTGCTTCTCCCAAGCTATCTGGGCAACTCTGTACACAGCCAATTTTTCTCTTATTGTTAAATATTTATTTGAAAAGTGAAGCTCACTATTACGACCTCCTTTGAAACAAATTACTTTACAAACAATTAAGATTAAGATGAATCTCTTTTTATTTTGTTCCATCCATTTTTGTTTATTAAAATGAATTTACATGTGGAATGCTAATTATTTTGTAATGGGTACTGGCTTGAAGGAGTCAGTGAAACTAACTGTCAGGGTACTGAGTTATCATTAGTGGACATATAATCATAAACATGGGAATGCATCAGCACTGACTGTGGTTGTTAATTCAGATCTTTTCCAAGTCTAACCATGCAACTTTTCCAAACCTATACTCCCAAAAAGAAAGCGCACTGAAGAAATGTTTGACAAACTGTTATTTATTTGGACAGGGAAACAAGCCAGAACTGCATCATTATAGTGCTGATGATTTCATGCATAAGTAATGTGATTATGATGGGTGTTTTTGAACAAATGATGTGGCAAATACTTTTTCATGAAAACATTGCATGTTAAACATTTTTTGTAACTGATTTTTTGAGACACCCTGATGGTGAGACTCATTTAAACTGCCACAGATCGTAAAATATGGGTTTAGTTCTACAGTGCCCCCTCACAGCAAGTAACTGATTCCAGTTGGACAATGAGACAGAAGAGACAATTGGCACAGCCCAGACACTTTCCCACAGGCAGGAAAGAAAATTTAGAAGGAGTGGGACGTACTTTCATGCCAGATAAGGAGTGGCCTTGGTATGGGTGTGAGAGTATGTCACCTCCCTGCTCTTTCAGCCAAGGAAATTATGCATAGGATAGAGGAGCAATAAAAGAAACAAGTTCTCAATGGAGCCAAGAGATCAAAACAATATTCACTTGTAGAATGTTATAGTAGATGGAAAAACCAAAGGGAACATATGAACAGTGATTCTGACTAACAGTACAGCGATTCACTCCCAACACTGAAAGGGCTTATGAATCAAGAACACCGATTGTAGGGATCTTTCACATGAGTGAAGAAATGTCTGGAACATGTCATCACTAGTGAATCACTTTGTTTAATCTCTAGTTGCTGAAACCTTATAGGATTGTGTCACCTCTTTAGGTTTTGGAACATCACACACTGCTGTGTATGACAAAGACCTTTTTCACATGTGATTTTCACATCCTACAGGCAGTAAAGTGACCAGTCATACCCACAGAGACACTTTCTGCTGGTTTTAGTAATTATATTTTTGGACCTTGCTGTAGCCTCATAAATAAAGCCATGTATATTCAGGATACTCTTTTGGGGGGAATTTTTTGGGGGGTCAGTGGGCGCATTTGGTGGTGGGTCGGGTGGGAATTGTTTTTTTTTGACAGCGGGTAGGGAACCCGGTGTCAACCCGCTGAACAGACCTGACATGCAGTGGTGGGGGAGACAATTTAGGTCATTATGACCTTGTTAAGAGCCACTTAAAAAGTATTTTGAGCTCACCTTTACATTTTACGAGGTCGCCCACGGGTTCCACGCTGCTCGGGAATCACATCAGGTAAACAGGTCGGGAGTTGTGTTACCATGAAATCAGCTCTTTACTTGACAGCTGAAAATGTGCTATAAAAGCTCCCATCTCACAGCTGTTCACTTTCCAAGCTCAGAAGCTGTTGCTGACTGCATTTGGAAGACAGATTGAGCTTTATGCAGTTTGCAAGTGTTTGGAGTAAACTCTGTATCCAGTGTCACCTCATTGGAACAACCTCTCTCACCATTGACAGATCGCTTCTGTCATCTCTACTTCACCTGCCATTTATTCCATCAGCATCGGTGCCCTTGAAACTATCTCACCTTGGTCCTCAGAATCCCACCACAATCAGCCCCAACACCAGCAGCACCAGGCACACCAGCAGCACCAACAACAACACCAACCTTCTCCGCAATCAACTGATGCTGCACAGGTCACGGGGCATCAGCACCTGACCACATTGCTGCCCAGGAAGCCAGGGATGGCCTCACCATAGCCAGATTTACTGCACTTGACGCTGTAGACCCTGGCTGCCACATGATGTGCCAGGTTGGCACCACCCCACACCAGCACCATAAAGCATCCCTACAATGACCAAGCCATTCCTTTCACACTCATCACCATTGCGGGGATAACTTTATGTCTCACCGTTCACTGCAACTCACCTAAGCCACTTCCAAAGGTGCACACAAATCTGTCCAAGAACGCAAAGTGTTGAAAATAATGATTTCAATGTTTGACAGCACATTAACAGAAACTTTACATGAAAATTGACTAAAACATACCCTTGTGTGTTGTTAGTTGGTATGATTGGACTAAGATGAGGGTGAGTGTGAGGGGTGCCTAGTGAGATGGGTAAGTAATAATGTAGATAGAGAGGGATGGGTGGAGGTGCAAGGTAAGTTGGTGTGAGTAAGGATGTGCAGGAGTAGGGTAGGGAAGGCAGAGTGATGGGGATGTGATGAGTGGCACAGCAGGATGAGGTTGAGTGTGGCGTTTCATGATCTACTGAGATCATTGAAAGGTTTGCACCACTGCAGCCTGGTCCTCCTGCCGACATCCCTGCTTGTGCCCTCCTGTGCAATGTGTAACCAGGCTGCGTTGATCTCCTGGAGAGGTCTCTTCCACCCATGGGAAGGGAAGAGGACCTCCCTGCGTGCTGTGACTCCCTCCATAAGCATATGGAGGGAGTCATAGGAGAGCCTGGGTGCAGCCGTGTACCTCTGTGCAGTGCTTGCAGCTCCTCAATGCTGCAGAACACTGACAGCACAACTGTCAAAATAAATGTGCCCACGGTCCCTTTAAGTAAACCGGCTGATGACGCGTCATCAAGTGACATCATCAGACCCGCTTCCTTCAATTGGCCAGCAAACGCGCTGGGCAGGCTCAACAAGTCCAATCAATGTAAAATCACTTTGGACAGCGGGCTGGAGCCAGCAGCGGGGTCAGGACCCGCCACCGACCCCGGCTGCACCAGACCTGCCAGTCAGGGGGAATCGCAGCCTTTGTATGGGAGTTTGTCAATTGCATACAATTTAATTCTGATGCAACAATTAATCATTAAACTGTCAAGACAGTGTAAAAGTGCCCTAGCATGCTGTGCCAAAGAGATGTGAGTTCAAGCCTGCAAATTCTCCACATGGTAAAATCAGAGGGAGGTGCACAGTACTTCTCCTCAGGAAGGAATGGAAAGTAGGAGAATGAGTCACGTCAGAACTGCTGCCACGTGCCTCCAAGCATACAGTTACAGAATAGCATGAGTAAAGGCCTGGGAGAAAGCTGTCTGTCTGTTGTGTTGGGGATGGTGTGTGGCACAGAAAGACCTAAAAAAGTGAAGAAAATCATTTTTTTTTGTATCCCAAATGATCTGCAAAGCCAGAACAAATGATAAAACTCATGTTTTATTACAGATATTTGGCTTTATATTCCTTTGCTCCCAACAAGGATGATGAACTGGAGCTCAGACAAGGAGACCTCGTTAACGTGATAAAAAAATGTGGTGACGGTTGGTACTTGGGTATGTTACTGACATATATTTTACAGTGTATTAAATGCAGCCTGTTCTTCAGTGTACTATTAAAATAAAACCCACAAGGTCTATCTCATTGCAGTATGAGTTACACGGTACAACACAAGTGCAGTCTGAATCACATGATGCAGCTGCTGATTCATGGATGCCTTATACCAGGGAACTCTCCGTTCAACTTCGCTATGCCTCTCATTGTACTCCCACTGTTTTCTTTTGTTCATTCACGGGTTGTGGGTGTCGTTGGCAAAGCCAACATTTAAATGGGATCAACATTTTCCTGCGTGTTCCCTGCGTATCTGCAAGAGTGAAAATGTATCACGCATAATATTGAAACAATGAAATTGTTCTAATATTTTCCTAAATGGGAACGAAATACAACTGTTCCACTAAGTTGAGACTGAGGTACATCATGACTCCCCAAATGCCACTTCTGCATCACCATGGAAGATGCATATATTCTGCCTATTCTGTTTCTGTTCAGATTTTTAACATATTGTCATGATTTGTGTGATATTTATACACTAAGGAGGTTATTTTGGTGAAAGGGTGAAAACAGGCGCTAAGTGGTGCTGTGCTAATAAGATAGGCCTGTTTGAAAGTCTAGTTTTAGCCCACAGTTTTGGGGCTAATTGCTGATGACCATGATTCGAACTCCGATATTTCCAGAATAAATGTTGATAGAGTGTTGGTGAAGTCTTGACAAACTGTCCCAGAAAGTCTCCTGATGTGTTTCAAAAGTCATCTTCAAACCTCCAGCAGTAGGTGAACAGTGAAAGCTGAGCATGCCTTTAAGTAGTGCTCGAAATCCTCAGCAACGACTTGTTTACTGCCGAACAGCTGGTCACTGTTAGGAAATGGCGTCAGTTAAAGCGCTAGCCGGCAAAATGCTGTCCAGCCTCTTAAATGAGCACAAGCAGGCGGTTTAATTGTCAATCAGAGCCTTAATGATCCTCCGGCCAGCAGTTCTTAGCACGCACTTCAACTCCTTTACCAAGATGGCGTCTTGCGCTAAACGCGGGCTAAACCGGCGTTGCAGCTCAAGACCAATGTTTCCTCTATTTCTTTTTTGGCTCATGCGGCCTCCTTAATAGGCTGCGCGAGCCATTCAAAATTCCGCGCATGCGCGGTTTTTCTATTTGGAGCTTTTTAGCCATATGGAATTAACCATTTTAAAGTGTAATAAAATAAGGGACCATCCATAATTGCCATTATTTGTACAAGAATATGAAGTGGGGTGGGGGGGGGGGGGTGTGGCTGGTGTCAATGCTTACTGTTTACATACATTTTAGTCATTTTTTTACATTGAGCTTTTTTAGGTCTTCCATAAACAAGAACTGTTTTTATGCTTGTGGAAAGAATGAGAAATGCGAATTATGGATAGCCAACTGTGCCCCAGTGTTTAAAAATGATTTATCGTCTGGTCATTAATTTACAGCATTTTTATAGCACACTGTTGGTTATGAGGGGAGGTAAGTGAATGAATAGTCTTTGTACTGTTGTGAAAAGTTTGTAAATTATGATTGGCCACGAGATCCTTGAAAATTATTTATTACAGTGTCATCAAATTCAAACAACAAGCAATATTTATTAAATACTTTTCAACAGTATTATAGTGCTCCACTGATGAGATATCTATCTTTAATTGAAAAGTGTACTGTATAAAATATTAATTGCACTGATGTGTATTTTTGTAGGTACATCCAGAAGAACCAAGAAGCTTGGCACCTTCCCAGGAAATTATGTGGATAAATTATGTTTGTGATTAACAGAACTGAGTCTCCTAATTCAATCAACAAATTATTATTGGCCAATTTATGTATTGAACGGGTCAGGAAGTGCACTGCAAGTACATTCTGTATATAAAGTTAAGCCCCAGTGGTAGATTCAATTGGCCCGGAATTTCCTGGAAAGGTTTGGGGTAACTATGGCTTAAGTGTTGCAGTATTTTTTCCCCCCAAGGTTATTTGTGCGCAATTGATTTAAGCTAGTTTTACCCCAAACCATTGCCACACGAAAACTTTCTTGATTATTTACACCACTCCCATGTTACATCCGCCGAAACCTCACTTCACTCATTAACATAGCTCTGCCCTCAGGCAAAACACCAGGAAACACAAGTTTATTGCATTTTCCCAAGTTTTGAACATGCATAAGTTTATGTGCAAAATTTTAGGAACAGCAGGAACTGAAGTCTTTCTGGTGTTTTATAGTGATTTTTTTTTTAACGATTTTTAAAAATATATTATTTCTTCTTACTGAGACCAGCAATATATTTTCTATATCTTTGAATGCATTTTTATGGCATCAGAACCCGTTACATTAAAAAACTCCCACAATTGAATTTTTTTTACACAAACTGTGCTTAATGTACAAAAATGATGGTTTGATGGCTTCTAAGCTTTCATTTTCATAATAACAATACGAGGGACTTAAATAAGGAAGATGGCAAATATTCTGCAATTTCCTCAGGCCCTCATTGTTTACACTGGTTCTGCTTGTTTTATGTGGGTTTTTATTCAATTTCACGTTAGGAAATTCAGCATAAAACGGACATATACATCAGCAAAAATGTAATCCAGGAAATTCCAGCCAATTAGTGGATGCTAAATGTATTTTTGTACAAAAATTCTTCAAGACCTTGGGCTCTTCAATTCGCTCAATTAACCATTTTATATATTCTCCCATCCAAGAGGATGGTTACATAACCTGTTCCCATGTCACTGTCAAGACTGCTTTGTAAGCAGTCAGTGGGAGGTGTGTAAGAGTCCTGCGTATTAACTCACTTTTGAATTTTATGTTTTTCCCTGTGGAGATGGAGCCTCCTTGGACAGACCTAGCTCAGGTTGCTAAGTCATGGACATGAATCCATGTCCTTCCCTTGATATAGTGCACTGCTACAACAAAATACACTGCCCTCAGGCTGCCTGTCCCAAATGCATAACTGAATCATCAAGCATTTGTACTTTAGATGAACATGACTTGTAATCAAAAATAGTCTTAGAAACCACACCTCCGCCATTGATTGTAATTTCGATGTCATTAGATTTGTACTAGGCAATAGTGAGTGTGATTTATAACTGAACATGGTTCCTTGATAAATGACAGCAGAGAGATTAAAGTCTGTTGAATCAAAACAGAAAATGCTGGAAATACTCAGCAAGTCAGGCAGTATCTGTGGGGAGAGAAAAGAGTTAACGTTTCAGGTCAATGCAAAGGTCATCGAACTGAAACGTTAACTCTATTCCTCTCGCCATAGATGCTGCCTGACCTGCTGAGTATTTCCAGCATTTTCTGTTTTTATTTCAGATTTCCAGCATCTGCAGTATTTTGCTTTTGTATTAAAGTCTGTTGAGTCGATACTAATGACAAAAGTCACCAATTCAAGCTGTGTGGAATTTCTGTAGATGTTCCAAAAGGAGAATATTTTAACAGATAAATGGAGATATTTGGAAACATCAGAGAATGCCACAGAGATTAAAGTGAAGGATAAACACCAACACAGACTGGTTGGGCCGAACACCCTATTTTCATCTTGTAATTTCTAAGCAATTCTATGTAATTTCAATCAGAACATGCGAAAAGCAGAACTGCATCTGCCAGTCATCAGACAAATTATTCCCTGGTTGTTGCTGCAGACTAATTCTTAGAGTGAGAATAGACTCGATATCAACATCAGCTTTCAACAAAAGGGACTACAGCTCATGCTATGGTACTTTGCTCTGACGAATGACGAAAAGCTGCTTTTACCTCACAAAACGCATTTGGCCTCAAGCTTCACAGAAAAAAAAAATTGTTATTGTGTTTCTTTCCATGGAATTGCTCAAATGATCTTGTTTACACTGACAGCCAACATTGTAAAGGATGATTCCTTCCTCATTGGACTGTCGGGTACTAAAATCACTATTATAGTAATACAAAGGCAAATGTCAAGCAAATGTCAGCAGTCTCACTCTTCTCAAGGCAACAGCTATATTTGTAACCAATACAATTCCATGCACAGCCATTCCTCATTGTCAATCCACCATTTCAGTGCAGAATGTAGAAACACCATCTGGAGTGACAGCATTCTCTTCCTGTGTGCTAAAGGCACAGTACGGAATGAGAACTGTAACCTAGTCATCATGTCACTTTTGCTTTGCATTGGTGTAGGAAAATATGAGACAAACTATTCATGCAGAGTTTGGTAAATGGAAACATTTTGCAATACAGGAAGGTTTGAATATAGTGAACCTATCGAAAGTGGAAAAAAGTTCATTTTGCCAGTTTTTTTAACACGTATTAAAAGAATTATGCCCAATGAGGTTACGACTGGCTTACTGTGGAAATCTTTAACACTGATCTTACATTACTTGATCCATGTGTTGCAGATTAAGGAAACCAGTTATATAATTACATCTAATCTCGCTTTCTGTTCAATCACTAATTTTTTAACTTTTTAAAAACATTGGCCCGATATTTACGGGGAGGCGCATTCAGAGCAGGAGTTCTGGACGGGAAACTCGGAAGTGTGGGTTTCCCAGATGTCCTGCAGATATTAACTGCAGGAAGTCTTTTACATTTTATCTGCAGGTTTCCCGCCCGACAGCCAACCTGATTGACAGGCTGGCTGCCTGTCAGGTGGGAACGCCTGCTGTACAAGGCCGCAGCCGAGGAGCAGAGAGCAGGTAGGGAGGCAGGTAGAGCTCACGGTCGTGGGGTGAGAGATCGCTGGGGGGGAATCGGGGGAGTGGGGGGAGTCAGGGGAGTGGGGGGAGGCGTGGTCGGTGGGTAGATGGTGGTCGGGGGGGAGCAGATTGCTGTCGGGGAGAGAGAGAGGAAGAGCATAGAGGTAGGGGGAGATCACGGAGGGGGGATTGGGTGGCGTCGGCGATCGTGGAGCTGGAAGCAGGTAAGCCTATTGGGCTGGGGGGAACCCTCCTGCTCCTCCTGATCCACAGGCAGTGCTGTAAATACACTTACCTTATGGATCCGTCCCATCTCGCCTCCTTTTATCTGCCGGGTTTCCTGAGGCCCGAAATGGGTTAAAAATAAAAAAACCTGTAAAAATGGTGGCATGCAGCCTCCTTAAAAGCTTTTACCAACCGACCCGCCTCCTGAGAGCAGGTTGGTCGTGCACGCCGTGCCACCCCCCAAACACCCCCCCGCCCCCCACCCCGTCCCGCCTCTGTTAAAACTGGAAGTCGCCAGGTTGGGGTCGGGTTTGAAATTTTTAAAATTCTAACTTCTCACCCAATCCAAACCCGCCTATTCTCGCAGGTTAAAATTACCCCTATTCTTTCCAGTTCGGCTGCAGTTAAACAGCCTCATGATCGCAATACTTTCTGAAATGTATGGAATCATTTCAGATTGACAACTTGAAGAGGCAGAGATGCAGCAACTTCATTAGAATCTTGGCATCGCTCTTTGTATCACTGAACCTGATTGCAACCGTTTCAAGTTGAATAAACACTGCCAGAAAACATGCTGCTTTCTCCAAATTTGTTGAACCAAGTTTGTCATCGGTAACACACACAGTCTGACATCTTCTGACATACTGAAGAACAATCATAGCAAACAGCATTTCACTATTGTAATGTATTGTCACATGGTTTGTTATGAGCATGCTCAGTTCGCTCTGGCCTAGTAAAGCAAGCACATGAACGAGCAACTCACCATGTCTCTGTCCTTCATTTGTTCTACCCACATATATTATGTACCTGAATGGGTTGCAGCCTCCTGAAAATCCAAAAATTCATTTGAAGGTATATGATAATCTGCTTTGAGCAGACAAAAGAGTAACTTTCTAGTTTGGTAACTGGAACTGGGAAGGAATTCTCCATTATGTTTGCATCAAACTAAAATAAAAATCTGGAACATCCCCTTTGAGATGATTTCAGGAGTTATGAACAAACTCAGTGTTTATACAGCTGCTGACATCCAGCTTGCACAAAGTGGGTCAAGTACATTCTAAATCACTGACTGGATCCAGGGAAATTGCTGGTTTCCTTTCAATGTATGCATTTAAAATAAAATTAAAGGGCAATGACATTCCATTGCACTGTCACATAATTGTAAATGTTGTAAAAGGAGATACCTGTAGAGAATTGTTCCTGGCTGATTAGAGGCTGGCTGGCAGCATACGTTTTGGGGAGAATTGCAACCCTCCGCCCACCTGGCAGAAACTGGGCTGGGGGGGCGGGGTAGTAAAAGCAGAGCAGTAGATTTACCAGCTGGCCTCCCAGCCCGCTCCTGATGACTGCAATTTGGTGCACCTGACCAAAATTGTCAGGTCCTTGTTTAAATATGTAGTTCAGGTCCTGATTATGTCATCAGGACCTGACTGCAATATTAACCCCAGGCATGTGTGGGGGAAACCCGTGCGGCTTTCCCGTCAAAGAGGCCTAGCAAGGTAGATTTCAAATTAAATTGTTTCTTTTTGGTCAGAAAGAGCAGGAGTGCTCCTCTGGGCCCCACAAAGAAAGCTTGGGCTTCTCCTGCCCCAGGCTTCCCTCCCCATACCCGCGAGCGCCTCCAGACACCCCCCTCCCCCGACCACTTACCTCATGCCGCAGATCATTCCCTTGGGTCTCTGGCGGCAGCCTCCTGCCACCCAAAATCCTGCTCCCGCCCACCGGGCTCCTTATCATTCCCACCGAGTTCGGGCAAGAGTCCGTCCTGCAGAATGTAAATGAGGCCCGGCCGTTAAAATCAGCTGGGCCTTCCTGCTGCCTTTCCCGGACGGGCCGGCCACTTGCTAGGCCACATTCCCAACTGGGAGTTACACTTTGATTCCTTTGCGTAGAACCACACACCGCCCCCCCCCACTTCCCCACCCCCCAATGAGACATGAATTTCCACTCCAGTGACATCAGAGGGCCGATAATGCAATGGCTGCACCCATCGCACTGAAGTGGATAAGGTGCTGGCTCCCCATACTATCTGGCATGGAGGCCAGAGGCCTACCATGTACTCAATGTGCTCTGTGCCCTCTGTTAACAAGACTCATTAAGGGCCCAGAAAGTAATGAAATAAGGCCCAATCCCAATATTGCAGCTGGAGTACCTGAGCAGCACTTCAGTTGCTCAGTTGCCATTAACAATGGGCATTGAAGGGGAGGTCTAATTTATAAAACAAGAACATTTCTTTTCCTGGGTAGCCTTGACTTTACACTAAGGCCAACCAGCTGACCTTGTTTTTCCACTGTTAGGCCTCAAAAGGCTGATTCTTCTCCAATGCAGCATTCCTTCCCCTCAACCCCAGACCTTTCTTTAAACCCAAAATTTTGCCCCAGTAAACGTGCCTCACTCCCAGTATGTCACACACAATGTTTTAATCATATGAGCTAAGCTCACATTGCGGCACATGCTCAATCAGGCACAGTCAATGCCTCAGAGCAGTGATTTCAGCCCTGTACAACCAGGATTGGATTGTCAGCCACCATGCATGAGAATAGTAGGTTGTGGGTAGCACATCTTATTCATCATGTTATTGGAATGGAACTTCACTTACATCTGATTAGGCAGAGGTCCATCTAAAATGCCTGACTTTAACTAGTAGTGTTAAAGCATAAACATTGTAAAAACTGAGAGACCCCAATATTGTTCTCTTAGCTTAGATGCGAGGGGCTGCCCCAAGGCATTCGTTTTTTGCTCGCAGCCTGCCAGCTGTTCGTTAATGAGCTGCGGCCCACAAAATGGACCGGGCCTCCCGTTGGCACCATCAGGCGGTCGGTCAGCACGCTCCACCGGCTAGCAACCCAAAGACCAGACTGGGAAAAATCTACCCTAGTAAGTACAAAACCTATCTTTTTGGGGCCAGGAAGAGCTGTAATGTTTCTCCACAAGGAAAGTTTGGGCCTCTGTGGGGTGGCAACTGGATGGCTACCTCTCTATATTTGTTTTGGGTGGGCAGCTTGCCAGCGACATGTTAATGAGGCTTGTCCATTAAAATCAACCCGGCCTTTCACAGCAACTCCCGGGTGGGAAGTTTGGCACCTTTCCCCTGCTTTCTGCCCGGGAATTAAAATCCCCACTTAAGTCTTTGCAATTTTAATAAATCAGTGGCTTTTTAAAAATTAAATGATCTATATAGTCCGTATTTAAAAACATTGTTCATGCAGAACTTGAAAGCTGCAATGTTTGAAAGCAATCTCCTGACCTGTGAACAGTGAAGCTGAATGTAAGATAAGTCTGGAAGAACTAGCTTCCAATTTATTGCAGTGCAGTGATTGCATTGTAGAGGACAAGTATGGCTATTCTGAATACTAATGAACGTGCACAGGCACATATTTATTGTAAAGTTGCTGAACCAGATGTTCTTTTCTATTACACCATGTGTGTGGTCTGGCAATGTTTCTGTATTTTAGCGATGGCTTGATTACGTATCTGGAGGATTGGAACTGATTCCCACCTCATTTCTTGGTTGCCTGGAGCTAAAGTCTAACCCTTCCTCCCGTACTTCTGACAGTTGTACCGGAAATGGTGAGCTCAGTTCCAAATACAACTTGATTCAACATTCAATTTCAAAACCAGTAAGATTATTTTTGCTCCATGACACAATGGTCCAGAATTGCCTCGTAATTTTCGGCGCAATAATGGCGTAAGAGCCACGTTGCACCAAGTGTTTCCGAGGAAGTTCTTGCGTAAGTAACATACTCTGGTTTTACGCCAGATTTAGCTGTGCACAAATTTCCTCAATCATTTGTTACATCTCCCAAGTTAAGCCTGTTGAAAACCCAATTATCTCATTAATATAGCTCTGCTCTCCATGCAGAAGACCAGAGAGCACAAGTGTCCTGCATTTACATCCATTCTGAATGGGCGTAAATTTATGCCCAAACTTTTAGGTGCACTAGGATCTGAAGTTACTAGTTCTGGGGGGAGAAATTGGGTGCCTTTGCGCCTCCCGTTATCACCTCTGGGGGGCGATAACGGGGCACTAACCAGTTACTGCCCGGGAGCGGCAAGAATATTACCTCCCGCTAAATTCGGCGGGAAGTTTGCGGCGGCGGTATGGCGTTGCGCCCCGATCTCCTTCGCCCGGAGATCGTGACGTCATCGTCGTGCGCATCGCCCCGGTTGCGCCCCGGACCCGAAATTCCATCCCCTGCAGCATCGCCGGTCGAAAACACCGACCGCTGCAGGAGGCGTTGTTCGGGAGGCCGGGCGCTTTGGGGGTGAAAGTTAAAGGGGAGGTTGGCGAGGTAAGTGCCTACATTTTTTAATTGTTTGGGTCAATTTTTTTCCTTCTCCTGGGCTGCGATCGATCAGCCCGGCACTCTGCTGGAGTGCGTGGGGCTGATCAGGCCGGATCGCGGCCGCCGTCGGGGACCAGCTAACTGGTCCCAATGCAGAGCCTGCAGCGAGGGCCCTTCCCTTTCAGGGAGGGAAGGAGCCTCGGATCTCGGAAGCGCTGCACGGGACATCATGCAGCACTGCACCACTACCGCCCCGCCTGCGTCCTTTAGCGCTCCAGGAAGGAAGTGGCGCGCTCGGTTTAGCATTCCACTCCCCTCCTGGAGCGCTAAACTCAATTTTGTGAAAGCTGGGACTCATTAGCATCTGGCACTAAGTTTCCCAGCTTTCAAAGGTTACCGCCCCCAAACGGGGCGATAATGAGTTTCTCCCCCCCTGGTGTTTTATTGTGTGTTTTGTTAATGATTTTTTTTTAATTCCCCTTATTGAGACCTGCCCTATATTTTCTATATCTTTGAATGCTTTTTTATGATATCAGAATCTGTTACATTAAAAGGCTTCCACAATTGCATTTTCTGAAACAAGCTATGCTTAATGTGCATAAATGATGGTTTGATGGCTTCAAACTTTAATTTTCATAATATCAATAAGATAAAGAGGGATTTATAGAAGGAAAGTGGCATATGTTCCACACTTTACTTGGGCCCCAATTGTTTACGCCAATTCTACTTGTTTTATGCTAGTTTTTATATTCCGGTGTATGCTAATGAGATTCTCAGGAAATTTAGGCATAAGTTTATAACGCCAAGAGCGACATAGATAACGGTGTCGGTTTCGACGTAATTTCAGTGTAAATCAGAGCAAGCAAATTCCGGCTCATTATAAAATAGGCAAAGTTTGAGTCCGAAGGTCGTGGATTCAAGCCCCACTCCAGAAGTTGAGGACATAATCCAGGTTGATACTTCAGCACAACACTGAGGGAGTGCTGCACTATTGGAAGTGCCGTCTTTCAGATGAAACATTAAACCGAGGCCCTGTCTGCCCTCTCAGGTGGACATAAAAGATTCCATACCATTACTCAAAGAAAGAACGTGCATTTATATAGCATCTTTCATCGTCTCAGTATGTCCCAAAATGCTTTACAGCCAATGAAGTACTTTTGAAGTGTCGTCACTGTTGTAATGCAAGAAATTCGGCAGACAATTCGTGCACAGTAAGGTTCCACAAACAGCAATGAAATAAAAGACTAGGTCATTGGTTTTAGGTGTTGGTTGAGGGATAAATATTGGCCAGGACACCAGAGAACTCCCTGCTGTTCTTCGAACAATGTCATGGGATCTTTTACGTCCACCTGAGAGAGCAGAAGTTTTTCTCCTTTCAATTGTTTTTTTTTGTTACTCAGCAGTCATACTGTACAAACCTTTCTCCCAATTTCTCAAAAAAACTCTACACAATCACATTTCAGCAAAAAAAACCTCCAAGATATAACTGCCATCATAGTTCCTTGCCTACCCTGGTATATAGCCTTAAAATTAAACATGTTTAGGCCTAAAAATTTGGTTGCTTTGTGCCTCCCGTTAGCGCTCTAAGAGGGCGCTAACGGGGCGCAAAGCAACTAGCGCCTGGGTGCGACGCCGCCAACGCCTCCCGCGAAATTCAGCGGGAAATTAGCGGCGGCGGTAACCGTTAGCGCCCCGTGGCGCTGTGCCGCCGGCGATGACGTCATCGTCGTGCGCAGCGCCCTGCTCACGCCCCGGCCGCGATCTTCGGTAGCGCCCCCTGACTTACCACCGGACGCTATGTCCGACGGGATCAGGGGGGCCTACCTGCAGCCGGGGCGGCGCTAATTAAAGGGAAGGTGCAGGGCGGCCATTTTTGTTGCTGGCTGCCTGCTAGCACCTGACCCCTCTGCCGTCCCTGGCCTCCTCTGCAGCCCCCCCCCGCGGAGTGCCGGCTGCACTCCGTGAGCCTGGCACTTCTCTTGAGTGCCGGGCTCTTTTGCCGGCACTCCGATCCCTGGTGGCCCAGCTGGGCCCTGGGTCGCGCTGCACTAGGCCCCTCCCCTTTAAGAAGGGGAGGAAGGCCTGCAGTACTGCGGTGCGGTGCTGCGGCACGTCACGCCACGATATTCACTCGCAGCGCCCCAAGAGGGAGGCGGGGCGCTTCCAGTAGCACCTTTCTTCCCTCTTGGGGCGCTACCGGTGAATTTCGGCCATGAGGGCACTAATTTTTTCGGGACGCTACGACGAAGCTAGCACCCCAAAGGGGGCGCGACTCAATTTTCCCCCCCAAAAATTAATGTAATGTTTTAAGATTTTTGCCTATATGGCCTAGAAGGGGTTTAAAGATAATTTGTATTATGATGTTGCTATGACATTATATTTAGGCCACAAGGGAGTTAAATTACAGCAACACACAAGGTGTCTGGGATGTTAATTTGTCAGTTTGCTGGGGTATGAGATGAAGGAGTTAACAGAATTTTATTTCTTCCATACCAGATCAGTTTGAGAAATTCTAGCGTTATTTGCACCTTTAAAGTTGGATTGGTTTCCATTCAGAGGTGCCAGTGGGGCATAGGTCATCAGGCAATGTGGTTTCTAAAGTACCTGCACAAGGCAGGTTTCTGGTTCAAGGTGGCAGTTTTGACTGCCAGCTTGATGAGCCAATTCTTGTCAAAGAGCAGGGGGAGGAGCAAAGGTTCAGCTTTTGGCTCTCTCTCTCTGGGTGGAAAAAGGTCAGTGTACAGCCAGTTTGTCTTTGAAACAGTCAAAGTTAGAAAAGCGGAAATCACTCCCTTTCTGAGTACCAACAGTCAGTGATTTTGGCTAGTAAAGTGAGATAGGATAAGATGCTTTTACCAGGCATAAGATTTTTAAAGGTTTTCAGCGGGCGGAAGTTGTGCAGAAAGCAGAACTCTCTGCCCGCGGAGGCCCTTCTCCTGGGCAGGCGGATGATCTGCCAAGAGAATTCTTGACAGATCGGAAGTGCTGGGTTTTAGTGCATGCGTTTCGCATACCTGCATTTGTGAGGCCCCTACGGGTGTGTACACACCTCGTACGCACCCGTGGGGGGGCGGAAATCCGGCCCGCTATCCAATCAGACCAAATTTCAGAACTATTAGAAAGAGATTAAACAGCTACATGTTTGAAGGAGGGAGGGTTTCTGTATTGATCAAAGTGGTGGATTTTAATGCTAGGAAATGGGGTAACTTTCTAGTTAGCATCCAGCACTTCCAGATTAGTTACATTACAAATTAGATGCAGGATGAACCCTCCTCTTCACTACCCAATAATATTCCTTAACCTGGAGTGTCCAAGACATAGCACGTTAGCTAAATCCAACTTCTTTCACCCAACTCAGTTTCTGTCTTTGTGTACTTGAGCACAATGTCAATGTTCAGCCTGAGCTATTTAACATTCCCCGGCTTAGAAGACTAGAACAGGTTGCTCCTTGATTGGTGGATTTACAGCATTGAAGCAGCAGTCTATTAGCGCCAATCAGCAGACAGCCTTTACCAGTCTACCAGGCCTGGGAAGTTTAAAGGACTGAGGTTGAAGTTTCTTAGCATGCAAACCTCATGGCGGATTCCCGGATAGTGGTGAACACATTGGCGAAAGACACAGAAGTGGCAGCAGTAGTGGTGGCAACAATAGCGGCAGCAGCAGCGGTGGTGGCAGTGACAGAGGTGGCAGCAGCAACAACAGCATTGGCTGTAGTGATGGTGGTAGACAAGGATGAAAAGGCAGGAGTGGAGAATGAGCAATGGCCAGGACAGTGGATGGAGATGATTGGACCAGACCAGGAAATTAAGAACAAAAAGGTAAGTGAGGTACAGAGGTTTTGTGTTTTGGGGGCTTGGATTATTTGAGTATAAAAGCTTGGATTATTAATGTACGTAACATCAGCAGAAAACCTCAGATAGAGACGTATACAGGATTTCCGCCAATCTTCTGCTGAAGTTACAGCAACCAATCAGGAGAGGTGCTGAGGAAATTTCTGCCATTAGTTTATGGGGCAGGGGATGGTGTGGGGGGGCTTGGACTTTTTGTGTATGAGTGGTTCACATTTTTGTTTATGGGGCTCGCATCTCATATGCAACCTACTCACTGATAGTGGCACGTGGATTCGACTCCCTGCTCCAAAAGGTTGAACACAACTGTCTTAACTACACCCTCAGCTGATAGCATCTTAATGTAACATTATATTTCCATGTCCCACACCAACCATCCTTGGAGTCACTCAGTGAGAGTTTCCAATTAGCACAAATTCATTACAATCACATCATATTAAAATTGTAGTGGCACAGTAGTAAAGATTAAAGTTGCCTTTGTTACTGAGTCATTCAGAGTCAGACAAATACTGCCTCGTGATTCTATGCTTGTCTGCATACTTATGTCATTTTCTGACCTCCTTTATTTTGACTACATTACTTGGCATCCATTAATTTTCTTTGGGGATTTTCCCCCCTCATTTACATACCATTCCAAGAGGACTGGAGGAAATGTTGCTCCCAGGCCTCTTGCAATACCATGCTGTAGCTAGCTGCTAGGAAGCTTGGGTGACTGCTGTGGAGCGCCTTGGGATGTTTTACTATGTTAAAGGCGCTATGTAAATGCAAGTTGTTGTTCACGTAATCTCCATTCAGCTTTTCCCCCAAATAAATGCACCAAAATTTGGAATCTCAGGCACAAACCTACATCCTATCACTCTGTGGCACACTGTGTTGGAGCACAGATTTATTTTCAAGGAGAAGAAGCCACATGGGCCAGAAATTCGTGTCTCCACAGGTGAGTACGCGCTGGGTACTCACCCGTAGACCCAACGAAAGTGCCGGTTTCGCGCATGCACTGCGCATGCGCTGGAAACCGGAACTTCCGTTCCCCTGAAGGAAGGGGTTTAGAGGTCAAACACGTGCGCCGGAGAGGCAGCGCGTAGACCTCAAACTTCATTTTTTTTTTCAGGTTTCTCCGTGAGGGTAAGTACGGAGAAGCTGCGCGGGGAAAAAGGAGGCGCAAGGCCTGCTTTTAACAAGGTAAGTGGTGAATTAAGTACAGTTTAAACATTTTTTCAACAGGTTTATCTTTTTTACATACTTTAAAGAAAGGTAAGTTTATTTTTAGCACCATTAAAAAGTGCAATTAATTTTTTCAAAAATTTAAATTTTTGTTTAAAGTAGTTAATTTATGTAATTTATAGTTATATTAAAAATGTGTTTAAAAAAAATTATTTGAAGTTTTAGTGAGGTTTTGGGGCCGATCTCTATTCATAGATTTGACAGGTCTTCCTGTCAAATCTATGAATGAAGATTCCCTGCTCCGATTGGCTCTCCATGGCCCACATGATCCCAGGGGACGCTTCGAACTAACTGCGCCCCTGGGATACGCGAGCTCTGCACACCGGCAGCTGGTGGAGGCCCAGGAGCCGAATTCCACGCGGGCCCGAAGCACAACGGCAGGCGCGCTAGGTAAGTACGCGCGCGATTCTTGCACCCGCGGGAAGCCAGAGAGCCGAATTTCTGGCCCGGTAGCTATGAACTTTTAATACATTTACAATGCAGAGCATTACCACTAACTTTCTATCAATTACGTTCTGATTTAAAGTTCTTTTCATTCACTTCCAATGTACAGGTCCAAACCTTTTTCCATCTACCCCCAGTAAATAATATTTCTGCTGCAAATGCTAATGCTGAAATTGACAATCTTTTTTAACTCCTTCTTTGCCCACCAGTTTGCACACTCAGATTTTGGTTGAAGTGTCGCAGCAGACAACAACAGATGATCAGCTCCAGCTTGTATACAACATGATTCTAGAAGTGATCTCAGGATTTAATTTACAGGCTGATACAGGGAAGTGCTGTAGTCGTTATGTATTATTCTGATAGATGGTGCTAAGGAAGTTTTCAACAATAAATGTACCTCTTTTACTGCTTTGTTGCTTTTTGCTGACTATAACAGAGATAATTTGTGTGCAATTCAGGCGAGTGTCTCACCTCCTGATTCCCCAAAGCCTTGCCACCATCTACAAGGCACAAGTAAGGAGTGTGACGGAATACTCTCCACTTGCCTGGATGAGTGCAGCTCCAACAACACTCAAGAAGCTCGACACCATCCAGGACAAAGCAGCCCGCTTGATTGGCACCCCATCCACCACCTTAAACATTCACTCCCTCCACCACCGGCGTACCGTGGCTGCAGTGTGTACCATCTACAAGATGCACTGCAGCAACTCGCCAAGGCTTCTTCGGCAGCACCTCCCAAACCCGCGACCTCTTCCACCTAGAAGGACAAGGGCAGCAGGCGCATGGGAACACCACCACCTCCAAGTTCCCCTCCAAGTCACACACCATCCTGACTTAGAAGTATATCGCCGATCCTTCATCGTCACTGGATCAAAATCCTGGAACTCCCTACCTAACAGCACTGTGGGAGTACCATCACCACACGGACTGCAGCGGTTCAAGAAGGCGGCTCACCACCACCTTCTCAAGGGCAACTAGGGATGGGCAATAAATGCTGGCATTTCCAGCGACGCCCTGATCCCATAAACGAATTTTAAAAAATGTTTTAATTATCAGATTGGACATGGATCCTGCTAAAATACCGCAATACAGAGATTGAGATACTTTCTGGAATTTTAAATCTGTGGTTACACAAACTATAACAAACTCTATTGCCAAACTCAGAAATGTAACTATTTTCTACTGCTTATTGATGTAGGTGAATCCCAGATAAGTCGAACTTTATCCCCTGTTTCGTCCCCTAAACTGAATTCTATAGACCACTCGTGATTGCAGGTCCACCACAATCTGGTTCAATTCAATATCTAACAACCTGTTGGCATTTTTTACTGACAGTTGAAAAGCTGCTGCAGAGGAAAAGCTACACAAAGCTTCAGTTGTTTGTTTGTTACTGTTATTATTGTCGTTATGGTAATTATGCATTATGTTATTCACCTTTTCCATTACCTGCCTCTTTTATCTCTTGTAGCTTGTCAGAATGCCAGAACAGGAAATATTTAACAATGCTGACTTTATAGGACAGCTGAATGATTGGATGATCAATTTTCACATGAAAAGGATATTGCTGTAATGCAGTGGCGGCTGGTGATCTTTTTGACAGGTGAGGCACAGCTATACATGTCTAACCAAGCCAATGTGTTATCATGGCAACGGGCCCTTCCAGTGGAATCCCACTGGTAACCTTTTGCAAATGGTTGCACTCTCAGTCCCGTATTGAAGTGTGCCTCATCTGCCATGGTCCCTTACACATTTCCATAGATAGGAAAGCAACTGGCCATGCTTAGGCCGAGCGAAAACACAAAAGAAGAAAATTAAGCTTTGTCATCCTTATCTTCCTTAGCTCATGAGACAGGCTCCATGTTTCTAACCATAAGTCAGTTTGTGGAATAAAGGACAACGAACCTTCCTGTTTTCAAGAAGACTGATGTACAAACTCTAAAGACTACACTCCTGTTTGATTTATAAAGCACTGTCTTTATTGCACGTTAATGATTTTGGCTGCTGCCAACAGCGCATTAACTCCCCGCTTGCGTGTGCGCACACACAGAATGCTAGGTGAGGCAGTGTATTACTTGCCTTATCTGAAGAGCCGCCTCTGCTGTAATGTAACAACACTGATAAAATATTGAAAAATGTTACTGAACTAACATTCACTGACAACTCCTTTAAAAACTCGATTACCTAATCATGAAATATAAAATAACAGATATTATAAAAAACAATTTTCCTTTATCTCACAACCTTTGCCCCCGTCATTGACAGGCATGCCTTCAGCCAGCAAGGTCCCACTCTCTGAAACTCCCTCCCTGAGTCCCTCCACTTCTGCACCTTCCTCTCCTCCTTTAAGATATACCTTAAAACAGGGTGATGGGCTAGTGGGACTTGGTGTGGCATAACATATGGACAGCAGACTTTTGGATGAGCTTAAGTTTATGGAGGGTGGTAGATGGAGGCTGGCCAGAAGAGCACTAGCATAATTAAGTCTCTAGGTGACAAAGGCATGTATGAAGGTTTCACATCTGCAGATGATATCACCAAAGGACAGCATGTAGAATAGAAAGAAGAGGAGGGGGCCAAGGATGGATCCTTGGGGAACTCTGGGGGTCACTGTGCAGGGATGAAAAGAGATGCCATTGCTAGATATACTCTGGCTCTGATCAGATAGATAAGAGTGAAATCAAGCAAAGGAGGTCACACAGAGATGATGGAGGAGAGGCATTGGAAGAGTAGTTGACCATGTTGAAGGCTGAAGAGTCACACCCAAACAATTCAAATGACATATTAAACCTCCACATTAAAGTTAGTCACTTTATCATATAAACGCAAAGATCAAAAGCTGGAGGAGTCTTGATGGCAAAATTTAGTGCCTTTACCATTGTGTATTATGTTCATATAGCATGATATAATATGTGATAATTCAAGCAAATTTTATTTTATTATTATATCAATGTATTTTAAAGCTCTCCTGAAACTCAGCAAGTTTATCCAGTGAGTAGCTGAGCTCTATAGACCATGAAGGCTCCAGGTTTTTTTTAATGGGATGGACCAGCTGTCCTTCCTTCCTTCCTGTCCTTCATTTTTGAATGTTCATTGATTCGATCCACCATTTGTGCTGAATTAACTGATCTCAGCTGGAACAGTGATTGGGTTGCTATAATTGTTTTCCGTGCTCCTGGGCTAGGAAGGGAAAATTGGTCAGATTTTCTGCTCCTGACTGCTATCCAGCTAACCCTGCTAGAGGTATGTCGCATGAATGTTGGGCAAGGACAGAATCAAGCTCAGTCGTAAGACTGCTGTAGTCAAGTAGCCTGCCAACACTTAACTAGCAAAGATTGGGTACAGTAGCATAGTGGTTATGTTACTGGACTAGTAATCGATAGGCCTGGACTAATGATCCAGAGACACGAGTTCACGGCAGCTGGGAAATTTAAATTCAATTTAATAAATCTGGAATAAAAAAGCTAGTATCAGTAATGATGACCATGAAGGGGGCAACACGGTGACATAGTGGTTAGCACTGTTGCCTCACAGCGCCAGGGACCCGGGTTCGAATCCGGCCTCGGGTGACTGTCTGTGTGGAGTTTGCACATTCTCCCCGTGTCTGCGTGGGTTTCCTCCGGGTGCTCCGGTTTCCTCCCACAGTCCAAAGATGTGCGGGTTAGGTTGATTTGGCTATGATAAATTGACCCTTAGTGTTAGGGGGATTAAATACGTGGGGTTACAGGGATAGGGTGGGATATGTGTCGGTGCAGGCTCGATGGGCCGAAATGGCCTCTATCTGCACTGTGGGATTCTGTGATTCTGTGATTCTGTGAAACTACAGGATTGCTGTAAAAACCCATCTGGTTCACTAATGTCCTTTAGGGAAGGAAATCTGCCTATATGTGACTCCAGACCCGTAACAATGTGGTTGACTCTTAAGTGCCCTCTGAAATGGTCTCGCAAGCCACTCAGTTGTATTCAAGAAGGTAGCTCACCACCACCTTCTCAAGGGCAATTAGGGATGGGCAATAAATGCTGGCCTTGCCAGTGACGTCCACATCCTGTGAATGAATAAAAAAAAGATCACACATGAATAATGACTGCTTGGGCAAGGTATCAATACGGAGAGACTGGCAGACTGGGAGTACCCCATCGAGGATGCCTTCAGGAGAAGAGGGGAGAAAATTGACTGGAGGAAAAGAAAGGGTATAATCTGGACCATGGTAAATGCAGAGGGCATGTTTTTATGTGAAGTGTTTCCACTTCTATCCAGACATCTTGAAAATTCCATGAATGATTGCGACAGTTCCATAGGCACTCACAGCCTTTTAGCACTTTACCCAAGTGGTTATTCTTCAGGTGTGAGCCTAGACAGTGACTACTGGCAGGCTTTACATATGGAGATCGTCAAATTTGAGCCTGGATCCTGTCCTCATCCGACAACCACATATACACACTTTATAGCAAAGGTCACTTGACAGTAATTAGGGTAGCTGATTTTTCCCTCCCTACCCAGATGTGCTAAGGCTGGAATCAGAAATTGAACCTGGAATCTTCTGGTCAACATGGCCTCGTAAGTGGTATAAAATGTCACATCACATAGGAGAACAATGTGATCAACATCAAGCAGTAATAGGAGAGTTAGGAGAAATCACTGAGGATATGGTTGAAAAGATAGGTTTTGGAGACTTTCAAAAGCAGTGAGAGAAGTAGCCAGGCAAAGAGGTTTAGGGAAAGAGTTACCTCTGGTATCCCCTAAGGATCTCTCCTTGGCCCCCTCTTATTTCCCATCTACATGCTGCCCCTCGGCGACATCATCACGCAGCATCAGTTTCCACATGCACACTGACGATACCCAGCTCTACCTCACCCCCACCTCTATCGACCACTCCACGGTCTCTAAATTGTCAGACTGCTTGTCCGACATCCAGTACTGGATGAGCAGAAATTTCCTCCAACTAAATATTGGAAGTCATTGTCTTCGGTCCCCACCACAAACTCTGTTTCCTTGCCACTGACTCCATCCCTCTCCCTGGCAACCCTCTGAAGCTGAACCAGACTGTTCCACACCTTGTGTGATATTTGACCCCCAGATGAGCTTCCGACCACATATTGGCACCATCACTAAAACCACCTATTTCCACCTCCGTAACTTTGCCCGACTCCACCCTTGCCTCAGCTTATCTGTTGCTGAAATCCTCATCCATGCCTTTGTTACCTCTAGACTTGACTATTCTAATGCACTCCTGGCTGCCCTCCCTAGTTCTACCCTCTGTCATAAAAAACTCTGCTGCCCGTGTCCTAACTTGCACCAAGTCCACTCACCCATCTCCTCTGTGCTCGCTGACCTAAATTGGCTCCCGATTAAGCAACGCCTTGATTTTAAAATTCTCATCCTTGTTTTCAAAACCCTCTATGGCCTCATCCCTCCCTATCTCTGTAATCTCCTCCAGCCCTATATCCCAACCCCCCGCTGTCCCGAGATCTCTGCGCTCTGCCAATTCTGGCCTCTTGAACATCCCACATTTTCATTGCTCCACCATTGGCGGCCATGCCTTCAGCTACCAAGGCCCTAAGCTCTAGAATTCCCTCCTTAAACTTCTCTGCCAATGATCCCCGTAATTTTTTTTGAGTGCACGTGCATGGTCCCTTTGTGCGGCTGTGCGGCCCATTCAAAATTTCACGCATGCATGAAATCACCCGTTCAAAGGCCAGTAAACAGCCTGCATGGCCTCCAAACAGCTGCGCAGCCACACAGCTTAGCGGGAACGTTGCTCTCTACATCTCTTTCCTCTTTTAACATGTTCCTTAAAACCTACCCAGCTACCCTAATATCTGCTTATGTGGCTCGGTGTCAAATTTTGTTTGATAATGCTCCACTGAAGCTCCTTGGGACTGTTTTACTATATTAAAGGCACCTATATAAATGCAAGTCATTGTTGTTGAGAGAGGAGGGCTGAAGTGACTGCCACTGTTGGAAGAGTGACAAGATTGGGGAATCCACACGAGGATCAAAGAACTCAGGCCGAGTGATAGGACTGGAGGAGGTTGCAGAGATAAGATAGTGAGATGCCATGGTTTAAATAAGGACAGGGTTTTTGAATTTAGTGTGTTGAAGACAGGGAACCAATGGCAAGGACAGGGGTAAAGGGTAATCAGGACTTTGGTGGAGAACAGAGTGACGTTGGCGGAATTTTGGATGAGCTCGTGTTTGTTTGGCTGGATCTCAGAGACAGGCAAGGCAGGCATTGAAGAAATCAAGTCTAGAGGTAACAAAAGTGTGAATAAGGGTTTCAGTGGGGGTGAGAAGGAGGTGAGGACAGAATTGGGCAATGTTACAGAGGTGAAAATAAGCAAGAGTATATTGACAGGATATAAGTGTAGAAGCTCAGCTCAGTGTCAAACAGGACAAACCAATTCTGCACTGTCTCATTTGCCTGAGTGAGCAAACAGGAGGAGGGTTGGAATCGGTGTTCCTGGTAGGAGCTAAATAAGATAGATTCTATTTTCCCAAAGTTCAGTTATAGAAGTTCATAGAATCATAGAATCATCATAGAAATTTACAGCACAGAAGGAGGCCATTTGGCCCATCATGTCTGTGCTGGCCGAAAAAGAGCTATCCAGCCTAATCCCACTTTCCAGCTCTTGGTCCGTAGTCTTGTAGGTTACGGCACTTCAAGTACATATCCAAGTACTTTTTAAATGTGATAAGCGTTTCTGCCTCTATAACCCTTTCAGACAGTGAGTTCCAGACACCCACCACCCTCTGGGTGAAAAAAGTTCTCCTCAAATCCCATCTAATCCTTCGACCAATTACTTTAAATCTATGCCCCTTGGTTATTGACCTCTCTGCTTGGGGAAATAGGTCCTTCTTATCCACTCTATTTAGGCCCCTCATAATTTTATACATCTCAATCAAGTCTCCCCTCAGCCTCCTCTGTTCTAAAGAAAACAACCCCAGCCTATCCAATCTTTCCTCATAGCTAAAATTCTCCAGTCCTGGCAACATCCTTGTAAATCTCCTCTGTCCCCTCTCTAGTGCAATCACATCTTTCCTGTAATGTGGTGACCAGAACTGTGCGCAGTACTCTAGCTGTGGCCTAACTAGTGTTTTATACAGTTCAAGCATAACCTCCCTGCTCATATATTCTATGCCTTGGCTAATAAAGGAAAATTTCCCATATGTCTTCTTAACCACCTTATCTATCTGTCCTGCTGCCTTCAGGGATCTGTGGACATGCACTCCAAGGTCCCTCTGTTCTTTTACACTTTTCAGTATCCACCCATTTAATGTGTATTCCCTTGCCTTGTTAGCCTTCCCCAAATGCATTACCTCACACTTCTACAGATTGAATTCCATTTGCCACTTTTATGCCCACTGACCAGTCCATTGATATCTTCCTGCAATCTACAGCTTTCTTCCTCACTATCAACCACACAGCATCTGCAAACTTCTTAATCATGCCCCCTACATTGAAGTCTAAATCATTGATTTATACCATAAAAAGCAAGGGACCTAATACTGAGCCCTGCGGAACCCCACTGGAAACAGCTTTCCAGTCACAAAAACATCCGTCAACCATTACCCTTTGCTTCCTGCCACTGAGCCAATTTTGGATCCAACTTGCCACTTTCCCTTGGATCCCATGGGCTTTTACTTTTCTGACCAGTCTGTCATGTGGGACCTCGTCAAAAGCCTTGTTAAAATCCATGTGGACTGCATCAAATGCACTATCCTCATCAACCCTCCTTGTTCCTCCTTAAAAAATTCAATCAAGTTAGTCAGATCCGACCTTCCCTTAACAAATCCATGCTGACTGTCCTTGATTAATCCGTGCCTTTCTAAATGACAATTAATACTGTCCCTCAGAATTTTTTCCAACAATTTGCCCACCACCGAGGTTAGGCTGACTCCACCATCCATGAATTGATGTCAGATAGATTGTCTGACAAAACTGAAATGGTTGCTAAATCTATGGTGGGTTTGGAGAGGTAAATTTGGAAAGAACTTTTGTCATTACTGGAACAGAAGTATTTGTGTCATTTCCTTTTTGTGCTCATTAACATAAGCCATCAGTCATATATTGTGGTAGCAATTGCATTCCTGTAACAATTATTGCTGCCATAGACATCTAAGGATATCTGATGTGGGAATTAAAATTTCACATTGTTGAAGAAGGAGCAGAGTGGAGGAAACTTCACTCTGTGCCAGGCCAGGTAACACCTGACCTGGAAGTACATAATGCTGACACTGGATACCCCCGTCCTAGCCCTGATCCTGCGTCTTTCGCTAAATTCTCTCCTATTTCCCCTCATGCCCTCTCCAAGCTCATCTTGTCCATGAGACCCACCTCCTGATCCCTTGACCCCATTCCCACTAAACTGCTGACCACCCAACTTCCGTCCCTGGCCCCCATGCTGGCTGACATTGTAAATTGTTCCTTTTCCACAGGTATTATCCCCCTCCCTTTCAAAACCATCATAATCACCCCTTCCTGATAAATAAATGATTCTCAACCCCTCTGTCCTTTCAAACTACCACCCTTTATCCATCCTCCCTTGCTTCGCCAAAGTCTTTGAATATGTTGACGCCTCCCAAATCTCTGCCCATCTTTCCCGCAACTCCATGCTTGAATCTCTTCAATCAAGTTTCCACCTGAGCCACAGCATTGAAACAACCCAAATCAAAGTCACAAATGGCATCCTCTGTGTCTGTGACCATGGTGCAGTTTCTCATTCTCCACAACCTCTCTGCAGCTTTTGACATGGTCAACCACACCATCCTTCTCGAACACCTCTCCTCCGTTGTCCAGGTCAATGGGTCTGCCCATGATTGGTTCTGCTCTTACCTATCCAATCATAGCCAGAGCATCTCTAGCAATGGCTTCTCTTCCCACCCCTACACCGTTATCTCCAGAGTCTCCCAAGGATCTATCCTTAGCCCCCTCCTTGTTCTCTTCTACAGGGTGTCCCTTTACTAAAACCATTACTGCAATATTATTCAGCATCAGACTGCAAGAGCTGAAAATTTACAGAACCAGTAGCCCCGAGAAACAGGGGTTTCTTCAGAACTGCCCAAGTCTAAGGTTAATCACTTCTTGGTATCCATCATTCTGTATATAAACCACCTCAACTCGTTAATCACTCTCAGGTGTCCATTATCCTTGATGTAAACCATCTGAATGCCAAAATTAGACCATACTTTGCAACTCAATCCAGGATTCTGAATGCCTATATTAGATTACACATTTTAATCACTGCCTGGTATCCATTAGTCAATTTATAAACCACCTGAATGCCTCAATTATATTACTGCCTGTAGTCACTTTTGGGTAGCTGCGATTCTGATGCCGCGTAATGCTGAGTATATATCATATATGCTCGATAATATTGCCACCAGAGGGCACCAGTTGTTAAAAACAGTAGAATTGTAGGTGAATCGGTGTTACAGAATCCAAGTATGACCAAAATTTAATGACAAACAAAGAAATAGAACTGCAGTAGGAAACATTTAAAATGGTGATCAATAGAGTCCAGGGGTTCTCTAAAATATATATCCCACTAAAAAGGAAGAACAAACTAGCCAGTAATGACACGCCATGGATGAATAATTAAATAAGGGTAAAATTGAAACTGAAGAAAAAGGCATAAACTAAGTACATAGACAACAAGGGAGAGGATGACAAAATGGAATACAAAAAGGTTAGAAAAGAAGTCAAAAAAACAATTAGGAAGGCAAAGAGAAACTACAAAATTAAATTATCAAGGAATATAAAAAGAAATAGTAAAGTATTCTACAGACACATAGGGATAGGGCCACTAAGAGATACACACGATAAACTCACAGGTAATGACAGCAAAATGGCAGAAATATTAAATAATTACTTTGCCTCAGTATTTACCAGGACAGGTAATGACAGCGAAATGGCAGAAATATTAAATAATTACTTTGCCTCAGTATTTACCAGGGAGATTAACAAGGTGGGCATGACATTAGAAGAAGAGATAAAAAAGATATAAAGACATTTAAGATAGAAAGGTAGGAGATAATTGATAAACTAATCAAACTTAGAGAGGATAAAACCCCTGGTCCAGATGGATTGCATCCGCACATATTAAAAGCAGTTAAAGAAGAGATAGCAGAGGCACTATTCCATATATATAAAAATTCATTAGAAAAAGGAATAGTACCAGAGGACTGGCAGACAGCTAATGTGATTCCTATATTTAAAAAGAGAGATAGAAGTCCAGGGAGCTATAGACCAATTAGTTTAATGTTGGTGATAGGAAAGATAATGGAATCCTTACTCAAAGATGTAATAGAAAAACATCTGGAAACTTAAAATATAATGAAGAATAAATCAGCACCAATTTCAAAAGGGACAGTCATGCTTGATCAACCTTATTGACTTATTTGAAAAAGTAACAGAAATGATTGACAAGGGTAATGTCGTAGATGTAATATATTTGGATATTCAAAAGGCCTTCAATAAGGTACTACATAGTATACTCATGACTAAAGTCAGAACAAGTGGAGTCAGGGGACAAGTAGCAGAATGGATAGCAAGCTGGCTACAAAACAGAAAACAGAGAGTGGGGTAACGACTCAGACTGAAAAAGGTGGGAATTGGTGTTCCAAAAGGATCGGTGCTGGGACCACTGTTGTTCATCATTTACATAAACGATTTAGAATCGGAAGTACAGTATCAAAATTTTTGGAGGACACCAAATTAGGGGTATAGTTAATAGAGAGGAGGACTGTGACAAAATACAAGAAGACAATAATAAACTTGCATAATGGGCGCGTTATTGGCAAATTTACATCAATATAGGTAAGTGTGAGGTGTTACATTTTGGTAGGAAAAATAAGGATGTCACATACTCCATGGAAAATAAGTGTCTAAATGGGGTAGAGGAGCAAACGGATCTGGGGATGCAGATACACAAATCACTAAAGTAGTGATGCAGGTTAATCAGGTCATAAAAAAGCAAACAAAGCACTGAGGTTCACTTCTAGAGCGATAGAATTGAAAAGCAGAGAAGTCATGTTAAACTTGTATAGAACCTCGGTTAGACCACACTTGGTGAACAGTTCTGATCTCCATATTATAAAAAGGTTCTAGAGGCACCGGAGAAAGTGCAAAAAACATTTACTAGGACAATACCAGAACTCAGAGGTTATACCTATCAGGAAAGATTGAACAGGCTGGAGCTCTGTAGATTTATGTATTTTATGTCATCTATTTTTTGTCTACGAAAAACATTTTAAATGGATGTACAGGGGTAATATTTAATGTATTCAGGGTTTTCATTGGTTTAAATCATTTGCAATATAAATGACTTGCTGTGACGTAACACCTTTGGTCATTGCCCGTTTAACATAAGTTAGGGCTCACCCAAATCTCCATTCCTAGCTACATCACTGGTGCACTACTGTTACCCAATATGCTCTAGCTTGTGGAAGTGCAGTTTTTGTCTCGGACAAAATGGCTTCCTTGAATTTAAACTAATAAAATGGCCGACTCTGACTTGTGTGGAAAAGGAAAAAAATCCATTGTTATGTTCTTTTCTGAAAATAACTTTAAAGTCTCAGGGGGAAAAATTCAGTTGGTTGCGCCTCCCGTTAGCACCTTAAGAGGGCGCTAATGGGGCGCAAAGCCGCTAGCGCCCGGGCGCAGCGATGTTTGCGCCGCTCGGGAACTTAACTAGACATTGTGCGGCGGCGCTAAACTTTACCGCCGCGACCACCTGCGCGCGCAGAGTGTGACGTCATTCCATGGTGCAACGCCCTTGTGGCGCCCCCGAGCGGAAATTGAGTGGCGCCCCCCTGCCTTACCGCCTGGCGCATCCAACGACCGGAAGACTGGAACGCTATCAATCGCTGTGGGGCTGGGGGGGGGCGCTATTTAAAGGGGGCCTCTTCCTGTCTTTTTCTGTGGTTGACATTTTTGCACCACTCGTTCTGAGAGAGAGAGAGAGATTCGGAGAGAGAGAAAGAGAGACTTCTGCATTGAGTCAACGCTTTGTGAGGTAGTTTTGCCTACTGATCCTAACTTCGCTGGTACTTTGGTTGCTGTCCTTCATAACTTTGCTTGCAAAGAGACTATGGGGGCTGCACTGAATGGGGGCGTCATCCTGCTCCAGCTGAATCGGAGGACACAGAGACGCAGAGAGAGAGTGGCAATGATGGCCAGACGGAGGAGGGCCAACAGGCATCTGTACAGGAGAGCTTACCCTCCCAGGGTATATCGTGAACAGCTCTCCTACATTCATATGTCTGAGGAGCTGTGTTTGCGAAGGCTGCGATTCAGCAAGGAGGTGGTCACTGAGCTCTGCCACCTGCTGCAGCCAGATCTGCAGCCTCAACTGAGGTCCAGGACGTCTCTGTCGGTGGCAGTGAAGGTCACAGTGGCTCTCAACTTCTATGCTACTGGCTCATTTCAAGCTGCTGCTGGGGACCTCGCCAATATCTCCCAGTTCGCGGTGCATTGCTGCATTCGGCAGGTCACAAATGCCCTCTTTAAAAGGAGACGAGAGTTCATCTCTTTCCCCATGACCCGAGACAAGCAGCGTGACCGTGCTCTGGGCTTTGCGAGGATAGCGGGCTTCCCCATGGTGCAGGGCACCATTGACTGCACGCATGTGGCTTTGCGTGCTCCACATGAGAATGCCGAGGATTTCCGGAACAGAAAGGGGTTCCATTCCTTGAATGTTCAGTTGGTTTGTGACCACAGACAGCTGATACTCGCTGTCAATGCCCACTATCCTGGCAGCTGCCACGATGCTTTCATCCTGCGCCAGACTACTGTGGCAGAACTTTTCGAGGCACCGCATCAGCCAGTTGGTTGGCATCTCGGGGACAAGGGGTATCCATTGAGCACCTGGCTGATGACACCGCTCCGTACGCCCAACACCCCTGCTGAGCTGCGGTACAACGAGAGCCATCAAGCTACCAGGAACATCATTGAGCGCACAATCGGCGTGCTGAAGCAACGGTTCCGCTGTCTCGACCATTCTGGAGGAGCCCTGCAGTACTCGCCTGAGCGAGTATCCAACTTCGTAGTTGTGTGCTGCATGTTGCATAACATGGCAATCGTCAGGACCCAGCCAATGCCACCAGGCCTTGGAGCACCACCAGAGGAGGAGGAGGAAGAGGAGGAAGAGGACGAGGAGGATGATCATCAGCAGCACCAAGGCGGGAGGGCGGCCCACAATGGTGAAACTGCAAGGGCCGTCCGTCAACGGCTGATAGCAAGCCGCTTCTAGGGCCCCTGCTGTGGAAATGGCTTCTGCCATTGCTAACAACATCAATGAACCCAGCACGCAACCCCTAAGCCGGCCAAGGCACCAATGATTCCAAACACCAAACATGTATATTTTGAATGCAAAAACTTATTTATTTTACAAACTCTGTGTGTGTCATTTCCTCATGACAAACTCATAGAAATAAACACAAAAAAACAGTCATTAACATAACTGGTTCTCACAACCTGGAGATAATGTCCAAAACACTAAACAAAAGTTGGACCACGAACCTCGGCCTTTAATAAAAAAATGACCAGCATTTTGTCACACCTCCTACTTTTTGCCCTTCGAGGGTGATCTCCTTCCCTTGCGCACTTCCCCCCTTCTAACCCTACTGCTCCTCCGTAATGGGACCTCAGTGGCTGCAGCAAGGCTGGTGGAAGGCTGCTGATTGTCAGACCCTGACACTGCAGATGCCCCTGAAGGACAGCCTCGACCAGTTCTGGGCCTGGAGGGCCCGGCTGCAGACTGCACCAACTCTGCATGGGCGGCAGCAGTCTGTCCTACAGGCGGTGGCAAGTGCAGTGGAGAAGTGACAGTGTTGGCAGCAGGAATGCTGTCATCGTGAGAGAGGACAGCAACTCCCTGCTCGACCGACACACTGGCACTCCCACGGGGCAGCACTTCAGTATCCGGAGCAATCTGCTGGAGCACAGATTGCTGGCCTGCTGCGGCGCGGTGAGAGCCCTGGGGAAATGTGAACGAACCATCGAGGATGGCAGCAGTCAGTGCTCGCGTGGCCTCAATCTGAGTCTGTATGAGAGCAGTCAGAGATGGGATCACGGCAGTCAGTGACTGAATTGCAGCACTAAGCTTTAGTGTGGCATCTGCCTGTGCTACAGCGAAGTGCTCCACACTCCTTGCCAGTGACTCAATGCATTCGGGCACCCTTCCCACTGCACCCATGAGCTCAGTATGCATGCCCACCGCCTGGGTGTTCATTTCTGCGATCAGCCGCTCCTCCTCTGCGTCCATTGCAGTAGGAGTCGCTGGCATACTCTCCCTCTGGGGAGAAGGCCCCCGTTCTTCCCTACCCCCATGGCGTTGCTGCAGCCCGCTGGGTCCTGGAGCTTCACCCTCATCAGACCCTTCCCCCCTGCTCCCCTCCAGGGAAGGCGTGTTCCCAGTGTGGGCATGGGCTTCCTCGGGAGAGGGTGGCACTGATGCTCCGGCTTCCTCTTCCTCCTCGGCTGCAGCTTCACTCCCACTGGCAGCTTCAGGGCCCGTCTCCTCAGCTGGTGAATCACCATCTGAAAGCAGGGAGGTACAAGAGTGGCTTTAGCGTGAGGACAGGGTGGCAGTAAGGGAGGAATAAGTGCAGCGAGTTAGCAAGTTGGATTGAAAGTGTCAAAGGCTGGTGTTGTGAGGGACAAGTGGAAGGTCAGAGGACAAAAAGGTGATGACCTTACCATTGCTGTCCAGAACAGGGTCGGCGTCTCCAGTGGCGACGGGACCGATCACCCGGCTTGCCACAATCCTGTGGACGCGCTCCTCAAGATCGCTGAGGGGTTGCAGCTGAGGCTGCCCTCCACCTGTCCATTGCTGCTGTCTCCTATTATGCGCCAGCTTGGCCTGCAAGAAAAAGGACAGCATCTGAGTAAATATACAGCCATGGTCTTGCCTGATGTGCCTCCCATAGGTGAATAGCCCTTACTGTATACAGCCATGGTCTTGCCTGATGTGCCTCCCATAGGTGACTAGCCCTTACTGTATGCAAAGTGTGGAATGTGTGTGTGTGTTTCATGAAAGGGCCATAGGTTTTGGATGAGTGTTGTGCATTGGGGTTTTAAGACCCTCTGGCCATAGAGTGAGGTTGAGATGGAGGGATGGAGAGGTATTGAGAAAAAGCCACTCACCCTGACGACCCGAGTGAGGTCGTTGAACTTTTTGCGGCATTGAACATGGGTCCTGGGCACCATGCTCCTGGAGGAGACACTCTGAGCCACCTCCCTCCACACTCTTCTGTACTCGCGTGGCAAAGGCCTCCTGCCACTCTCAGGGAAGAGTATAGATCTTCTGCGCTCCACCGCGCCAACCAGAGCATCCAAGGCCCGCTCGGTGAAGCGCTGAGCTCGTTCTCTCACCCTCTCCATCCTTGGCAGCAAAATGGATTCACAGGTCTCTCCAGGCCGAGATTCAAGGCTGCAATGAGCAGGGTGTGGCTGGTGAGCAAGATGCCCCCCCCGCTTTAAGAACTGGCCGGCGCCAGTGTGTCTGTGTTCCCTCGCTAACTGGCAGCACCTGCGCTGCGCTCGCGCGCTGAGTTAGCGCCTCACTGCTCGGCCTTTGCGCCCTAAGACAGGTGTGCAGCGCCTGATTTAGCGCTCCACTCACCTCCCGGGGCGTTAAAAGTGAAGTTTCCAGTCAGTGGCAATAATTAGCGCCAGGCGCTAATTTTTGCGCCCGGACGATATTTGCGCCCCAAACGGGGCGCGACTTAATTTTTCCCCCTTAGACTATGCTGTCAGCAAAAGTCTGCCTGCACAAAAGAAAACAGGCTTAATATTGAGATAACCAAGGGCTAGTAAAGTAAACAAACCAGGCGCCTTGGCCTTGGTGAGAGAAGTAAACTAGATAGACTCCATTCTATAGAGATTAGCTAGTCTCATTGTAAGGCATTTCTTTCTGTATTTTTCTTAATTTTTAACTTAGCTTACCTTAAACAACATGTCATGTGATATTATACTGTATAAGAATACTCCATTTTCTGTGATTCGGCAGTCTGTCATCATAGCTAATTGGGCTATGGTTGCAGTCTCCTTGCAAGTAAAATATAATAAAAAGCCTTCTTTGACGATATTGTTTACAAGAGTCTTGAATCGGAAGTCGAAACTTCGACAAGCTCCATGCAAAATTTACCCTTATAAGTCTCAGAGCATCATGTTGAAGGCTTAGACTGCTTTGATTAGGCCACACTTGAATACTGTGTTCAATTCTGTTCACGAAGGGAAAGATCCAAGCCCTGGATAAAGTGTAAAGAAGGACAAAGTAGTTGATCCCTACCATTAGAGGATTTGGTTATGAAGAAACGTTAGGAAAAAATCAGACTCTTCCGCCTTAAAAGGAATGAGAGGGAACCTTATAGAGGCATAGGATGCTAAGTAGAATAGAAAAGAGCACTATTTCATATTAAGCCTTGACTGTGGATAAGGGGATATAGGTACCAACTGGCAAAAGACAAGTTAAGGATTGATGTCAGGAAACATTTTTTTCATGCCAAGTGATTAAAAGAAAGAAAGAAATGACATTCATATGGTGCTTTTCACAACTCAGGATATCCCAAAGTGCTTCATAGCCAATTAATTAGTTTTTAAAGTGTAGTCACTGCTTTAATGTAGGAAAACATGGCAGTCAATTTGCACACAGCAAGGTGCGCAAACAACAATTAGATAAGTGACCAGAGAATGTTTTTTTTTAGTGACGTTGACATAGGTATAAATGTTTGCCAGGACAAGAATAGAAGTCCCCACCACCCCCGCGCTCTTTTTCAATTTGTGCCATGAGATCTTTTACGACCATTTCACAGGGCCTCGGGGTTCAATGTCTCATCTGAAAGATGGCACCTCCAACAGTGCAGCACTCCCTGAGTACTTCACTGAACTGTCAGGCTAGATTATGTGCTTAATTTTCTGAAGTGGGGCTTGAACGCACGATGCATGGACTCAGAGGGTAGAGTACCATCACTGAGCCAAGGCCCAAATAGTTTTCTGGGCTGAGTAGAGGAATCAAAAACTCTGAAATCATTCATAAGAACATAAGAAATAGGAGCAGGAGTAGGCCATACAGCCCCTCAAGCCAGCTCCACTATTCAATAAGATCATGGCTGAACTTCTACATCAACTACATTTCCCCCCACCCCCATCCCCATATTCCTTGATTCCCTTAGTGCCCAAAAATCTATCGACCTCAGTCTTGAATATACTCATCAACTGAGCAGCCACAGCCCTCTGGGGTAGAGAGTTCCAAAGATTCATAACCCTTTGAGTGAAGACATTTCTCCTCATCTCAGTCCTAACTGGCTGACCCCTTATCCTGAGACTATGACCCCTAGTTCTAGACTCTTCAGCCAGAGGAAACAGCTTCTCAGCATTCAAGCAACAGTTAGATTCTGTGGTATGGGAACGATAGGCTTTTATGGAAGAATGAGCTGAATGGCCTCCTCATTTTATCCTCGTGATACTCCATGACATAGTTTTAACAGTAACCATTTTGAATCAATGTTTTTTTTATTTGTTCCTCGGATGTGGGCATCACTGGCAAAGCCAGCATTTATTGCCCATCCCTAACTGCCCTTGAGAAGGTGGTGGTGAGCCGCCTTCTTGAAACTCTGCAATCCGTGTGGTGAAGGTACTCCCATAGTGCTGATAGGGAGGGAGTTCAGGATTTTGACCCAGCGACAATTTTTTTTTATTCGTTTATGGGATGTGGGCGTCGCTGGCAAGGCCAGCATTTATTCCCCATCCCTAATTGCCCTTGAGAAGGTGGTGGTGAGCCGCTTTCTTGAACCGCTGCAGTCCGTGTGGTGAAGGTACTCCCTCAGTGCTGTTAGGTAGGGAGTTCCAGGATTTTGACCCAGCGACGATAAAGGATCGGCGATATACTTCTAAGTCAGGATGGTGTGTGACTTGGAAGGGAACTTCAAGGTGGTGGTGTTCCCATGCGTCTGCTGCCCTTGTCCTTCTAGGTGGAAGAGGTCGCGGGTTTGGGAGGTGCTGCCGAAGAAGCCTTGGCGAGTTGCTGCAGTGCATCCTGTAGATGGTACACACTGCAGCCACAGTACGCCGGTGGTGGAGGGAGTGAATGTTTAAGGTGGTAGATGGGGTGCCAATCAAGTGGGCTGCTTTGTCCTGGATGGTGTCGAGCTTTTTGAATGTTGTTGGAGCTGCACTCATCCAGGCAAGTGGAGAGTATTCCATCACACTCCTTATTTGTGCCTTGTAGATGGTAGAAAGGCTTTGGGGAGTCAGGAGGTGAGACATTCGCCACAGAATACCTAGCCTCTGACCTGCTCTTGTTGCCACAGTATTTATGTGGCTGGTCCAGTTAAGTTTCTGGTCAATGGTGACCCCCCAGGATGTTGATGGTGGGGGATTCGGCGATGGTAATGCCATTGAATGTCAAGGGGCAGTGGTTAGACTCTCGCCTGTTGGAGATAGTCATTGCCTGGCACTTGTGTGGTGCGAATGTTACCTGCCACTTATCAGCCCAAGCCTGAACGTCATTCAGGTCTTGTTGCATGCGGGCATGGACTGCTTCATTATCTGAGGAGTTGTGAATGGCACTGAACACTGTGCAGTCATCAGCAAACATCCCCATTTCTGACCTTATGTTGGAGGGAAGGTCATTGATGAAGCAGCTGAAGATGGTTGGGCCTAGGACACTGCCCTGAAGAACTCCTGCAGCGATGTCCTGGGGCTGTGATGATTGACCTTGAACCACCACAACCATCTTCCTTTGTCCTAGGTATGACTCCAACCAGTGGAGAGTTTTCCCCCCGATTCCCATTGACTTCAGTTTTACTAGGGCTCCTTGATGCCACACTCGGT
This sequence comes from Squalus acanthias, assembly GCA_030390025.1. Lineage (NCBI taxonomy): Eukaryota > Metazoa > Chordata > Chondrichthyes > Squaliformes > Squalidae > Squalus > Squalus acanthias. Next base: position 173,643,081 of record CM059427.1, on the reverse strand, counting down.
CCAATGCTGCCTGGATGTCAAGGGCAGTCACTCTCACTTCTCATCTGGAATTCAGCTCCTTTGTCCATGTTTGGACCAAGGCTGTAATGAGGTCGGGAGCCAAGTGGTCTTGGCGGAACCCAAACTGGGCATCAGTGAGCAGGTTATTGGTGAGTAAGTGCCGCTTGATAGCACTGTTGATGACACCTTCCATCATGATTGATGGGGTGGTAATTGGCCGGATTGGATTTGTCCTGTTTTTTGTGGACAGGAGATACCTGGGCAATTTTCCACATTGTCGGATAGATGCCAGTGTTGTAGCTGTACTGGAACAGCTTGGCTAGTTCTGGAGGAAGGAATGACAATATATTTCCAAGTCAGGATGGTGTATAACTTGGAAGGGAACTTGCAGCTGATGATGATCAGATGCGCCTGCTGCCCTTGTCATTGCATATTTGCTTCAGGTGCTTGTAGCTATTTAGTTGGAGTAACTAATTTAAATATATTATATATTTAGATATTATCTATCAGTACAGTTAAAACTTCAATCAGCAATGGTTTTAGAGAAGATAACATCAAGTGAGCTGTACAGCCAGACAGGCCAGGAAGTGATTCTTTGCTGAGCGGTACTAGATGTTGTACAATTGGCCTTAATTCCCCAGGATAAGAGAGGGAAAAATCAGCCAGGATCCTGCTTCTAATTGCTGTTCAGTGTCCCCTGCTAGAAAGCGTGCACGTGTGAACAATTTGTGATGACAGAATCGGGCATTGATAATACGCCCTCATAGTTGAATAGTTTGCCTACACTTACTGTGTCTGTTCAGACATGAAGAATGGACACTTGGATGAGATACTGGGAGATGCCCACTGTCCCTGGAACCTTACCCCAGCAGAGAGGAAAGAGAGAGAACAAGAAAGATAATTGACAGGGAAAAGCCGTGTATTATTATTTATAATAATTTTTGTTCACCTGAACTAAATTCCAATTGGGTAGAATGATGTGTGTTAATTCCTGGTGATATCTTTCAATCGTTGATGGTGTGTCGCATGAGAGGACCAAGAAAGAGAGGAAATACGTATCTTTAAAAGAAGGCAGTCTCCCCTCATTCTGAAAAACAATGGAAAGATAGAAGGACTGATGTTAAAGTTAATTTTAAATCTTTTAAAATAAATTACTCCATATTTTCTTATAAAGTAAACAGTGTGTTTAGCATTGTATATAATTGCAAACATCAACACTACAGAGTGAGTTTGGGGCTATAATCTCATTATATCACTCGGACACAATTGAAAATGCAGCAGCAAGAACGCCAAGTTCAGACTACAGCATCTTGACTTTGCTCCTAGGTAGCAATTATTTTATATATTACAAAGTACATTTAAGAAGTCAGTAAGATTATAGGATGTTACATTTTTCAGATGCACTGAAAGAAAAGATTTATTCATAACAGCCCTCAGCTTTTTCAATGAGGAACTGTAATCACTTAGAAGATACAGACTCAACAGAGTAAAAACTTACAGATGTATAGCATACCAGGACTGCTTGGAGTTTGGCATAAAGCCAACTGCCCCAATTAATTCTAAAGCCATAAAGCACTGAAGCTTTTTGTATAAATTCAACTGAAAATAATACCTCAGATCATTGAGCACCATGTTATAATAAAAATCATGTTTTAGGATAATTTTCAATCTGAAGCCCATTAATGCAAACTTCTTTCAGAAAAATAATTAAATGAAACATATTTCATTTCTTTCCTTCCCCTCTCCCGTTTTCTCCCTTCTTTGTTACGGTGATTTTACCGGTGCCAGCAATCCTCTTGTCCCCTTCTCATTTGAGCATTCTTAATATGTGAACCTATATAATGAGTTTCAGTAGGTTATTCAATTGTGGGGAGCTTCACAGTTTAATCCTACTGTGGCACAACTAGCGGGTACGGTAGTGTAGTGGTTATGTTACTGGACTAGTAATCCAGTAGACCTGGACTAATAATCCAGTAGAACGTGAGTTCAAAATGGCAGTTTGAGAACTTGAATTCAGTTTTTAAAAATCTGGAAATAAAAAGCTGGTATTAGTAAAAGCTGTCAGATTGTTGTAAAGACCTAACTGGTTCACTAATATCATTTAGGGAAGGCAATCTGTTTACATTACCCAGTCTGGCCTATGTGTAACTCTAGTCCCGCACCAACATGGTTGACTCGTAACTGCCCTGTGAATTGGTTTCGAAATCCACTCAGATGTATCAAACCACTACCAGTGGTTTTAAAATAATGCCCACCACCTTGCCAGTGATGCCCACATCCCAAGATTGAAAAAAACCCATTCTAACAGAGGTCATTGGATAGCAATTAAGAAAAGAAACTCTAGCTGTTTTTTTTCCCCTCTCTCATCTTGGATGTTGAGGCCCAAGCACCCTGACCTTAATCCTGGCTGATAACTAACTCAGCATAGATCATGAATCAAACCTGGGACATTTTTGGTTGTCATGGCTCAATGCCAAATAGTGTATTGCATTTACCTACTGAGCCATCAGGGATCCAGGGGTAAAAATTCAGTTGCTTTGCGCCTCCCGTTAGCACGTCAACGGGGCGCAAAGCAACTAGCGCTGCCCACTTCTCCCGCGAAATTCAGCAGGAGGTTAGCGGCGGTGCTAACCGGTAGCGCCCCGCAGCGCTGCGCCACCGGCGATGATGTCATCGCCATGCGCAGCGCCCTGGCCGCGGTCTTCGGGAGCGCCCCCTGACTTACCGCCGGACGCTATGTCCAACGGGGTCAGGGGGGCCTACCTGCGGCCAGGGAGGCGCTATTTAAAGGCGAGGTGCGGAGCGGCCATTTTTGTTGCTGGCCGCCTGCCAGCACCTGTCTGCGCTCCCGTCCCCGGCCTCCTGAACCGCACCCCCCCCCCCCCACCGCGGAGTGCCGGCTGCGCTTCAAAAGACTGGCACTTCTCTTGAGTGCCGGGCTCTTTTGCCGGCACTCTTGATCCCCGGGGGCGGGTCGCGCTGCGCAAGGTCCCTCCCCTTTAAGAAGGGGAGGAAGGCCTGCAATACCGCGGCACATAGCGCCGCGCTATTCCCTCGCAGCACCCCAAGAGGGATGCGGGGCGCCTCCAGTAGCGCCCCACTTCTCTCTTGCGGCACTGCCATTCAATTTCCGTTGCGGGGGCGCTAATTTTTCCGGGGTGCTAAAAGTAGCGCCCCGGCGAAGTTAAATGGGGCGCTACTCAATTTTTAGCCCAGATTTCTTAAATCATGAAGCCTGTTTCTTAAATCTGATGCTTTTGTTTTAACATATAAAGCTAGATTTTCCAATCGACTTTAGTTTCACATCAGCATTAACCCATTTAAAATAAATGGAGTATCACCAGCATTAACATAACACCAATCATAAAATGTAGACTAGAGATTTCATCTCAAGTCCCAAATGTAATATATTTAATTAGATGCACGTCTGTGCCCCAGACACTGTTCTGCTACGTCTCATGTCTTTTCAAGTGCAACTTTCTGACTGAAAATGTAACATGCTCCTTTGTGTCTCATTCTTTTGAAAATAAACAGAGATCTCTGTGTTTAAAATGGGTTGGAATCTGTCTCAGTCAGTGCTCATAAAATCTCACTACTGGTATTGCTCTGAGGTTAATAGCTATCCAAGTAGTAGTTTGACATTGTATATTTATAACTGTCATCAAATCATGAAAATCTACTGACTATAGTTTGACAAAAAAATTCTTATAAACTAAAAAAAAATCTGTATCAAGATTGACACAAAAAATTCATAGTTTTTCACATCATTCCATGATTTTAAGTATAAGTTAAATGTATTTGCTATGGAATTTAGGACTGTGCAGGGAGTTTCTCATAAATTACTGTATATTACAGAGTGTGATGAACAGCTCATGTTTCAGCTAATATAATTCAGAAGACTAGATATTCAACTTCATTAAAACAAAGGTTAATATGGCAGCCCAGTGTGGTTGCATAACATATTGATATTCATGTGCTAAGCTAAGAAGTGATAGGATGTGAATTTATGCTCACGGCATTTTCCTGATTTCAGGCATGCCCAAACAGCGAAAAGGAAAATGTTAAGAACAAGTTCCATTCCACCTCTTAGCCACTCCTAGGCACTTGCTCAATCATGGAATACTGCACAGTGAAATCTAAAGATGAGGAGAGAAAAAAATACATATTTTTTAAAACCCTGTATCCAGATCACTTGGCATGCTTCACAAGTTGGTGAGGGGATATTTTTTAGGATATGAATAGACTTAAAGAAAGAAAAACTTGCCTTTCACCACCACCGGACGTCCCAAAGTGCTTTACAGCCAATGAAGAACTTTTTTTAAATGTAGTCAGTGTTGTAATGTAGGAAACGCGGCAGCCAATTTGCGCACAGCAAGCTCCCACAAACAGCAATGTGATAATGACGTGATAATCTGTTTTTAGTGATGTTGATTGAGGGATAAATATTGGCCAGGACACCGGGAATTACTCCCCTGCTCTTCTTCGAAATAGTGCCATGGGATCTTTTACGTCCACCTGAGAGCGCGAACGGGGCCTCGGTTTAACGTCTCATCCAACAGACGGCACCTCTGACTAATCCACGAGTTTCAGGCTGGATTTTTGTGCTCAGGTCTCTGGAGTGGGACTTGAACCCACAACCTTCTGACTCAGAAGTCATATATCCAAATTTGCCAATGACACAAAGATAGCCAGCATTGTAGGCAGTGTAGATGAAAGCATACAATTACAAGGGATATTGATAGATTAAGTGAATGGGCAAAACTGTGGCAAATGGATTTCAATGTAAGCAAATGTGAGGTCATCCGCTTTGGACCTAAAAAGGATAGAACAGGGTACTTTCTAAATGGTAAAAAGCTAAAAACAGTGGATGTCAAAGAGACTTGGGGGTTCAGGTACATAAATCATTAAAATGTCATGAACAGGTACAGAAAATAATCAAAAAGGCTAATGGAATGCTGACCTTTATATGTAGAGGACTAGAGTACAAGGGGGCAGAAGTTATGGTGCAGCTATACAAAACCCTGGTTAGACCACATCTGGAGTACTGTGAGCAGTTCTGGGCACCACACCTTAGGAAGGATACATTGGCCTTGGAGGGCGTGCAGGGTAAGTTTACTAGAATGATACCGGACTTCAAGGGCTAAGTTACGAGGAGAGATTACACAAATTAGGGTTCTTTTCCCTAGAATTTAGAAGGTTAAGGGTGATCTGATCAAAGTTTTCAGGATATTATGGGGAACAGATAGGGTAGATAGAGAGAAACTATTTCCGCTAGTTGGGGATTCTAGGACTAGGGGGCATAGTCTAAAAATTAGAGCCAGACCTTTCAGGAGTGAAATTAGGAAACGCTTCTATACACAAAGGGTGGTAGAAGTTTGGAACTCTCTTCCACAAATGGCAGTTGATGCCAAATCAGTTGTTAATTTTAAATCGGAGATTGACAGCTTTTTGTTAACTAAAGGTGTTAAAGGATATGGGCCAAAGGCAGGTATATGGAGTTAGATCACAGATCAGCCATGATCTCATCGAATGGTGGAACAGGCTCGAGGGGCTGAATGGCCTACTCCTGTTCTTATGTTCCTATGGGTGCTACCAACTGAGCCACGGCTGACACTTAGTATGTGATACTTTAATTCTTTCTTTTTTTTTCAGTTCTTTCAGTTTTTATTTTCTTGATCCAAGGATATCTGCCGATTTAGTTATCTGATCTGGTGATTAAGTGAACAGATATAAATTTGAAGTTTCATGGTAAAATCTGGAGAATTAAAGGAAGAGTTAATCAATCTGTAATATTTCTATACAGCAAATATTTACATAGAATTATCTTTTTTTCTGTTCAGGTTGACTTTTAAAACATATGATTATAAACAGTGAGTGCTGTTAATATTCTATTAAATGGCTTAATTACCACAAATATTAAACACAATACAACGGCTGAAACAACTTAAAATTCTACTGTCATCCTTGGCTCAGTGGTAGTACTCTCAAATCTGAAGGTTTTGTGTTCAAGCCCCAGTCTAGAGATCTGAGCACAAAGGCCTTGAATTCCTTCGTATCTGTGCTTAAGAACACGTGTAACCTGGGCACAAATGAAGTACAGGGCTTAAAAGAAAGTGGAATTTTGGGCGTAAGTGAGTTTCGCATGTCATAGAGTCATAGGGGGAAAAATTCAGTTGGTTGCGCCTCCCGTTAGCGCCTTAAGAGGGCGCTAATGGGGCGCAAAGCATCTGGCGCCCAGGCGCGGCGAAGTTTGCGCAGCTCGCGAAATTAACTAGACATTTTGCGGCGGCGCTAAACACTACCGCCACGATCTCCTGCACCGGCAGATCGTGACGTCAGTCGAGTGCGCAACGCCCCGGTATCGCCCCGGAGCGGATATTGAGTGGCGCCCCCTGCCTTACCGCCTGACGCTAGCAACGACAGGTTGAGGGGAGCGTTCTGCAGTCATGAAGGGAAAGGGGGAGCGCTATTTAAAGGTGACCGCTTCCTGCCTTTTATTGTTGGTGCCATTTTTGAACTACGCATTCGGAGAGAGAGAGGGAGAGACTTCTGGAGAGATTCAACGTTGTGTGAAGGAGTTTTGGGTACTGAGCAGCACTTTGCAGGTTCATTTTGATTTGCCATTCCTTGTATCGATTTAGAAGAGACTGTGGGGGCTGCACTCTGAGCTCTTTGCCTGGTACTCTCCATTGTTCTTTCCAGCAGATTTGATGTGCAGGTCTCTCCAGGCCGAGATTCAAGGCTGCAATGAGCAGGATGTGGATGGAAAGCAAGATTAACCATCCCCTTTAAGAACTGGCCCGTGGCATTGTGTGTGTGTTCCATTGCTGACTGACATTACATGAGCTTCGCCAGCGCTCTGAGGTAGCGCCTCGCTCCTCGGCCTTTGCGCCTTAAGACAGGTGTGAAGCGCCTGATTTAGCGCTGCAATCACCTCCAGGGGCGATAAAAGTCAAGTTTGCAGTCGGTGGCGATAATTAGCGCCAGGCGCTAATCTTTGCGCCCGGCCGATAATTGCGCCCCAAATGGGGCGATACTGAATTTCTCCCCCATAGAGTCATAATGACACAGAAGGAGGCCATTCGGCCCATCGAGACCGTGCCAGCTCTCTGCAGAGCAATTGAGTCAGTCCCATTGCCCCGCTCTATCCCCGTAGCCCTGCAAGTTTATCTCCCTCAAGTGCCTATCCAGTCTCCCCTTGAAAACATTGAGTGTCTCCGTTTCCACCACTTCCGTCGGCAGCGAGTTCCAGGTCCTAACCACTCGCTGCGTAAAAAAGTTTTTCCTCACGTCCCCCCTGTATCTCTTGCCCAAAACCATAAATCTGTGTCCCCTCGTCCTTGTACCATCAATTAGTGGGAACAGCCTTTCCCCATCTAGCCTATCCAAACCCGTCATAATCTTGTATACCTCTATCAAATCACCCCTCAACCTCCTTTGCTCTAATGAAAAACAAATCCAGCTTCTCCAACCTGTCCTTGTAGCTAAGATCCCCCATCCCCGGAACCATTCTGGTAAATCTCCTCTGCACCCTCTCAAGGGCCTTCACATCCTTCCTAAAGTGTGGTAACCAGAACTGGACGCAATACTCCAGTTGTGGCCTAACCAGCACTTTATAAAGATTCAGCATAACTTCTCTACTTTTGTACTCAGTACCTCTATTTATGAAAACCAAGATCCCATATGCTTTGCTAACCACTCTCTCAATATGTCCTGCCACCTTCAGGGACCTATGCACATTAACTCCCAGGTCCCTCTGTCCCTGCACACTCTTTAAAACTGTGCCATTAAGTGTATATTGCCTCTCCCTGTTCCTTCTGCCAAAATGCATCACCTCTGTATTAAATTCCATCTGCCACTTGTCTGCCCATTCTGCTAGCCTTTCTATGTCCTGTTGCAGTCAATTGGTATCATCCTCACTGTTTGCCACACCCCCAAGTTTGGTGTCATCGGCAAATTTAGAAATTCGACTTTGTATTCCAATATCCAGGTCATTTATATATATCAAAAAAAGCAGTGACCCCAGCACTGACCCTTGGGGGAACACCACTGTCTAACATCCTCCAGTCTGAAAAACAGCCATTTACCACAACTCGCTGTTTTCTGTCCTTAAGCCAATTCCTTATCCAAGCTGCCACTGACCCACCTATTCCATGAGCCTCAATTTTGTTAACCAGCCTTCTATGTGGTACTTTGTCAAACGCCTTCCTAAAATCCATGTAGACAGCATCCATTACATTCCCTTCATCGATCCTCCCTGTTACTTCCTCAAAAAATTCAATTAGATTAGTCAAACATGATCTGCATTTTACAAATCTGTGTTGGCTCTCCTTAATTAGCTAAAACCTCTCCAAGTGCTCGTTAATTTTTTCCTTGATTATTGTTTCTAAAACTTTACCCACCACATGATAATGCCTGTAGTTACTAGAATTGTCCTTACACCCTTTCTTGAACAATGGTGTCACATGTAACGATAATATGCACAAATCTCCTCAATCTTTTATGGTCGGTTATTGATCCCTCCGCTGGAATGCATCCCTGCCCATAAAACTTGCCACACCCCAAGTTACAGAGCATCATATATGAGTTTCTTGCATTTGCACTTGCTCAGAGTCTCTCTTAAAATTACGACTAGATTTTCAGGTGTAGCAGGAAACCATCAATTTTCTAGTGTTTTATTGCAACTTATTGTGAGTTTAAAAAAAATAAATAATCCTCATTGAGACCTGCCCTGTATTTTCTGTTTCTTTTAATTAATGTTTATGGCATAAATATAAGTCACATTAAAAATTGAAATAAAAACAGAAAATGCTGGAAATACTCAGCAGGTCAGCAGCATATGTAGAGAGAGAAACAAAGTTAATGTTTCAGGTCGATGACCTTTCATCAGAGCGAGAAAAAGTTAGAGATTTAACAGGTTTTAAATGAGTACAGAGGCAAGGAAAGGGGGGGAGGGGAGGCAAGAACAAAAGGGAAGGTCTGTGATATGGTGGAAGGCAGGAGAGATTGAATGACAAAAGGGATGATGGTGCAAGCCAAAAGGAGATGGTAATGGGACAAGTAAAGAAACCAAAGATGAGTCTAGAGGAGGCGTAAATGGGAATAGCAGAATCATCAACAGCTGACATCCAAAAAAATGGGGACAGAGGTTATGATCTGAAATTGTTGAACTCAATGTTGAGACCAGAAGGCTGTAAAGTGCCTAATCGAAAAATGAGTTGTTGCAGTGAATCTTGTAGATGGTACACACTGCAGCCACGGTGCGCCAGTGGTGGAGTGATTGAATGTTTATGGTGGTGGATGGGGTGCCAATCAAGCGGGCTGCTTTGTCCTGGATGGTGTCAAGCTTCTTGAGTGTTGTTAAAGCTGCACTCCTCCAGGCAATTGGAGAGTATTTCATCACACTCCTCACTTGTGCCTGGTAGCTGGTGGAAAGGCTTTGGGGAGTCAGGAGGTGAGTCACTCGCCGCAGAATACCCAGCCTCTGACCTGCTCTTGTAGCCACAGTATTTATGTGGCTGATCCAGTTAAGTTTCTTGTCAATGATGACCAGCAGGATGTTGATGGTGGGGGACTTGGCGATGGTAATGCCGTTGAATTTCAAGTGGCAGTGGTTAGATTCTCTCTTGTTGGAGATAGTCATTGCTCATTGCCTGGCACTTGTGTGGTGCGAATGTTACTTGCCACTTATCAGCCCAAGCCTGAATGTTGTCCAGGTCTTGCTGCATGAGGGCATGGACTGCTTCATTATCTGAGGAGCTGCGAATGGAACTGAAAACTGTGCAATCATCAGCGAACATCCCCACTTCTGACCTTATGATAGTGGGAAGGTCATTGATGAAGCAGCTGAAGATGGTTGTGCCAAGGACACTGCCCTGAGGAACTCCTGAAGCGATGTCCTGGGGCTTGGGTTTATAAATAGAGGAATAGAATATAAAAGCAAAGAGATCATGCTAGAACTTTATAAATCACTGGTTAGGCCTCAGCTGGAGTATTGTGGACAATTCAGGTCACCACACTTCAGGAAAGATGCAAGGGCCTTAGAAAGGGCACAGAGGTGGTTTACCAGGGTGGTACCAGGGATGAGCGACTTCAGTTATGAGGAGAGGTTGGAAAAGTTAAGACTGCTCTCCTTGGAACAGAAAAGATTAAGAGGTGACCTAGTAGAGGTTTTCAAGGTGATGAGAGGTTTGATAGAATAGAAAGAGAAAAATTATTCCCTCCGGCAAGTGGATCAATAGCTAGAGGTCATAGATTCAAACTCATTGGCAAAAGATCTAGAGGGAAGATCTAGAGGGGAGATGAGAAGAATTTTTTTCACTTAGTGAGTGGTCAGGATCTCGACTCCTCTAACTGAAAAGGTGGTGGAAGCTGATTCCATAAATAATTTTAAAAGACAGTTGGATAGGTACTTGAGAATGAGGAACTTAGAGGGTTACGGACAAAAAACAGGAATGTGGGACTAAGCACAATTGCTCTTTCAAAGAGCCAGCACAGGCATGATGGGCCGAATGGCCTCCTTCTATGCTATCAGTTTCTATGAGGTGCTGTTCCTCGAGCTTACATTGAGCTACATTGGATCAGTGTAGGAGGCCAAGGACAGAGAGGTCAGAGTGGGAGTGGGGTAGAGAATTAAAATGACAGGCAGCCGGAAGCTTAGGGTCACACTTGCGGACCGAACGGAGGCATTCCGCAAAGCAGTTACCCAATCTGCATTTGGTCTCCCCAATATAGAGGAGACCACATCGTGTGCAGCGAATACAGCAGACTAAGTTGAAAGAAGTACAAGTAAATTGCTGTTTCACCTGGAAGGAGTGTTTGGGGCCCTGGATGGTGGGAAGGGAGAAGGTAAAAGAGCAGGTGTTGCTTCTCCTGCACTTGCACGGGAAGGTGCTGTGGTAAGGGGAGGGGGTGTTGGGGATGATTGAAGAGTGGACCAGGGTGTCGCGGAGGGAACGGTCCCTTCAGAATGCTAAAAGGGGAGGGGAGAGGAAGAAATGCTTTCCTGATTGCAGGTTCTTAAACATGGGTGCCTAATGTCTATAAATAAATGGTTGAAAGAGTTGAAACTTTAATTTTCATACTTAAATAAGGAATACATGGTGTGAGTTTGGTGTTGTCCTCGTTCCCTGACCATCTATACTGATTTAAGCCCATTTTTGCCCATTTTTATGTTTGGGAGCATTCTAATTAGATTGGTAGAGAATTGCAGAATATCTTGAGAGCAGGAGAATGGGCATGGGATTGGGTGTATTTTTGGGTCTAACTTCCGGGATACACCTACGCAGAAAATTCAAGGCCATAATTTGGGTTGTTACTTCAGTGCAGTGCTGAGGGAGTACTGTGTTATCATGGTACCGACTTTCAGATGAGATGTAAATCTGCCCTCTCAGGTGGATGTAAATGATCCAACTGCACAATTTGAAGAGCATGAGATTTCTCTTGGTGTCCTGGCCAACATTTATCCTTCAACCAACACCACTAACGCAGATTATCTGGTCATTTCTCTCTCATTGCTGTTTGTGGGACCTTGCCGTGGATAAATTAGCTGTTGTGTTTACCTCCATTACAACAGTTGCTACACTTTAAAGGTAGTTACTTAGCTGTGAAGTATTTAGGGATATTCTGGAGATCCTGAAAAGAGCTATAAATGCAAGTTCGTTCTTTTTTTTCCTTCTTACTCACCTTTTAATACAGTTAGGCAAAGTAATTTATCCTAACCAAATAGTCAAAATATTAAGAAACTGAGAAAAAATAAAAGCTTATTAAAGATAATAAGTCTTTGTAGCTGTTTAATTTTAACGGTACTATTGATGTAACTATTGGATCCTCTTTTGGAAACTGCGAGAAAGTGCTGATCACTGTTTATATACATGCAACACAAGGACATTATTTGCATGAATAAACATTATTTTAGTACAAAAGCATCATTGTATCACTTTGTGTGTGATGTAAATCAATGCACAGCTCCCTCCAATAATGTTAATAATGCCCCTTCAACTGGTATCAATTTACATCATTAATTTTCCTTTTGCTGACAAGTATTTCCTGTTAACAAAACTGAACTTAACAGGAATTTCAGTGTCGTTATGACTGCCAAACAAATTGGCTTGGCACAAGTGTTTTGATCTTAAAATGGAATTGTACTTTTTTTTAAAGTCTTTCATAAAATTTTCACAGAATAACACAATTATAGGAGCTCCCTATAGGGCACGTCATCTTTTTAATAAAAGAATTTTAGTTGCAAAAATTTCCCCCAAACCAGAAGTGTGCTAAAATGTGAAAACTGCCAGTAATGTATAGCAACAAAATCTTGTGAGACTCTACACCTGTACTGATGCGCTGGCGACATATTTCTTCCGCCAGCTGCACGGCCTCAATTACGACACGCAGCTCCTGTTTGTGAAACTGGGTGGTACACGTGCCTGCCTGCGGGAGCTGCCTGTCTTCTACCAGGAACTGCTATGGGTTTGGAACAACGTCACCTCCAGGCGGAGTTCTCCCCCGTCAGGAGTGGCGGCTGTCCTTCGGGAGCCGTTGCTCAGGAATCCGCACCTCCACGACCGCGGGTTCGGGTGGCTGGCGGAGGGCAGGGCTGTGCCTGGCAAGGTGACTAGAGTCGGGGACCTGCTCGATGGCGGAGGAGCGGGTTGGATGGCGCCGGTAGAGCTGGCGCAGCGCCTGTCTTGGGCCAACAACCGAGTCACGGTCAAAGCCATCGAGTCGCTGAAAGTGGCACTGGGCCCCGACTCCACTAGGTGTATCGAGGAGGCTCAAGCACGTGGGGCGATCCCGTCCGAACTGACCCCCGTTCGGACGGAATTCCTCATCGGCGCCTGGCCCCGAAACCCCTCTCGGGAACCGGCGCCTCACAACTTGAGCCGTCTCGGGGAAATGCCCTCCGTACCTTTACATTCTGCACGGAGGGGTTTCCTGTATGGGTTGCTCCTGCACACTCTCCACTTTGCCATCTTCGTCTGCCATCCGGACACGCCTTGGCGTACCATCTTGCCGTCCGGCGGAGGCAGGGGTCCCCAATGGAGGGCTCTCTACGCGGGAGTCCTCCCTTTATCTATTGGGAACTTGGCCTGGAGGGTGTTGCATGGAGCAGTCCCGTGCAATAAAGTTTTAAACAGGTTCACAGGCTCCCAAGCCGCCTGCCTTTTCTGCGGCCTGGAGGAGTCTGTTTTTCATGTATACACGGAATGTGAGAGGTTGCAGCCCTCTTTCATTATTTGAAGGAGCTGCTCCTCGATTTTTGGCTGCACTTCAGTCCCACGCTCCTGATCTTTGTTCACCCGGTGCGGAGGGGAGCGGGCAGATCAGAGGACCTCCTCCTAGGACTGCTCCTGGGCCTGGCCAAAATAGCCATTAACTGGTCCAGGCAGCGGGCGGTCGAGGGGGTCGTTCGGCCCGATTGCCTGCCTCTCTTCCGCGGCCACGTTCGCGCCCGGGTGGCCCTGGAGATGGAGCACGTGGTGTCCACTGGCACGCTCGAGGCCTTCCGCGACCGGTGGGTGCCGCGGGGACTGGAGTGCATCATCACCCCGGCCAATCAAATTTTAAGTTAAGTTGTTAAGTTTTATTTAAAGTTTTATTAGTTACAGATTATTTGTTTAACCACCCAAAACCAGAAGAGTACGCCTGTACTGATGTGCTGGTTTGGTTTCTGCCTCATGAATGAACTCCCAACAATCAAAACAAAACGTTTGAGACAGTTGTTTGACTTGCAAACAGGGGCTGGGATTTAATAGGGAGGCGCCTGTGGTTCTGAGAGACAAGCAGATGCATTGTGCCGGAGAACTACAACTCCCAGAGAGCTTTGCGAATTTCACACCTGCGTGGAAGTGTCCTCGGTCCCGGAGAGGGGGGCGGGCGGGCGGTCCCCTTGGCAACGGGACGGCCGCGCTGTCAGTCGAGGACACGTGACGGGCTGCGGTTCTTTGTTCTGACTGGCGCGGGGACGGGGATGCTCAGGGGAATGACGTAATGTGGAAGCACCTAATTTAAAGGGAGGGCGGGGAGGGAGCGAGAGAAAGGGTAGAATTGCTGCAGCTTTCGCTCTCACTCTCACTCGCAGCCAAAGAGTTCGCTCCGAGTCACTGCTCGAGGAAAATCATAGATTAAAAATGCCACATCCTGTGACTCTTTACGGACCGTCACCTTGGGGCTTTAGATTAGTAGGAGGCAAGGACTATAGCCAACCCTTAACAATCTCGCGGGTAAGCAACAAGTCTCTCCGGGAGAAACGCATTTGGAACTTTTCTCTTCCAGCTATTTAATGGAGCGTTAGCTCGTATCACTTTTATTTCATGCATTGAAAATCATTTGCAACGTGGGAAAGAAATCTGCAGAAGTGTTATTTGTACCAAAGTTGTTCAAATTCTTTGTATTACGGAATGACTTTAAAAAAAAGAAAATCTATTTGGTTTGAGGGTGAAGTGGAAAAGTTACCCCCACCCCCCTCAACTGTTGTGTGACCTGCGAGTGCCCATCGGTGTCCTTTTGCAATCGTATCCTTTTCATCGGAAGGTGCTCCCCAGTGGGAACTCCTCGCTCGGTTGCTTTCCTAATGGGCACACTAGTATGTGTCCATTCTTGGCTGTTGCCGCGCAGTCTTGTCCTTTTTTAATCTGCGCTCGTTTTACCGGCAACATGTACGTTTAATTAAACAATCACACCTAATATTATCTTGGGGGCATAACGGACTGTGGGTTAATTCCCCGTAGGTGAACTTTGATGTACTCGGGTCTCTCTTGTCTCAAAATCCAATACAGTGAGTGGGCTTGATTTCTGGTGAAATGCAAACTTGTTCTAAATGCTGACAGGTGTTTCTCGAATGGTTCAGCGAGTTAATGCAACAAATAGACATAATATAGACCAGGAAGGTTCAGTCTCGATAACTCTGCTGAGTTAGTTGATGGTAACTGCAACCATACGCCAGGAAGGAGGCAACGACTTGAATAGTAGAAAACTGATCAAGAAAAAAATATTATTTATGAAACTATTATTGTATTTCTCTAATTGTGAATGCACTATTTGTGTGAAGGGGAACATTTTTTCAAGAATGTACAGATCGGCTGGTTTAGTTGAAATCTTATTTAGCAAATAATGCTATCCTATAAGTGGAATGAATAGTGGATATGTTCAGACCGGTGGGTATATATAAATTATAAATGGCTAATGGTGTTACTCATCACTTAATCACTAGTGAGTTATAGTTCAGCATCACTAATGAGTTATAAATCCTATTCCCTGAGTTTATTCTGTTTATATTGTATGTTAAAATCAATTAAGTGAAATTTATTATGGGTAAAAAGCTTTTAAAGTAAGTAGGTTTTAATGGTGCATATATTCTGCTTTGGTTTGGTTCCAGTTTAGCTGAAGGCAGTTTGCTAGTTGGGAGAAGATTTCCTGTATGCACTAGGTGCAATAAAATCATAAATACATTTGTAAATAATTACTTTATAATTTTGTTACATCTAGTGCTCAAGGAAAGTCTTCACGTTAAGTCTATTGTGTGATATGGGTTTTGGTCAAATTGATTTTTCAAAGTTTTTAAAAGTTCTATTAATTTGGATATGATGTCATGACAATGAGATATGAAAAATAATGGAAATGGCATCAAGTGTCCATTGATATCCAGAGTCCATTCAGATGTGGCCAGATCAAAAGCTTGTTCTGGTGTTGGTACTGGTTACAGAAATCCAAAGAGAGTTGGTCTAGAATCTACACTGTACTCAATCTACGCTACTGATACTCATCAGTCCAGAGTGAAACCCAAGGCCAGATGAGAGCATTTGAACAGTTAAAACAATACCAAATGACATTGCTTTTCATCAATTGTTAAATTTAAATGTACTGTCTTTTATACTACCCCTAGCTTAGCATAACAGGACAAAACTGATGAGAAGATAATATATTGCCTTAAACTAAATCTTCTTTCTATCCAAAGGATGTAATTATTTACATGCTGTATTTTGATTGCTACATCTATTGCCATGGTGCCCCAGTTTTCATTCAGTCCCCTCCTGAGTCCTAGAACCTGAACCATCATGTTTGATTTAACAATTTTGTGTCTACTGTGCATACATTTTTAATAACTTGCAACCAATGGACTGGCACAAAGGGAGACTTGTTACTCTTTGAAAGTAGTTGCTCTCTGGAAAGAACTAGTAATCGTATTTATAAAATACTGGCGCCTGCTTTTATTTTCTGTTTCAATAATACTGGTGCTCATGTCCTATATCTCATAACTTTTACCAGTATTTTTAATTGTACAACTATCTTGTTATAGCACTTGGATGTGTGATTATAATGACCAACTTGGGAACAGTGGGATACAAGAAAATGTTGCTCATAACAACGACTTGCATTTAAATAGCACCTTTTCAATGTAGGAAAATGTCCTATGGCACTGCATAGAAATGAGATCAGACAAAAGTAACAAAGAAGTAGATATTAAGAAGGGTGACTAAGCTTGAACAAAGAGGTAGGTTTTAAGGAGAGTCCTAAAGGAGGAGAGAGAGAGAGGGCATTCCCAATCTTGGGGCCTAGACTGCTGAAAGCATAGCTGCAAATGTTGGTGAAGGGCGTGGGGGGATGCACAAGAGGCCATTGTTAGAGGAACAGAGTGCGGATGGTTTTAGGGCTGGAGGAGGCTAGAGCTAGGAAGGGGTGAAGCCATGAAGATATTTGAACACAAGAATGAGAATTATAAATTGGAGGCGTTGGTGCACTGGGAACCAATGTAGGTCAGTGAGTATTGGGGTGACAATTGAGAGAGACTTGGTGCATGCTAGGATAAGGACAGCAGAGATTTTGATGAGCTGAAGTTTATGGAGGATGGAAGGCCAGCCAGAAGATGAGTCTGGAGGTGACAAAGGTGTGGATGAGGGTTTTGGCAGCTGATGGGCTGAGGTAGGGATCAGAGACTAGCAATGTTTTGGAGGTGGCAGTTGACAGGTCTTTGTGATGGAGAGGATATGGGGTGGGAAATTCAGCTCTGGGTCAAATAGAACGCAGAGGTAGTGAACAGGTTGGCTTCAATCTGAGACTGGAGGGGGAGGGGGAATGCACTTGAAGGGTGGGGGGGTGGGGGGATGGAATTAATAGCTTTGGTCATCCCAATGTTTAACTGGAGGATAACATCAGGAAGCACTAAACCTATGAAATACGTCTTGCCAACCGCAAACGGGGAATTATTTTCTGTGTCTCCCTGCTGTATACTTAAGTTGCGGATGTTTAATTTGTATTTAAAGCAGAATTTTGCTCTAAAATCAAATGTCAAAGATTGTGGCACGGTACTTGGCATTCAGTGAATAAAAAATGTTTACCTATTTAAGTCTACTTGTGAAACAGTACATTTATGCTATGGTACAAGATGATCTGAATCCTCTGTGGGGAAAACTGCACATACATTATGCTGATAATGCACAGATTTTGGACATTTAAAAATTGTGAAAGAAAATATTAAGTTCAGATTATTCTGTAGTTGGATGAGGGTCAAAGGATGAAGTATAAAGTTGGGTCAGTTATCCATTTTTATTTCTAAACTTAATATCCCATTTCTATAGTGGTAAAAGGGTGAATCCAATTTCCACTGTTGTAAATGAGACTCATTCAAGTATCATTTTAGTGTCAATTTGGATCTCTCCCAATATAAATAAGCAGCAGATTTGCAACACTGTTTTCAGCAGAACATTTATTTCCTCTCTGTAATGGCACACAAATTTTAAAATTGTTGATGCATATTTATATATGCATGCTTGATGTGCATACTTTTTGTTTAAGGATTAGTGTGATTATTCTGTGGGGCTTTTGAGGTTATTTAGAGGCTGTACATGCAATGGTCAGGCCACACTTGGAGTTACTGCATGCTAGTTGCAATGCTACAAAAGGGATATACAAGCATTGAAGATGGTGCAGAAAAGAGGAACAAGAATGATTCCAGATGTGGTGGATGGCCTATAAGGAAAGGTTAAAATGAGCAAAGATGGGTGGGGGTTTGTTGATATGTGTATAAATGATCAAATAGTTTAGTTAAGGTGAAATCTTGGACCCTAATTGCAAAATAATAGGATCAGCGCTGTAGGTATAAATTAGTGAAAGTATTTTAGATTAGATAGCAGAATGTACGTCTTCACCCGTGAAGAATGTCTGGATTATTTAATGGGTAGTAAATAGACATCTAGGCATTTCTGACCATTTGAATGTTGTTAGCTGCTCAGCTGAGAGGTCAGAATTGGCGGGGGGGGGGGGTGATCGTTAATGGATTAAATGGCCTTTTCTCCTCTTTAACTTTTAAGCTCCCTCCACTACAATAGGTCAGCTGCACTCAGTCCACCCAAAATATTAGATATCACCACAGCTTATAAAAACAAATCTTTTTAAACTCCATTATCTTAACAATCTTCATGGAGTTAAAAAAAAAAGTTGCATTGAATTAAAAGTCAATATTATGATTAAAATTAAACACAGGCGATAGAAATGCTATTCAGCTTGACAAACAATCTTGCACTAGCATACTAAGGTCCCCGATTCATGTGTACATTTGGTATTTTTTAAATCCTTGATTTAAAAAAAAAAAAATTCTCAACATTTCAAAGTCACCCTCCATTTTTGATATGCGTGATCTTTTTAAATTGTACATTAGAATTTTTTTAACCTGGGTTTTATGGTGAAGTGGTAGTTAGCCAAATCTTACAAAGTGTGCGATTTCCTGCTAATAGTTGCCTTGTGTGATTAAAATTAAGTTGCATTTAAAGAAGCTATTAAATCAGACTGACCTGAACCACAATTACAGCACTAAGTGTGCACAGTACTTAATGGCAGGGCAACAAATACTTGAACAAAATCGCTTTATGTTACACATAAACTAATGGAAAAAGGTGGTAGAATAAATCCTTAGCAATTAGTTTTATGCAATTGAAATGAGACCAGGCATTAGCTAGAGCAAGTCCAAACTGGTGCTTTCTGTCCGTTTTAAGTAGGTTGTTGGTCTTTCTGAAGTTCAGAGGTCAGAATTCCACAGATGGTGTTACTACGTTCAGTTATTTGATAGCTGCTTTGTCTACATGATGTACGTAGAACAGTATTCACTAGAGTCCACAGTCCTCCTTTATACAAGTCTATCAATTGACATTTTTGCTGTGACTTTTTGTGACCAAATCACACTGATACCTTGTTTGTCAAATTTAAGCTCCAGTATGCAAACACACAATACTCAACAGATGTGTCCTGTTTTCATTACCAGCTTTCAGGGTTGGGGTAGAGGATTTGTCATGTACATGGGAATTCTTTTAACTTATGGAGAACCGCTGACCATGTGTGGTGGTATCAGAATATTGAGGTATAGATGTCATAGAAGGTTAAAGTAGGTTTACCGTACTTCCCTTCAAATCATCTCTGCACGAAAACTACCCAAGAGTGATTTTTGGAACAGACATTGTGCTGCCACCTGTAGGTCAGTATTGTCGTACACATTGGGCTGGATTTTGATACTGGGGCGGGTTAACCCGACTGCATTTGGATGTGGGAGATTGATGCAATTTTCACCTAATTGGGCAATTGAGTTCCAGCATGTGGGAACCCATGACCCAATTAGTGTTTTGAGTCTGAAAGTCGCCTCTGATGAGAGGATGAGCGAGAGAGAACGAGAGCGAGACTCCTGAGCAGCTGCCGCCCTAGGTCTGCTCCCAGATATTTTTCCTACTACTACTTCTCCATTTGTAATAGTCGACCTGCAGCTGATAGTCAGCTTTTGAAATGTGCTCCCGCCAGGTTTCACATTTGTGTTTCAGAACAGGCGTGCTTCACGTAGAACAAGGGTTAAAATCACCAAAGGCCTTTCAAAATGGCATTATAGAGCCAATTTAGTGCTTGTTAAGGGCCTTAACAGCCTATCCCGCCTCTTAAAGGCGGGACGGAGTCGGGACCAGCAGACACGATTTAATGAAAATTGCGTGGAGGTGGACTTGTGCCCACCCGCCAGTTTTCACAATTTTAACCCCCCCACATGCCTCCAAACCCGCCTCCACGGGTCAATGAAAATCAAGCCCATTGGCTCTGGTCAGTCTTCCAATTGACAATTTAAAAAATTATACAAATCTCCCATTTTTTGCAATTTATGAAGTTATTAAAGAAAACCAATGTTTATAGGAAATATTGAACCATTAGCTTTTCAAACTAGAATTTCAGTTCTGAAATTTGTACGTGGTGTCACAAAATAGGCTCAAATTTTCTTGTAAAACAGAACAGGACCTCTATCCGAATGAGTGGTCCTTTCTTCTTCCACTTTTTTAGGAGCTATACAGAAAATATAAAAATGGAATTTCTTTAAATTAGTAAGGAAGCTGTTAAATAAACTTGTATTCTAATTTACAAATAGCGCAATGAACTTTCACCCTTTATTTACAATGGAGGAATCGAGATAGAGAGGAAAAGTTTGTTACTTTCCTGGCTGCCATGCTAGCTGCCACAGCACTGAAATTACCCTAACCAAAGCCATGAACAACTTTCTCTGTGACCATGGTGCATTATCCTTCCTTGACCACTCTGTAGCCTTTGACATGGTCGACCACACCATGCTTCACCAACACCTCCGCTTCATTGCCCAGCTCAGTGGGACTGCCTCACTTGGTTCCATACTTGCGTTTCTAACCATAGCCAGAGTATCTCCAGCAATGGTTCTCTTCCCACCCCTGCTCCCTCCTTTGCCTCATCTGCATGCTACCCCTTGGTGACATCATTTGCAGGCATGGGGGTCAGCTTCCATATCTGTGCTGATGACCCCCTGCTCTACCTCTTGGCTCTTCTGCTGCCTCTATGATGATCCACAATTTGCTCCGGCTAAACATTGATAAGACTGAGACAATCGTCCTCGACCCCCTGCCACCAACTCTGTACCCTTGCCACTGATTCTATCCTGTACCCCGGCTGCTGTCTCCAATGGAACCAGACTGTCTGCATCTCGGCATCCTGTTTAACCCTGAACTGAGATCCGGCCCCATAGTCTCCATCACAAAGACCACCTACTTACACTTCTGTTAAATCACCTGTCTCAGCCAATGTGGTGCTGAAGCCCTTGTCCATGCCTTTATTATTTCCAGGCTTCACTATTCCAATGCTCTCCTGGCTTGCTTCCTATCCTCCACTCTCTAAACTACAGCTCATTTGAAAATTTGCTGCCTGTGTCCTGTCCCGCTCATCCACCATCCCTGTCATTGCTGACCTTGCATTGTCTCCCAGTCCCCCAACGCCATTAATTTAACATTTCTTTCCTTGTGTTTAAATCCCCTCATTGCTTCACCCGTCCCTATCTTTGCAACCTCCTCCATCCTACAATCTCCCTTCCCTGAAATCTTGTTCCTCTAACTCTGACATCTTGTGCATTTCTTTCCCACCCTTCACCAGACCATTTGCAGTCATGCCTTCAGCTGTCTATGTTCCGCACTCTGGAATTCCCTCCCTAAACCCATCCACCTCTCAATTCCCCCTCTTCCAATAAGAGTCTTCTTAAAGCCCACATCTTTGATCAAGCTTTTGGTCACTCCACCTAATCTCCTTCTTTGGCTCAGCAGCCAGTTCTTTCTTTGTGCATCTGTGAAGCACTTTGGGTCATATTTTCTATGTTAAAGGCACTATAAAAATGTAAGTTATTACATGGAAACAGGCCATTCATCCCAACCAGTCCATATTTGTGTTTACTCGCCGCATGAGCAATAAACCTTTTTGCTGTTTATAGTCTAAGTCACAATCTAGTGAGGTGTTTATTACATTGCATTACATTAGTGAGTTCTGACGAAAGGTCATCGACCTGAAACGTTCACTCTCTTTCTCTCTCTACAGATGCTGCCTGACCTGTGTATTTCCAGCATTTTCGGATTTCCAGCATCCGCAGTATTTTGCTTTTGTATTGTTGTAGAGGTGTTTATTACATTGCCTTCCAAAGGCAAAGGTCACATAGGCAAATAATCTAACTAGTAAGCTGAAATAGTGATGAGGATTCCCTGCTTAACCCCTGGATATGCTATTGACCTAGTTATTGAACATGTGAAGGTAAAGGCTAAGTCATAAGGAGTGACAATTTGCCTATTGGAATGGCTTGAAATGCTGAAACTTAAAATATCTAAAATGAAGACCCAGTAATGTTACAAAATTAATAAATCTAGCCATATGTTAACCATGATCACATTGACCTTGGAAGGGGTATGGTGCAGATTTACCAGAATGATATCGAGGCTGATGGGGT
Source organism: Squalus acanthias (assembly GCA_030390025.1). Taxonomy (NCBI): domain Eukaryota; kingdom Metazoa; phylum Chordata; class Chondrichthyes; order Squaliformes; family Squalidae; genus Squalus; species Squalus acanthias. The sequence continues at coordinate 173,620,829 of CM059427.1, read as the reverse complement.
TAACGGACAGATTGGATAAACTCCAGGGTTTAAATTTCCTGGTGTTCAGCAGGTTGAGGGGTGATCTAATCGAGGTGCTTAAAATGGTAAAGGGATTTGATCGGGTATAAATGGAGAAGCTATTTCCTCTAGTGGAGAAATCTAGAACAAGGGGGCAGAAACTTAATGTAAAGCTAGGTGCTTTCGGAGTGAAATCGGGATGCACTTTTTCGCACAATAGTGGAACTGTAGAACTGACTCCACCAAAAAGGCTAAGGCTGCTGGGTCAGTTGCAATTTTCAAGGCTGAGGTTGATAGGTTATTGTTAGGTAAGGTATTGCGGGATATAGAGCAAAGGAAGGTAAATTGAGTGGAGGTACAGATCAGCCAGGGTCTAGAATGGCAGAACAGACTTGTGGGGCTGAATGGGCTACTCCTGTACCTGACATTTTAGATTGTCTAAATTAGGCAGCCTATCAATATTAATAATGTGAAAAAAAAAAATGCACTGATCTGGACTTTAACTTGATTAAATTTTAATAAGTATATTTTGAAAAATTTTAGGGACATAACCTTACTAATGCAGCAACTTTTGTTTTCTGGCTTAAATCCTTGAATTTTGGATTCTGTTTATTTTAAAAAAAATAGTGAGCTTTTATACATGGGTTTATTTTGTTAAAATTGAGAGGTCGCACAACACCAGGTTATAGTCCAACAGTTTTATTTGAAATCACAAGCTTTCGGAGCTATCGATTTGCTCCTTCCTCAGGTGAAGTAAATTAGATACAGAATCTCCAAAGCATATATAGATGGAAAACAAAGCAGATGTAGTCTTGGTGCTCTGGAATTAATTAAAATTGTACCATGTGATGATGTATGGACTCTCTCAAACCAGACACCTGAGGTTTAATCCTCTGTTAATGATGAGTTGGCTATTTCAGGATGGCAGTAGTGCTATAACTGGTCGGGGTGGTGGGGTGCAGTGAACTCTGTTGGAAAGTTTGTTTGTTGACTTTGAATGAGAATAGGATTAGGCTCCGCTACAATAATCAACACTTGCTGTCAGGGTTCCCATAATAATAGTGGCTCCTTGGATGAGGTACTAGAAAGCAACTGGTACTCATGAAACCAACTCCAGCATAAGTAAATACTTTCAGAAGACGGAGAAGGAAATTGGGCAAGGATAAAACCGCTTACCCACCTGAATATTTCTGTAGCATTTATTACACTGGAAATTGCCCAAACATTTTCCATTTACTTTTCCCTATATGTACATTCAAATAAAAAAAATTGTTTCAGGAAGCCATGACGTGAGACTCTGGGCTATGTCTGAATTTGTCCTATACATTTTGACCAGCTTAGACTGAGAATGCAATGTTGGGGCGGCACAGCGCAGAGGATAGTGACTTCCCTGCAGGGGGGGGAATATTTTAGAGCCAATCGCCCTGGTTTTTCTTGTGTACATCTACTAGTGAGCTCTGAAGTGTCATTTGGTAGAAGCCCAAGAGTAGCTGTACAGGCCTTCCTCTTATTCAAGAAAGGCATGTCTATGGGATTACTGAGGAGGTCAAATAATAAATAAATAGATTTTTGTGATGTAACTATGAATTGATGATATGTTGGGGTTGCCTAGCTTGTGATTTTGGAGGCAGTCCGGCAGAATTTCTGTGCCAATCTGCTATCCAGCAACCAATGCTGGAAGTAGTATGTGTAAATGGAACTGTAAATTCGCAGGAGCTGTATAGGAGTAGCAGAATAAGAGAAGAAAGTCAGTGAGCAATTAAAGCATGGAGGGAGAGGCGAAGAGACTGCTGATTCTGATACCTCACAAAATAGTGAATTCTGGAATTTAACAGTATCAGGAATATACAGAAAGCTGGAATTTCATGACATCTGGTGCATGAATGTAAACTATGGCAACACCATATAAACATGCAGCCACCCATAGTTGGTAATTTCAGAACCTCTGCTCCTTCTTACACAGTCTTCCAATTCTTTAATCTTCATGACTAAATAGCAAAAACAGCCACTTTCTACTGAGTGCATTATTCAGTAAACTAGTCAACAGAAATGCTGGAAACACACAGGTCAGGCAGCATCTGTGGAGAGAGAAACCGAGTTAACAGCTCAAATTTTGCTGGAGCGGGGCATCTCGCAATGTGCCCTATTAGTTACACTTTTCCCTCCCTCTTTTTAGCTCAAATTTTCTACCCTACAAGTTGCTGGAAGTGTGAGTGGATAATGATGCAAGGGCAGTTAAAATTTAAAAAATCTCTAACAACAATTTACTACCTGTAGGAATGAGACGCCACACTTTAAATTATTCCCTTTCTGAGCTGGAGTGGCTGAGTGGTATTGCAGGAACATAGATCTCCTTTTTAAAAGGGTACATGTGCTGTTCAGTAGAAGCCCTAACTTTCTGTGGCAGGTATAATTGACAATTAATGCATAAATGCAGCAATTTCATGAAACTCACGAAGGTTGTGAGGCTAACTGGAGCGGTACAAATCGTCTAGAAATTGTGGCGATTCGCAGCTCGTGTCTTATCTCTTCCTTGCCACAAATTGCTGGGCACTACACTTTAATAACAGCGGCGCATTAAACTCATCATCATTATTTTCCCAGCAAATCCTGGGCTGCTAGTCTGAAGTAAAAATAAAACTCCCTTTTTTTCTGTGCATACTAACTAAGTTTATAGCTTTACAGTCTATATTCCCATTTTTAATATTACAATTGATTGATTTTTCCACTGGGGAAGAGTGTAGCCAAACCAAAGGGATCATAAAGCATACAATGATGTACTTGTTTATGACAAGTGGAACAAGTGTTCGCAAAAGCTGTTCTGGTTAGCTTAAAACCACGAGTGTTGAGAATTAAGTTTACACTTGTCAAGTTTTTAATTCATTTTTCCAATTCTTTTTTCCATTTGCTTATTGAAAATATTCTGTGTTGTCACATCTGTGTTTGGAGTCTTTCCATGCTCAAGTTCAGAGCACTGTAGCACTTGAAAATGATATAAGATGACAAGTGTGCTGGGTGCTGATTCTGTTTTTACCCAACTTTATTATTGAGGTAGACGATGAATTAATTAATAAATAACATCTTTTAAGTATATAGTGCCCTCTCAGCAGTTTAATTCTACTTTCTCAATATTTAGTTTTAGGTTAACAAGTATGTTTCCTATAGCATTTCTTCAGCAAAATCTGATTTTAGTACACCAGAAATCTAAATAACTTAATGTACTTTGCGTACAAGCTTATTACTCCAGTATGCAGCACCAGTTCATCACAGTTCTGAAGTAAAAAAACTGTTTTACCAATTATTACTAGGCTTACTACAGTTGTAAAGTAGCATTTAAACAAAACCAGAGCAGCTTACTTAAGTATTTATAAAGAACTGATTAACATTCTGATTGAGTTGAGGAATGTGATTTAACACAATATTTTGTTAACTTTGGACAGTTCATTTGTTTTGTAATTATTGATTTGACCAATAATGTAACCCAACTCTGGCCTTGAAACAGCACTCTTTTACTGCACCAGTGTGACATTTACATTCCTCACACCATCTGTCCTGCGTGAGATGGTCAAATTAGTGCTGAATTATGGACAGTTTGTGTTGTGGAACCCTTAAACAGGCTGCTGAGGCTCATGTCACTTATGACACTTTACAGCTAGCAGAAAGAGAGAGACTTTCATTCCAGCAATCTTGGCTAGATTCACCACCGCTATCCAAATTCTCTAACTTACTTCAAATAGGATATTCACCTCTAGACCTCCTTGGAATAATTTAATTATTCCAAGGAATTGTAATTAAAGTTAATTGAAAGATTTGTTTTAAACTGTGTACACTGATGACCCACTCTGGCTTGGAGGAGAGTGAGGGAGCCATTCACCCAGGTGCTGTACTGATTTTTGTATTTGTATTCATTCAGCTGCCTCAGACTTTGTCTTTGTAATTCCTCTGTGCCAATTCCCCAAATAAACTACTTGCAGCATGTGTTTAAAAATTGTAATGAACAGAAATAGAAAAAATGTAGGGTCCTTCACCATTCTGGTAAGGACAGTATGGTGACGCAGCGTGTAGAGCTTCCAGTGGCTTGTAGCACACAGTGGCTGGACACTTGGTTGTTTCCACTGTGTCCCATCTATTCAGTTAACAATCTCAAATCATGCCATTGTGCTGAAGCAGTGCTTACCTTGAAGGAGGGATAATCAGCAAGTAGAATCAATCTGAGCCAGTATTGTGCAGCTTCTACTGGGGAATGATATTAGTAGCCAACAGCAGCTTCTGGCACTGCCCATTTGTGGGCTGGATGCTTTCTGTTCTGACATAACAGAAGGTGGCTGGGATGATGATGCCCATCAGCAATGTTTCTCCCTCCCCCCCCCCCCCCCCCCCCCCCCACCCCACTCCTCCCAATCGCGAGGTCCCGCACAGACTGCTCACCAGCTCCTGCTGTTGGAAGAGATGCTGCACGGGGCGGGGGGGGGGGGGAAATTAGAGGGAACATTGCCCACCATAATCATAAATATTCCATTGTTTTGTCTTTCTTGAAATCCATGGATAGTTTGCTTGCATAATGCAGTCTTGCATGCAGCTGAACACAGGAGCTGGGGCACTTCCTAATCAATCGCATTGATTGATGGCTGGTAGGAAAGCGGCAACAGTGGAATGGCTGTACTTGATGCAAGGGAAAACATTTTTAGTCTCAGCACCCCGCCCCAATCATAAAGTGGCACAATGCTGCTCTGGCCCTTGCCCGGTGGATATGCAAGGGGCATCATAACCCCAAGCCCCAGGATTTGATTGTCTGGGTGAATAGGTTGTAGAAAGTCCTGCCTGGGGTGGAGTGGGTCTTGGAAGAATTTTAGCCCACCCTCTCTAAAAAGGATGCAGATAGCTACCCTGATGGCTCAATAGGGAAAGAAGCACCTGGTATGTTGGTGTGCTACTAATTATACAGAATAGGAAAGTCCCTGGCCCAATGCCTGTTCTGTGACATTGTTCTATCTGGGCTGGGTTGGTGGTTGAAGCAGGGAGGGGAAAATTGGCCTTGGTTCCTGGTGTCCTTGTTAGATGTGTTTTTTTTTAAGGATAAGGTTGGGCTTGATTCTGATCTTTTCCTCGTTCCCCTACAATTGCAAATTCATTGACCATGCTCATACACAATGCAGCTCTTGGGGAGTGTATCAGAGAGCACCTAATGGTGTTATAACCCATCCTGCATTTCTACCTTCAAGAAACAGGTGGTGAGGGGGAAAATTCAAGTCAGGAAAGTGTTTTAAAAAGAGGGGGTAAATTGTTTGTGTTCTTTCAAACAAAAAATACATCATCTTTTTAAATAGCTTTGGACACACCAGTTTGAGATTGCACCATGTATGTTTTCAGTCTTTGGACCTACCCGATCCAAATAATTCTGTGTGTGCTATGTCGCTTCTTCCCGGTCTGCAAATTGAAAGATGTTTTGTGCTTTTGGCTGAAGTATAGGATTTTTCTGCTGAAATTTGCAATTGGTATGTGTCTGGACCAGAACACTGGCTACAACTGAAATTTCCCAGAAGTGGTTGCAGTTAGCACATTGGTGTGGAATTAGTCATATGAATTTTACAGCTGCATTAATCACTAGAGAACAGCTATGGCACGATGTGTTTAGAAGCATGATCCTCACTAGGATTTCAGGAGAGACCACTTGAACCTAGGCTTGTCACAATTAATTCTACCAAGTGTTCTTCATTCTTGTAGTGAAAACAAAGTTGCTTTTATTTCTACAAATGACAATAGATGTTTCTCATGCCACTTCTAAATTGCTGGGATCGAATCATCTGTGAAGTAATGGTTCTTGAGCCTTTTTACTAGAATTCTAGGTTTTTTTTTCTCTGCAAATAATCTGACCTTGCTTTATTTGGAGAGGTCAACTTGTGCAGACATGTAGCCTCCTATGCAGTGTCAGTGGCAAGGCACTCAGGCTGCATTAGTGGCTCTTAGATGTCAGCAGACTGAGCATATGAACTAAAATCTGCTTCATGAATTTTGCTAGATGCTTTTTATGCCCCACAGTCTTTGAAAAGGTTGAAATTTAACAAAATATTGCCCCTATGCAATCACTTGCCTTTAGGTGGCTGCATCCCTTTAAAATTAATCCGACCCCAGAAGTTCTGAGATGCACATATCCTGCTGTATCTCACTCATGCCTAGTCCAGTGGCTGGAAAATGTACTCTAACGTATCAGTACAATTGTCTCAATTCTTGTATTTCTTTGCTACATTCTTTTTCTCCCTTTTTCTCCTGTAGGCAGTGATTTGTGCTGCTACCTAGTATCTTTGTCCAATTGACCATAGTTTCTTGATCAAGCCTGGGCAGTGAATGTCGGTAGACTATTTGACTGAGGCATCGTCACAGATGATTCTGACCCTGAATTTGCTTGACTTTCCAGCAGTGGTTATAGTAAAGGAGTGGAAATGCTCTTTCTCCACACCCGCCCCCCCATCTTAGCCTGGGATTCTGAAGCAAGTTTAACTACTGAATCATCAGGGGAACTCCTTGTGCATGTGTTTTTATGTCCTCTAAATAATGGAATGTGGCTTATAAATCAATGTCAGTTATAGGGCTTCTCTATGGAAATCCCCAGGTAAATCACTGCATAAAAATAATTAATTGTGTAAAGCACTTTGAGATGTTTCAACATGATGTGCTGTATAAATGCAGTTATTAATGGGATTCATTACTTATCAGTAATGTTCAATATTCTAAATGTCATGTATAAATATATTGGATAACATTTTAAAGTAGTATATGACTGTATATAATTGGTTTTGCTCCTAATTACTCTTTTCAACACAGAGTAGAAGGTCAATGAAGGCGAATTCATACTGTATCATCTTTAAGACATTGGTCAACTCCTAAATTTAATACATAAATTATTTATACATCAAATGTTGCTCTCCCTGCTCTAAATGGATTATATTGCAATGTTATGAATGGAGATAGGAGAACACTTTTTTTAAATTTTGTCTAGGTTCCCTTAGTTTGGGTTTATAGGGTTGCATCCCTATCTTTTTTGAGTTTCACTTCCTTTGAGTGTGGCTCCCCACTGGGAGTGTGCAATCAGTGAATTTATCTTTCTACGTTGGGCAGGTTTTGTGGCAACTTGTAGGGGTGGGGGGTTGCTTTAGTGTAACTGGCCCCAAAGAAATGCTACTTGCCTGGTATTACGCCCACAGTGTGCGCCAGCTCACTTGCATTCTCTCTCTAGCATTAGCCACTTGTATCGTATCCTATACTAAATTGCACTTCTCCATCATCTGTGTCTTTGCTAACCTTCATTGACTCCCTATTGCCAATATATCCATTTTAAAAATCCTTGCTCTCACCTACAACTCCCTCTGTGACCCCTCTCTTCCCATCTTTGCAACCTCAGTCAACCCTGTAATCCAGCATGCAACTTCCATTCTTTTGACTCTAGCTTCCCTTGGAACTGCCATTTCCTTTTCTGCACCTTTAAGCATACAGCCGTCAATTATCTCACTGACACTCTGCTGTCCCTATTACCCCTTGCCTTCCTTCAAGAGCCTCCTCCAAGCCTACTTTTTTGATCTTGCTACCCTTTCTCCCGCCATTGCTCCATGTCCACTTATTTTCACCTCTGAAATGCTTGGGACATTTTATTATGTTAAAGTTGCTTATATTTAAGGGAAAAAAGGTACTGCTTGTTGTCTTCGTCTTTTGCCCTGTTCCAGTGATTGATTCACAATCGTTGTCCTGCTCATTCCACTTATGCTGGTATCTAGTGAAGCAATTCATACACGGAGCAAGCTTTGGTTATCCTAAGTGTGTAGAACAATGTTGGATTAATGAAGGGTCATTAACTGTCAGAATTTGAAAAGTATGCTGCTAAACATGTGATGTAACTCTAGGGTATGATTTTAAAAAAGGGAGTGTGTGTGTGATATGGGTTCTATGCATACATACCTATTTAATCTCTAATCTGTTAATAGTTCACTTGGTCTACTACCCTGATTAGAGTAGTCATTAACTCAACTGTTAGAAATGTAGGATAGTAGTTGTCTTCCCCTCCACCCTTTCTACTTAATTACACACTTACCAGGAAAATGCAAGACTCAGAATTACAGTTTAAGTGCATTAAAGAAAGTAAGAAATCAGTTTTACATTTAGTGTGTAACTTAAATCTTTTTAAAACCAGATTGCCAGGTCTGCTGTTTAGAAGGTAACTGTAAATAACCCTTTCATGTTATTTTCAGCTTCAGCGCAAATGTTAATATGATTGCTGGTGGAGAAATACTCAACACCTCCACGAGGCATTTCAGGATATTTAATGCTCCGGCAATGGTGCATTGCAGATATAAGGATAGAGTATTATGCCCTATTTCAAATTTAGTGGGGCATTGTTATTGGTATAATTTCACCAGGCATTCATAAACCGGCCTGGATTTTGCTGTACTAATAATGGCGAGGTTGTTGGCACTCGCTGTTCTTACTGGGTAAAACTGACCAGAACTTCTGCTGTTCACACATGCGCAGTTAAACGTGGAAATCCAGAAGTTGCTGTGATACCCTGCTCCTCCACAGGCTGCACTGTTTCATCTTTGCAGATGGAATCTGCCCAAAGATCACTGACATAACATGAACTTAGGTTAATTATCCACTATTTATTGCACTAAAGATTGATGGAAAAACTTGAGCCTTGTTCAATCAGACGTAACTTGAGTTTTTGACAGCATTCTAAGCCATAATTACTGCTGAACAACCTCTCTGGCCCTGAAAAATTAATTTTACAAGCATAGAGTCTCATTCCCTCAATGTTGCAGATTTTCAATTTTTTATATCATTTCTGTTTTGCTCTTTTACATCTTTCACTTAATCCCATGTGTATGACCCAATCTCTCTCTCTCTTTTGCTTCCTGTACAATGATGTAAATGTAACTTATATACTTTTTTTTTTTAACTTCCTGCTTTGCTGTCGGAGGATTCTTCAGTCTGATTGAGCAGCTTCCCTGCTGCATGTCCTGCTCAGACACCACAGATCCCCTGTAGAAGGTGCCTCTACAGACGGCGGGAGACTGGAAATCTGCGCTGACAAGCCCACTAAAAGTCTGTGGGCAGCTGTATGCGAGGTGGACGGCGAAAGCCGTTCCTTCACTGCTCACAGCAAAATCTGGGCCAAAACCATGTGATGTGTCATTCACCAATACCATTTGCTTAACAAAGTGCACCTCTGATCTGCAGCACAACATTTCCTGTTGGCTAATTATTTATATGTAAATTGTGTTTCCTGAGAAATTGAAGCCCCTAAAATTTCCCAGCATAATATGTCCCTATTTAAAGCTCAAATCATAAGGAACTGTTACTTTAAATCTTTGTTAGATGCTTGAGGAGGAAACTTTCTGAAACACCTAGCTAATTAAGAGTTGCAGATCAATGCGTTAACACTTTGTGTTAACATTTTGCATAAGATGCTTGTGTTCATTCCCAAGATGTAAGGATTTTTCTGTGGTTAATAAATGTCAACTTTACATCAACTCTTAAATCTAGATGGGAAGGCTTACTCAGATTTACTCCATCCTTAAGTTTACTTTTTTTTAAGAAACTGGTTCAAAACCACAACGTACATTTATATAGCACCTTTAACGTAGTAAAATGCCCCAAGGCGCTTCACCAGAAGCTATTATCAAGCAAAATTTGACACTGAGCCACATAAGGAAGTATTAGGACAGGTGACCAAAAGCTTGGTCAAAAAGGTAGCTATTAAGGCAGGTCTTAAAGGAGGAGAGAGAGCCGGAGGTTTAGGGATGGAATTCCAGAGCCTAGTGACTAAGCAGCTGAAGGCCAATGGTGGAGCTAAGAAAATCAGATGTGCAGGAGGCCAGAATTGGAGCTGTGCAGAGTTCTGAGGGTTGTAGGGCTGAAGGAGGTTACAGATTTGGGGAGCAGTGAGGCCATGCAGAGATTTGAAAACGAGGATGAGAATTTTAAAATTGAGGCATTGCTGGACTGAGAGCTAATGTAAGGAGTGAGCACAGGGGTAATGGGTGAATGGGACTTGTTAGGATATAGACAGCAGAGTTTTGGATGAGATGATGTTTATTCTTCCCTATACTACTCACTCGCGCTCTAGGCCAAATGTGTGGTTTTTACAATGATTCATTACCTATGGTTAAAGTTTGACTTGTTTGGATGAGCAGGTTAATTTTAAAGATTTTGCAAAAGGGGAAAAAAAAAAACCTCCATAGCGAGTAAACATTTTGCACTCCTGAACTCTTGGGCTATGCTGTGGTGGGTATGCAGCACTCTGACTGAAGGTCAGCTTCTTGTACAGCAGAGCCACAACAGTTCTTGCTGTCCTACCTACCTGTCCTGTTTGAACTATATTCTATTACAGTACGTACTACTCTTACAGGGCAGGTGAGAAATACTTTGGATTGAAAATATCCATTCCCAGCCCAAGAATCACTATATAACAAACAATAGGGGGGGGAAAATTCAGTTGGTTGTGCCTCCCGTTAGCGCCTTAAGAGGGCGCTAATGGGGCGCAAAGCAACTAGCGCCCGGGCGCGGCGATGTTTGTGCCGCTCGCGAAATTAACTAGACATTTTGCGGCGGTGCTAAATAGTACCGCCACGGTCTCCTGCGCCGGCAGATCGTGACGTCAGTCGAGTGCGCAGCGCCCCGGAGCGGATATTGAGTGGCGCCCCCTGCCTTACCGCCTGCCGCTAGCAACGACAGGTTGAGGGGAGCGTTTTGCTGTCAGGAAGGGACTGGGGGAGCGCTATTTAAAGGCAACCACTTCCTGCCTTTTTTTATTGGCGACATTTTTGAACCACACATTGAGAGAGAGAGAGACTTCTGGAGAGATTCAATGCTGTGTGAAGGAGTTTTGGGTACTGAGCAGCACTTTGCAGGTTCATTTTGATTTGCCATTCCTTGTATCGATTTAGAAGAGACTGTGGGGGCTGCACTCTGAGCTCTTTGCCTGGTACTCTCCATTGTTCTTTCCAGCAGATTTGATGTGCAGGTCTCTCCAGGCTGAGATTCAAGGCTGCAATGAGCAGGCTGTGGATGGAAAGCAAGATCAACCCTCCCCTTTAAGAACTGGCCAGGGCCATTGTGTCTGTGTTCCATTGCTGACTGACATCACATGAGCTTCGCCAGCGCTCTGAGTTAGCGTCTCGCTCCTCGGCCTTTGCGCCTTAAGACAGATGTGTAGCGCCTGATTTAGCGCTCCAATCCCCTCCAGGGGTGATAAAAGTCAAGTTTGCAGTCGGAGGCGATAATTAGCGCCAGGCACTAATCTTTGCACCTGGCTGATAATTGCGCCCCAAACGGGGCGATACTGAATTTTTCCCCCAAGGTTTCCCATCCTTAAGACAGATAGTCTCCATATCCCTAACATTAAAAAGCCTGCTTGAAAATCCACTGTCAGGACTTCTGCACTGCAAAAATCTGCTCTGTCATGTTTGTTCTGGCAACTCCTGTCCTGTTACCCACATTATTAAAACATTTGCATGTATTACTACGAGTGACTTGAGGCAGAGACTATAGCATCCTTTTAAAAAATAAAATTAAAAATAAATAAATGAATAAATATTTGTAAAGGGAGAATGACAGGATATGGGGAAATGGGATTAGAGTATATGGCTCCATTTGAAGGGAGAGCACCAGTAAAAAAGACACATTGCTTCCTTTGGGCTGTAATTTCTATGAATCAGTGGACTTCTGTTCAAAATACCTAGTGCCAATTTCAAGTGATCTCAAATGTTTTAATAATGGTGCTGGCTCTTGATCCAGAACTAAAAGAGCAATTAATTTTGTCTATACAGTGTGCATGCTTTTTAAAACACTTTTCTCTAGCAATACTTTCCCTTACCACTGAAGGTATTAACCTCTAGCTGGGATATGATCTGATGCCCACTCTTCATCTATGAGCTATAGAAAGACTTGCATTTATATAGCGCTTTTCACAACCACCAGACATCTCAAAGCGCTTTACAGCCAATGAAGTACTTTTGAAGTGGAGTCACTGTTGTAATGTGGGAAATGCGGCAACCAATTTGCGCACAGCAAACTCCCACAAACAGCAATGTGATAATGACCAGATAATCTATTTTTGTTATGTTGGTTGAGGGATGAATATTGGCCAGGACACTGGGGATAACTCCCCTGTTCTTCGAAATAGTGCCATGGGATCTTTTACGTCCACCTGAGGCCTCTGTTTAATGTCTCATCTGAAAGACAGCACCGCCGACAGTGCAGCACTCCCTCAGCACTGTACTGGAGTGTCAGCCAGCTTTGTGCTCAAGTCCCTGGAGTGGGACTTGAACCCACAACCTTCTGACTCGGAGGCGAGTGTGCTACCAACTGAGCCACAGCTGACACAGCAGCTATGATTGTTGATGTTTGCAGGCTGTCTCTTGTGGTTATCACTGCTGAGCCAAGTCCTATTGTCACCCAATGTTTGTACATGTGCACTTTCCAGCCAGAGTCGCTGGATTGTCATGAGGAGTGAGACAAGCTGTTTCCTGTCTTCTCTTCCTGAACCCTGGGGCACTCAGTTGTAGCAAACTTGCTGTCTCTTGACTATGATCAGATACTCCAGCAGAGACTGTAAAGTATTCACAGTAGTTGATCTTGTTGCTCTAATGCAGTATAGTAAAACATTGTCCAAGGTAATAATTCTGAAGGTGTTTTGTTGTTTGTTTGTAGGGCACCACATGACATTGTATTGTAGTGTGGTGTGCCACAGAATTAGTCTACAGCACAAATAGGTCATTCGGCCCAACTGGTCTATGCCACCGTTATGCTCCACACAAGCGTCCTCCCACCCCCTCTTCATAATCTAACCCTATCTGAATGATGAGATGCATGCATGCACTCAGAAGTTACATGTGCAGTGAATTCCTGATCTTGGCTGTGTTGCTAGAATGAGGCACTAAGTAGGGGTGCAACTGCTTCCCTTATTTGGAAGGTATATTACTTCTGGCTGTTGTGTGTATCTCTCTCTCTCGTTTAATTACAGAATGGGACTACCTGAGGTTTGGGCGTTACCATGTTGGCTAATGATATGTGGTGCAGGGAGACATGAAAAGGATAAGATATGAAATCAACAAAAAAAGGGTTAAAAAGAAAACTCATATGCTGGAAATACAAGTCAGTCAGCATTTGTAAGAGTAAAGGCAGTTTTTTAAATTTTGTTTCTGGGATGTGGGTGTCACTGCAAAGCCAGCATTTATTGCCCATCCCTAATTACCCTTGAGAAGGTGGTGGTGAACCACTGCAGTCCATGTAGTGAAGGTAATCCCACAGTGCTGTTGGGGAGGAGTTCCTGGATTTTGACCCAATGACAATGAATGAATGGCAATATATGTCCAGAGTCAGGATGGTGTGAGATTTGGAGAGGAACTTGGAGGTGGTGGTGTTCCCATGCCCCTGCTGCCTTTATTCTTCTGGGTGGTCGTGGTTTTGGTAGATGCTGTCATAGAAGCCTTGGTGAGTTGTTGCAGTGCATCTTGTAGATGGTACACACTGCAGCCACGATGTGCCAGTAGTGGAGGGCGTGAATGTTGGGTATTGGATGGGGTGCCAATCAAGTAGGCTGCTTTGTCCTAGATGGTGTCGAGCTTCTTGAGTGTTGTTGGAGCTGCACTCATCCATGCAAGTGGAGAGTATTCCAAGACACTCATGACTTGTGCCTTTTATAGATGGTAGAAAGGCTTTGCGGAGTCAGGAGGCGAGACACTCTCTGCAGAATACCCAGCCTCTGACCTGTTCTTGTGGCCACAGTATTTGTGGCTGGTCCAGTTAAGTTTCTGGTCAATGGTGACCCCCCAGAATGTTGATGGTGGGGGATTCAGCAATAGTAATCCCATTGAATTTCAAGGGGTGGTGGTTAGACTCTCCTGTTGGAGATGGTCATTGCCTGGCACTTGTGTGGCACGGATGTTACCTGCCACTTATCAGCCCAAGCCTGAATGTCGTCGAGGTCTTGCTGCAAGTGGGCACGGACTGCTTCATTATCTGAGGAGTTGCAAATGGAACTGAACATTTCAATCATCAGTGAACATCCCCACCTCTGACCTTTTGATGGCGGGAAGGTCATTGAAGCAGCTGAAGATGGTTGGGCCTAGGACACTGCCCTGAGGAACTCTTGCAGCAATGTCCTGGGGCTGAGATTGACTTCCAACAACCACAACCATCTTCCTTTTGTGTTAGGTATGACTCCAGCCAGTGGAGAGTTTTCCCTGATTCCCATTGACTTCAGTTTTACTAGGGCTCCTTGATGCCACACTCGGTCAAATGCTGCCTTGATCTCAAGGGCAGCCATTTCTCCTCGCCTCTAGAATTCAGGGCTTGTCCATGTTTGGACTAAGGCTGTAATAATGTCTGGAGCGGAGTGGTCCTGGTGGAACTGAAACTGGGCATCTGTGAACAGATTACTGGTGAGTAAGTGCCGCTTGATAGCACTGTCGATGACCCCTTCCATCACTTTGCTGATGATTGAGAGTAGACTGATGGTGCAGTAATTGGTTGGATTGGATTTGTCCTGCTTTTTGTGCAGGACTTACTTGGGCAGTTTTCCATGTTGTCGGGTAGATGCCAATGTTGTAGCTGTACCGGAATAGCTTGGCTAGGTGCGCGGCTAGTTCTAAAGCACAAGCCTTCAGCATGGCAGCCAGAATGTTGTTGGGGCCCATAGCCTTTGCTGTATCCAGTGCGTTCAGCCATTTCTTTATCACGTGGAGTGAATCGAATTGGTTGAAGACTGGCTTCTGTGATGGTGGAGACTGCGGGAGGAGACCGGTAGATCATCCACTTGGCACTTCTGGCTGAAGATAGTTGTGAACGCTTCAGCCTTGTCTTTTGCTCTTGCATGCTGGGCTCCACCATCATTGAGGATAGGGATGTTCTAATTGTCTGCCACCATTCATGACTGGATGTGACGTTATAATGTTTCAGGTGTGTACCCCTTCATTATATAAAAAAAAAGTGGAATGACTCATCCATGCAGAATTCTATACCCTGCAAATCTCGGGTTCTGAATTGGGCACCACAGCAATTTGCAGATTTTATTGGCTGCTGGTATCTGAATTGGAAATGGCACTTAGTCAAGTGACTAACACAATAAATTTTAAGTTTTGATCAAAGTATGATTATGGTGTAGCATCATAGTGTATACAAGTCTGCACTTTAGAAAGTGCTCACTAAATAAAAGGAATCTGTCTAGAAAGAAACACACAAGTAACCTTTCAAACAAAAGCCTCCCAAATATGGTTGTCATGTCTTTCTCCTTTTTCTAGTCTAAACAATGTGCTGGGTCTAGCCACAAGTCTCCAGAGAGCATAATGTGCAGTGTTGTGTTCATCTGGGAATCAGACCATAAAAAGAATGCATTGTCATTCAAAGAAAACTGATCGTGTATCTCTTTATTTTTAAACAACCCACACTTGCACACCACTGGCCTACATATGTGATTAATGAAGTTTGTTCAGCTAGGATTCCAACAATTGATTACTCTATTTGGGTCCAGGTTTGACCTTTGGCAACCAAAAGTAGAACTTGCTAGACCAGCCCCCCAGTAAAAGTATCTGGAGATTCAGGGACCACCCTTAATTGTGGAAAAGAGAAGTAAAGAGTATTATCTTACTTTCTCCCCCTCAAATGCACAGTAGAGGGGGGAAAAAATTAAAATAGTGTATGTAGAGCATGAACCAGGGGTAGCTGCTACTATTCCAGAAAAAAAATCTCGAGTTTAACTCTCATTAGTGTGATTTTTATTTAATTTTTAAATCAAATCTTCCCTTTTTAAGTAAATGAATAATTTGAATTCAGAATTAGCAATAGTGCATAATGGAGTACTAATGTAGCTTGTACAGTAATAGAATTGCTTTGACTCCAACTGAGGTTCTGTGTGTTTTTTTACTCTGTTTTGATGTTAACAGACAAAAGTGGAAATTGTTGATTCAGCGAATGGTTGGTGATCTATGGAGTGTTAAGCCTGACAAGCCATCAAAAATGAAAGGATGGCATAAGCAAACAACCAGTTTACACATTTTTTAAAAAGTCACAAAATCCACCCTATTGTTCAACCCGTCCACTTTCCATCCCAGATCTTTGTGCTCTAGGCTATTCTTTGCTCAAGTTACCAAATGTTTCCCAAATGCTGAGGCTCGTTGGTTTCTTTGAGTAGATGTGAGGTTTATGTCATGTAGTCACGTTAATTGCAACTTTACTGACCTTTGCTGCTCCGTTTGATTCACCAGTCTTTCTTCTAGTGCTGGAACTTTGACGACAAGGCTGTCAGTCACTGAAGTGGCGCCAAAGGTGACTTATGAAAAGGTTTATTCATCCAACTCTTGGCATAGCGGCTTCAATTGTGTGTTGCTGTTCCAAAAACCTCTTGCAATCAAACCCATGGACAGTAGTCTCTCATCATCTCCACTTCCTGTAAAAGGAACTCTAGGTGTAACAACATTGCATTTCTGGAATGTTTAAATACTTTCTGAATTACTCGGATCTGGCTACCCTTTGATGTAATGGTTCATTAAAATGTACCAATTTGGTGGGAGTTGGGGAAGAAACAATTTATTAAACTTTCAATAGGAAGATTTTTTAATTGACTGGCTCACATTTCAAAGTACTTTTCACTATATGCTAAACTTAATAACTAAAAAGGAACAAGATTCTGGGTTGGGAGCCGTACATTTACCTTAAAATATCCCTTCCCACCACCACCCAAGAAAGACTGAAAAATAAATCGGTGTTTCACCAGCAGGATATCCCCAGCTCTTCTAATGAATAGTGCCATGGGATCGTTTATATCGACTGGAGAGGGCAGATGAAGCCTTGCTTTAATATCTCATCTGAAAGATGGCATTTCAGGCAGTGCAGCACTCTCCCAGTACTGCTGCTTAGTGTCAGCCAAGTCTCTGGAGTGGAGCTTGAACACACAATGTGATTTTGAGGTAAAAGTGCTACCACTGAACCAAGACAAACGCTTAAAGGAGGTGTGTTGCAGTGGGTTTCCTCTTGGGATATTAACACATGAGGATTTCAGTGTGATTTAAAGTAACTGACAATGCAGGTTTGAAATGTTTTCTTTGCTTTGGTATCCTTGCTCTGTAGACAGCATGGCATTCCAAAGATGACTGTTGAAACCAATGAACAACTACCTGAGCATACACATCAGGTACAAGGAACACCTGGCACCTGGGGAAGAAGTTGACACTTTAGGAAGGGAAGGGAGGGGAGGATAGGAAATATGTGAAGGGGACAGGAAAATGTACCAAACTGGAAAGCTTAGACATTTTTAAGCAGACTCTAAATGTATTGTCCATAAGGATGTAGTTTGCCCATAGATTTCTCCAATATATAGTTTTTCTCTATCCCATATGCTGAAAATTCCTTTTTTTTTAAAGTTGCCTTCATATTTTGTCCCTCTATGCTACCCCTTTTCTAAAATAAAATGACCATAACAACCTTGACATTTGTCTAATTGCAGGTCATAAACTTGGTTCCGATCGTGTTCACCCATCACCCCTGTGCTCGCTGACCTACATTGGCTGGTGCGGCAACGCCTCAATTTAAATTTCATTCTTGTTTTCAAATCCTTCCATGGCCTCTCCCCTCCCTATCTCTGTAGCACCCTCCAGCCCTAGAAGCCTGCGAGATCTCTGCGCTTCTCTTGTGAATCCCTGATTGTAATTGTTCCACCATTTGGCGGCTGTGCCTTCAGCTGCCTAGGCCCTAAGCTCTGGAATTCCCTCCCTAAACTTCTCCACCCCTCTCTCTCTCGCGCGCTCTCTCTCTCTCTCTCTCTCTCCTTTTTCTAAGACACTCCTTAAAACCTACCTTTGTCCAAGCTTTTGGTCATCTGTCCTAATACTTCCTTATGTGGCTAGGTGTGAAACTTTGTTTGATAACACTCCTGTGAACTGCCTTGGTTAAAGGTGCTATATAAATGCAAGCTATACACTGCCAATGTACATAGTTATAAATCTAAAGTCTGAACTATACATGTAGGCACCAGAACAAATACTGGTACCAAGGGTAAGATTGAGTGATGTCGTCTTCCTCTGGCAGAATAACTAAAGGCCTAAGCTCCTTAGTCATGGTGTTTGATTTGTATCTCGGCTGTCACTTAATGGAAATTTTCAGCTAAATTTGATACTTAGTCCTTGAAATATTTTTAATTAAAAAAACTTGAATATTATTGATAACTCAAGCAGAAGTGACAAAGCATTTCAGATCCCAAAGCTTGTATAATTGTTTTTTTAATTGCCATGGAGAGCAGAAGGGTGGAAATAATTGTGTATCAAATATCCAACTTGAAACTCCACAGAGATATTATTGTTATTACTATGTTGATCTTATTTTGAGGAAGAATGACTTCAGTTTATAACTTGACATTCCTGAATCTTAGCAAAAAATTGGCACTTTTTCATTCTTTTCTCTTTTTTGGGTTGATTTTAATATGCTGGGAATCAGCTGTTTAGTTTCTCAGTCCTGCAACCATATTTCATTGAAGTAAAGTAAGCACAGCTGCTTTACATTCAAAAGTTTTCAGCAGTTGTTTTTTTAAAAGTTCTCTATCTCTTGAAAATTAAAAACACCCAATCATGCTTATCTATCCATCTAAAGAAAAGGACAGCAGAGAAAGTTGTTGGCTAGCTGCCGAAAGCCTTCAAAACTGTTTTAACTGATACTGTAGCTGCTTCCCTTTATGTACAATAAACAAAAAAAACTTGCATTTATATAGCACCTTTAACATAGTAAAAATTAGCTGGGACTGGTTAAATAAAACTATGGACACTATCGGGAAGGGGTGCTCACATAATGTTTGTGTAGATATTTGATCTTTCAGATTGTGTTACAACCATGCCTACATCTCCAGGCAGAACAAAAAAAGTTCATAGTTGATTGACTTCAGTGGTTGGGGTCTTCAGCTGCTGCCATGTTTCACAGTTTGAGTGTAAATGTGTCAGTCAATAGTAGGTGTGTGTGTGTATATATAGGAGTGGCAATCCCAATTAAAACTTGCTCAACTTTGAGCAGTCTGATTTGAAATGTTTGAAGTTCTAGCTCATTAAAGCTTGTCATTTATGACCAGTTTTTGGACAAAACCCTATTCCACCTACCACCCTCCGGAAACTTGAGCTCATCCAAAACTCTGCCGTCCGTATCCTAATTCTCTCCAAATCCCGTTCACCAATGTTCCCCCTATTTTTTTTGTACACTGACTCCTTTTAAATTGTTGCATGGTCCATTCAAATTCTGCACATGCGCAGTTTTTACAATGCAAAAGCCGGTGAGCGACCTGCGAGGGACCTCACAGATACTGCGCATTCACGCAGCTTCAAGGGAACGTTGCCCATCACCCCGTACTCGCTGACCTACATTAGCTCCCAGTCTGACAACACCTCAATTTAAAAATTCTCATCCTTGTGTTCAAATCCTTTCATGGCTACGTCCCATCCTATCTCTGTAACCTCCTACAACCCTCTTAGATCTTTGTGCTCATCCAATTCTGGCCTCTTGCACATCCCCAATATTCACTGCTCCACCATTGGTGGCTGTACCTTCAGCTAATCTAGGCCCTAAGCTTTGGAATTCCCTCCCTAAACCCCTCTACCTCTTCTTAAAACATACCTCCTTTTGACCAAGCTTTTGGTCACCTGTCCTAATATCTCTGTGGCTTGGTGTCAAATTTTGTCTGAAGTGCCTTGGGATATTTTTAACGATGTTAAAGGTGCTATATAAATGCAAGTTTTTTTTTGTTGCTGTTGCTGCTGCTGCTGGATTTACAGCTGAAAATTTTAATTCAACATGACACCAGAAAGCTCAGCTGAGAGTAGTAATTCAGAGTAGCAACCTGCAAATATTAACTCATCTCTAGTGTTTAATGTAGGAGGATTGCAGTGAGCAAATGCATAACTATTGAATGCGCTCTCAAACACAATATGAACCTGATTCTACATTCAATCACCTTTTTAACTTTTAACTTTGATCCTTTTTAACTTTTGTGTTTGGTTTAATTCTTCATTTAAGCAGTAAGGGAACATTTCTTTAGCTAGAAATTATCAAGAAAGGAGATGGTTTCATTTTTGAGAAACGACCTGCTCCCAATCTGTGCTTTATAAATCAGCTACTCTCAGGTGTTGAAATACTAATGGCAAATGCATAGATCAGTCGGCATCTGAAAGATGATCAAATTTCACGTGTGACCCTTCATAGATGGCAGGTGCTGACAGACCTGTATATTTGTAGCATTTTCTGATATTTTATTTTAGATTTCTAGCGCATTTTTTGTTGTTGCCCCAGCAGCATATCTGGGTTAATGTCTCGTCACTTGGCTCAATTTGTTTGTTTCTGCAGTTTTTAAACTTTGAATCATTTTGTGATTTGTTTTAATTGTTCGTATAAAAGTGATCTGTAGTGTATGGAGACTTGGGGTGGGAGTGTGAATTTTAACCCCCAAGAATGGGTGGGTAGTTAAAATAGTTGATTTTTATTTTGAATCATGACTGCAACCCGGCTCCAATGTGCCCACTTCTGGGTTTAAACGGAGGCTGTATGGATGCCTGCGAGTAATCTACTCACCGCAGTTGGGACCTTAACTAGTGTGGGCGGACAGTTATCGCAGCAGTTAACATCCTTTGAGACACTAATTAGGTCTTTTTAAATTGAATTTCACTTACCTTTTAAATTTAACATCTCCAGCATGGTTTCCTGGGACTCTGGAAACTGACCAGTAAAAAGGTGAGCTGCAGGTGCACCTCATGGGGGTCTGTCAACTTCAGATAGCCCAAAAATAAATGCTCAGTTCTAACAGCTGTTTGTCAGTTCTCTGTGGCAAACGTTTAGCAGAGAGTTCTTGTCACCATACAGCTATTGGAGAACTTTTGGAGGCTTTCAAACAGACATCAGCAGGATGGGAGGCGTCTTGGATGTTTTTGACAGTACACCAGAAGAGGAAGACCATCACCATCCACTGCAGCGATGACTTGCTGTGGTGGGATTAGCAGATGCACAGGAGAGGGGCTGAGTTTGCAGGAAGCACTACCCATGCAACGGGGTTTACAGACAGGCTTAGGTTCCTTGACCTCTCAATTTCAGCATTGTGTAAGCATTGCTCTTCTGTCACGTCAGGTGGTCGCAGACATCTGCAGCCTCCTAGAAGACCTGCTACCTACTAGATCTGGCGGCCATGCATTACCAGTAGCTGTCCCCACCGCCCTTAATTATTTTGCCTCTGGCCCCTTCCAGGATGCGACTGGAGACATTTCTGGTCTCTCAGTCCTCAAAACATAAATTCATAAGGCAGGTGACGGTTGGATTGTTTGCTAGGGCTGGGAGTTATATAAACTTCTCCTGTGATGATATTAGCCAGAATGTGCGGGCACTCTCATTTGCCTCTCTGGTTGACTTCCCACAGGTACAGGATGCCTTAGATTGCACACGTGGTAATCAGAGCACCACCACCGCAGTTTTTATCAACCGCAAGGGGTATTCCATCAACAGGCAGCTGGTGTGCAACCCCAAGAGGTTCATGCAGGTGTGCGCCAAATTCCCTGGGAGCTGTCGTGATGCTTTCATACTGCGGCAGTCCAACATTCTGGACCTTTTCATTCCAGGAAACAGACTTGAGGACTGGTTTGTAAGAGACAAGATATTCCCTTAAAACTTGGCTCATGACACCTGTGACGAACCCCACCAGTGAGGTGCAGGAGTGCTACAAGAGCCACATGACCACCAGGTGTGTCACTGAGCAAGCCATTGAAATGTTGAAGATGCGCTTCAGATGCAGAGATAGGTCTGGAGGTGCCCCTCCGTACTTGCAGTGGTGTGCGTGCTGTGTCCTGCACAACATTGCACAGCAGAGAGGATTGCAGGTGGAGGAGGACGAAGGCACTCATCACTAGGCTTCAGATGGGAACATTGACATTGAGGAGAAGGAATATGAAGATTGGGCACCCATCGCCAGACCAGTGTTGGACTCTTCCCTCCACTATTGTGGAGAGTGTGCAAGGCATGTTTGTCAGTACCTGGCTAAGTTGCTGATGCACCTCCCCAGCATTCTCCTTAACAATAGCAGCTGAGCAGAGCTTGCAGAGGATTGCTTTCCCCGCCCCAGCCCACCCCGATGCCAACTAACCACAGCTGTCCCTGCTACCATTGTCTGCTTGCGCACAATTGCGAGTTGTGAATCACCCAGGTGGAAACCTGTCTAACTGGACCCACCGAAGTGCAAGTATTTGTGCTGGTGCATGGCTGTATGCCCTGTGACTGCACCCTTTAAGAATGAGGTTCTTCTGTGGAATCGTCCTCATGCATGTCCAGCGACACTTGCTGTACATGTGAAGGCCCTGGAAGACAAATGAAAGGGATATGAATTAGTCATGGCAAAGTCACAATCACCATATTCCGTCTTATAAGTCAGTTATTGATGAAATAAAGTCAGCATGTGTGTTAGATATTTGTAATTCTGTCACCAGCTATCTGCGAGTTCCCAGTCTCTCCATCCATCTCCGATTGAGGGACGCAGATGTGTCACTTATCTCCTCCACAGCTGTAAGCTGGACTATTTGTGGTGGCCCACCTCCAGTCCTCTTCCCCCTCCCTTGCATTTTGCACTCCCTTCTACAAGCAGCCAAAAAACAGAACTGAGAGTGACTGAAGGTCAAGTATTCACCTAATGGATCCAATGCATTCGGTGACAGTGACTGAGACAGATGCATCACATTGCCACTCACCCCAATCCTCATGTAAGGATGGATGGATAAATGGGGAAGTGATTAGAGAAAAAAAGTACATAGCAAGTGAAGGCTGGGCACTGCTGGAATTTGAGGAGTTGTGAGGAGTGATGATGCTTGGCAGGACAGAGTGAAGTGGGGTGGGTGCTTAAACAACAGGATGTGGGTAAATCAGCAAATGTACTCGCTTTTCCTGATCTGGTTAGGTCATTAAATTGCTTACTGCACTGCATCCAAGACCGGGGCACAACGGTCCTGCTGCTCACCTCCTCGGCTACCTCCAACCATGCCGCCTTGGGGAGAGCTGCAGGTTTCTTCCTCCAATTGCTGGGGATAAGTATGTCTCTCCTTGCTCCTGTCTGCACCCAGCAGCAATTCCAGGGCTGTATCATTAAATCTGGGTGCTGTCCTTGCTCTCTGTACATCAATCATAAACATCACCTGGCTCCTCCAAATTCCATTTTGACATTGTCCCTTTTAAACAGAGTTGAGATTGCATCATGCAGGTGCACAACATGCCGCGGAAGTTAAAATTTTGCCTCAATCAAGCTGAAATCTGAGAATCCGACGCGCTGATTTGACTTCCGGGTTTCGCCCTCGTAATTCCACCCCCTGCTCTGACTCCACCTTCGAATTATATAGGGCCTTAATGTTTTAATTTAGCTGTTGGGAGATTTTGAGTTTAAGCATTTTTGGAATCGGGATGTTTCGCAAAACCGCGCACAGCAATTCTGATAACTGGTGATTTAACGTAGTCACCAGAGTTCCAACTGCCTGTGGGCAGACTGGCAGTTTTTTGGTTTTATTATATTTACTGACCTATTAGAGAATAGTTTTGAGGAGGGGGAAAAAAATGATTTGGGGCAATATTCAAGACTTGGATATCTTTTTAAAACTCTGGTTATGAAGGGTGAGAGTTGTTTGTTGAATTAATAACTGGTGATTGAAATATCACCTGCTTGCCTATCAGCCCTGTCCTTGAGTTCCATCGGTTCCCCACCCTTCAAAATCCTCAGTCATCTACAAATCGGCTCTGGTCTGGCTCCAAATTGCCTCTGCAGCCTCCTCCAGCCCTATATCTGTACTCGCACCATCTGCTCCATCAACCCTGGTTTACGGTGCAATTTCCCCCACCCCCTGAATGTACCATCGGTGGCACCAGCCCCATGTTGCCCACGTGCTCTGGAATTCTCCACCTAAATCCTTCGACTTTGCCATCTTGAAAAGCCTCCTTAAAACATAATTCCTTGAACACTTAAGCAATCTTGCCTAATTTTCCTCCTGCTCGGGTCTGATCCATAACTGTGTGAAGCACCTTGAGATTTTGCTTTATTAAAGCCACCATATTGTAAATTGTTTATAAAGAGGAAAATCTTGATTTGTGTTTCCCCATGTTGTCATAATTAAAAATCACCTTGCACAGTTTGGGCTTCTTCAAATTCTGGGTATGAGAATTTTTTTGTAATCTGTACATTGATTTTTTTTTTTGAACATTTAGGAATAGGCCATTCGGCCCCTCAAGCCTGCTCTGCCATTCAATAAGATCATGGCTGATCTCCTACCTCAACTCCACTTTCCTGCACTATCTGTAAATCCCTTGATTCCCTTAATATCCAAAAATCAATGATCTCTGTCTTGAATATACTCAACGACTGAGCCTCCACAGCCCTCTGGGGTAGAGAATTCCAAAGATTCACCACCCGCTGAGTGAAGAAATTTCTCCTCATCTCAGTCTTAAATGGCCGACCCCTTATTCTGAGACTGTGACCCCCTGGTTCTAGACTCCCCAGCCAGGGGAAACATCCTCCCTGCATCTACCCTGTCAAGCCCTGTAAAGAATTTTGTATGTTTCAATGAGATCACCTCTCATTCTTCTTAAGAATGTAGGCCTAGTCTACTCAATCTCTCCTCATAGGACAATCCTCCCTCCCCACAAATCCCAGGAATCAGTCTGGTGAACCTTTGTTGCACTCCCTTTATGGCAAGTATATCCTTCCTTGGGTAAGGAGACCAAAACTACACCAGGTGTGGTCTCACCAGGGCCCTATATATTGGTTCTCGGGATGTGGGTGTCGCTGGCAAAGCTGACATTTATCAGCATCCCTGAGTGGCTTGCTAGGCTATTTCAGAGGTCGGTTCACAAGTAGACCGGTCAAGGACGGCAGGTTTGCATCCCTAAAGGATATTATAGAATCATAGAATGGTTACAGCACAGTAGGCGGCCATTCAGCCCGTCGAGCCCGTGTTAGCTCTCTGCAAGAGCCCTTCAGCTAGTCCCACATCCCTGCCCTTCCCCGTAGCCCTGCAAAATTTTTTCCTTCAGATACTTCTCCAATTCCCTTTTTGAAAGCCACGGTTGAATCTGCCTTCACCATTTCAGGCAGTGCATTCCAGATCATAACTACTCGATGCGTAATAAAGTTTTTCCTCATCATGTCTTTGTGCCAATCATCTTAAATCTGTGTCCTCTGGTTCTCGACCCTTTCGCCAATGGGAACAGTTTCTCTCTCTGCTCTGTCTAGACACCTCATGATTTTGAACACCCCTATCAAATCTTCTCTGCTCTAAGGAGAACAAGCCCAGCTTCTCCAGTCTGTCCACGTAACTGAAGTCCCTCATCTCTGGAAGAGTTCTTGTAAATCTTTTCTGCACCCTCTCCAAGGCCTTCACATCCTTCCTGAAGTGCGGTGCCCAGAATTGGACACAATACTTAGTAAAGCAGTTAGATTTTTGCAACAATTTGACAGCTCTTACCGATGTCAGCTTTTTATTTCTAAAATGTTTTTTAAAAAAATATGAATTCAGAGCATCAATTTTTAACTTGCAAATAATGTGAGTTGAAGAAAAAAATTTGGGGGGTCTTTTTTAAACATTTCTATTGTGGCTTATTTCAGATCGCTCTCATGGGTGAGTAACAACTCCCCAAACTTGTGGGTGTCTACCCTTGCAATGAAATCTAGGAAGGGTTTCAGTAACGTGCCTTGGGAAAGCAAAATGGCACATGGGGAGGAAGTTAAAATGGAGAAGAGGTAAAAGAGATTAAAATCGTTGATTTTTGGATATTAAGGGAATCGAGGGATATGCGGATAGTGCAGGAAAGTGGAGTTGAGTTGACCATGGGAAATTCAAAAATGGAGTCTTGGAAAATCATCAATCCTTTATCTTTAATATTAAGTGTATTAAATGCAAGGGTTTTTATGGAATGCGCTGCTTCTGTTTAATCTCCTTCAGTACAGTGTCGGAGACTCCCACAAGGCAGTTGGATTGATCTCCGTGTGAGGCCTGGTACCACAGTGATGGAGACATAATTTTAGAGCTTTACTGTAGACAGCTCTTTTCCCGCCCCACCCCCACCCCCACCCCAAAAAAAGAAACTGCCTCGTAATCAAACTAGTTATATGGGATTTTCCTTATTAATCATTGTTTCATTATTACATTTAAAATTGATTACTCCCAAATCTTTAATGATACATTTAGATTGCTGTCTAGATCAGATTTTTTTAAGTTATCACATTGTGGAGCAGTTCACGAATGCTCAGTTTGGATTTTTGTATCCCCTTAACCCCAAGCTGAAGGTACTTTGCGTTAAAACCTCCCACTGCTCTGTGTTCTTATGACTTGCTGAGTTGTAATGACTTGAATTTTGTCTTAATTTATTTTCAAATTCATTATTCAGTCTGCAGCTGGTCAGTCAATGCAGTGGAACAAGAGTTCCTCCCTGCTGGTTTGTATGTAGTATGTGGTAATTAAAAAGTTCTTGCACAGCCCCCCCCCCACCCACTCCCAAAAACGACATATTGAACTCTGTACATTAATGTATGATTTGTGTTGGATTTGATGAGATCGCAACTTCTAACCTTGGGCATTTTTTTGTTAAAGGTTACCCCTGGAAGTAAGGCATCCTCGGCTAATCTTTGCCCTGGTGATATCATTGTGGCTATCAATGAAGACAGTACAGAGAATATGACCCATCTGGATGCTCAAAACAAGATAAAAGCCTGTACAGACCAGCTCACACTTTCTATTAACAGGTCAGTAAGTGTAGTCCAAAACTGATTCTTTATAAATACAGATTGACCTTAAATAATGTTGTTCTCATGGGGGGAGGGAGGAGGGAGAGAAATATCAGTCATAAATTCAAAAGGCAATCCAATTTTGCAGCCTTTGATGGTGAATTCTCCAACTGCACTAGTTTCAACCCTCCCTCCACTACTTTCCTGTAGATATTTACGCAAAGTAATGTTTCTTCCCCACCTGCAATGTTGTGTACTGTCAGATTACAATACTTCAGTAAGAACCTCTTGGCACTGGAGAGAATACTACGAAGCTTAGCTAAATTGATGCTTTGCAATCAGGAGAGGAAGATGGGGTACTTGGAGCATTTGGAGATGGCATATAGGGAGAGGGAGGGAAAAGAGAACACATAGATGTATGCGCACACACTCACTGCAAGTCTCTTACCTCTACAGTAGCCTATTGGAGTGTTTGTAATCCATTTTTGATTGCATGTCAAAAACTTTTAAATAAAGACTTGCTCCTGTTTAAAGAAGCCAGTTGTCACAAATATGCTTAATTGATGGCTTTTGAACAGAAGGAATATCCTTTCTCCCTCAGTAGATTCTCCCTCTCCATCTCCTATAATGGGTATATCTCCCTTTCTGTTCTTGCCTACCTCCCAAGGCTCAACAAGATCTCTTGCACTTTCTCCCCTTTGCCCCTCCCTCGTCCCAACACCCCCTGTTCTTGACATTTCTCTCTCTCTCTTCATTGTACAACAGCTGTTAAAATAAATAGCAAGAGTTTGTTCATTGGGAAATGCAGTTTGATTTATCACTCAAACAATTGCAGCTTCTTGGTCATCAAAAGCAATGGCTTGTTCTCGCTAACATTTAATCCCATTGAAGGAAATGAAGAAAAATGTACACACAGTAAACTTTTTATTGCCACCATTGCTGTTCAGTGGTCCCATATTTTGCAAAGTGTGTCAATAATAAATTTGTAACTTTATATTGGGACGATGGCTTTATTGAGCTGTGTGCAGTAAACACATAGCCAAACCGGTTTTGATCTGCTTTAAAACTAATTACTTCAGACTTTTGAGAGCACAATGATGGCCTCATATCATGGTTAATCTAAATTGGTGGCTGGTTTGGGACTAGTATCTGTTTTTCAAGCCTCTTAAGTGACTTGTAGCTGTACTAGATAAAGTGAATACAAAGAGATGATCTAGGATAACCTTATAAAGACAAGAGTGTTATGAAAAGCTGTCAGCCAACTACTAGTTCTGTAGCACTGGGATACCATGCCTCATGACATTCTGCACTTGCATTAGAATGGATTTTTTTGCTTCATTTATTTAGCCTTGCAGTGATTCGTCTGTTTTAATTTTTTCTTACAATTCTATTGTTGAATGTAGTCATTTTAGGGCCGGTGACAACAAGGAATGTTGAGTAGCACCAACACTATTATTGCACTCAACCTCCCAGTGCTGCATTATTGGCATTTGAAGATTGATGTGAGCTCACTTGCATACTTTTGGGAGTGATTTGGTGGGTTGGTACCTTTTTTTTTTGTTAACTGAGAAGTGTATAATTGTCATTCTGGCTCAGTTAATGTCATATACAGCTTGGAGTCAGATAGTTATAGGTTCAAGCTCCACCACAGGACTTTGGAGCATAATTTAGGTTGAAACATTTAGCTAGCATTGCAGCCTTTCTGACGCCTTTTAAACTGAGCAACACCCCCCCTCCCCCCTACCCCCCCAGGTCCAGGTAGATGTAAAAAAAAATCCCATGGAAAATTGGGGCGGTGTCCTGGCCAACATTTATCCCTTAACCCACAAATCAGATTAACTGATCATTTATTCTATTTGCTGTTTGTAGGACCTTGCTGTGCACAATTTGGCTGCCACTGGCCTACATAATGGTGAGAGGTCGCACAACACCAGGTTATAGTCCAACAGTTTTATTTTAAATCACAAGCTTTCGGAGTTACAACTCCTTCGTCGGGTGAAGTGAGGAGATACAGAATCGTCAAAGCATATATAGATAGAGAACAATGCATGTGTAACTTACAATTGCAGACAACTGAATTCAATCAACCTGACTGTTTATCTGCCGAGGTGTGATAAAGTTAATCAGGTCAGCCAGGAAGGTACCACATCAAAGACATAGCAAGATACAACTGAGACAATGAGGTGGAATCGCATGGGGTCTAACGTGTCAAAAGCTGCCGTCTGTATGTAAAACGATTAACTTTAAAATTTTTACTTTTTTACTGGGAATCACATCTGTGAACAAGCCAACGACGACTCGAGTCCGGATCACGTCATGTATCGTGACATAAACCCAAGATCCCGATTGAGACCGTCTACATAATGGTGACTGCACTTCCAATAGCAATTTATTGGCTGTGAAGTGCTTTAAGATATCCTGAGGGCATGAAAGGTGCTCTATTAGGGTTTTTTTTTCTCCCCCTTTCTTTCAATTGGCAAAAGCTGAATGGTACAGCAAACCATCTTTTTTAAAAATTAAGCTCAAAGTGGACTGGTGGCAGTTATGTGGGTGGTAATGAGAAACAAAAATAGTGTGAGACCTCGGGTTGCCAACTCTGGGTGTATTCCTGGAGGTTTGATCATGTGGTCATTAATCACGTGATGTTTGCCCACTGTTTGCAAATGTCACTGCAGGAGTGTCTCTATCACCGAAAGCCGAATAAAATATTTTAGCCTTTTTGTTTCAAAGAATACAAAGATTTCAGTGAGATGAATTGCAACATATAAGTCAAAGCAAGTCTGGGTAATCAATTTCCTGAGCTGCTTTTGGGTTACTGCTGAATTTTTTTCTACCAAGAGAAAACCTTCCACTCTTCCAAATCCTTTACCCTCTCTCTCTCTCTCTCTCTCTCTCTCTCTCTCTCTCTCTCATATTCCCTGTTTTTATCCCTCACATTACCTATATTTTCCATCACACCTCACTGCAGTGCCCTTTGCTTTTGTCCATTATCCTGGCTTTGCCCCTCTCCATTCCTGTCGGTCAATTGCCCTAACGTGGCCGATCTGGCGCAATCTCCTTTACAGGGCTCCTGTAATTTAATTTAAATTGAAGGGAGAGTTGGAATGTGCAGGGCCAAATGTTAATTTTTCATTTTTAAATTCATACTCTCCATCCCCACACTGTGTAGGGTCATCCCCACCCTCCCAGCTATTGGCTGGATTGTATTGTCTTTGTGATGATGATATTTCTCAGATTTTCTCGCATCTGTTTGAAGTGCACAGGAGAGAAGTTCTGCTCTTCTCCTGGGTTGCTAGCAGCAGGATCCGGGAGGGTTGGCCACCCTAGCATGACCACCACTTGCCGGTGATCTAGCTAAGGACTAGACTGAGCAGGAACACAACAAGCTTGACACACATTGTGGCACCATCATTGCTTTTGTGACTCGTAACGTTTTGAGAGGAAAGGCCTCATGCCTTAACTTTTTTTTTTGTAAGTAATATTTTAAGTGAATGACCTCTTTGCTGAAAAAGCCTCTGAACAACTGAAGTCTGTCCCGAGCAGGAGTTAAATGTGGCAATTGAAACGGCACCATGCCAGAATCACTCTGGATTGATGGTTCTAATTAATTGATTTCCTTTGCACTGAGTTTAGTAACTCTTCCAAACCACCTTTCTCTAGTGGCTTCATTGGCAATCACTGTTTAAGCAATTTTTTTAACATCCAAGTGGATGAAATAATGTTGTATTTAATTAGAATTCTCTGGAACTGCTATTTTAAAAGCGATACTAATGGTAAGATCCATCTCTCGAGAATCAACTGGTAAAGTTGTTCTGGCTGGAGTGCATTTGATTAAACTACAGTAATTTCTTTACCCAAACAGTGGTGAGAGTGTAGAACTCGCTACCACAGGGAGTGGTTGAAGTGAATAATATAGATGCATTTAAGGGGCGGTTAGATAAGCATATGAGGGAAAAGGGAATAGAGGGTTATGCTGATAGATTTAGAGGAGGAAAGACTGGAGGAGGCTCGAGTGGAGCATAAACGCTGGCATGGACTGGTTGGGCCGAATGGCCTGTTTCTGTGCCTATCCTATGTAATAAAATTTAAAGTGAAAAATGACTGTGGTTTGCATATTCAGTTACTAGAATTTTTGGAGCA
This sequence comes from Squalus acanthias, assembly GCA_030390025.1. Taxonomy (NCBI): domain Eukaryota; kingdom Metazoa; phylum Chordata; class Chondrichthyes; order Squaliformes; family Squalidae; genus Squalus; species Squalus acanthias. Next base: position 173,589,934 of record CM059427.1, on the reverse strand, counting down.
TGTAAAATTAGTAAATGTGCATGCATCTTGCTCATACATGCAAATAGCATTACTATATGATGATTCTATGAATGAGTTTCTGACCTTGTATCCTCTCCATCACAAAGCAAAGACTACATACTTCAATTTCCAAAACATTGCCTACATTCATTCCTACTTCAGCCCATCTGCCACTGAAATTGTCTTCATTCATGACTCGATTGTTCAAATGCTCTCCTGGACAGCCTCCCATCCTCTACTTTGGTAAGGTTCTGCTCACCCAAAACTTTGCTGCCATCACCCCTGTCCTTGCTGACTACAATCTCCTGGTCCCCCAGCACCTCAAATTTAAAATTCTCATCCTTGTTTTAACATAGAAACATAGAAGATAGGAGCAGGAGTAGGCCATTCGGCCCCTCGAGCCTGCTCCACCATTCAATGCGATCATGGCTGATCATCCAAATTCAGTACCCTGTCCCTGCTTTCTCCCCATATCCCTTGGTCCCTTTAGCCTTAAGAAATATATCTAACTCCTTCTTGAATATATTTAATGAATTGGCCTCAACTGCCTTGTGTGGTAGAGAATTCCACAGGTTCACCACTCTCTGGGTGAAGAAATTCCTCCTCATCTCAGTCCTAAATGGCTTACCCCTTATCCTTAGACTATGATCCCTGGTTCTGGACTCCCTGGCCATCGGGAACATCCTTCCTGCATCTAGTCTGTCTAGTCCTGTTAGAATTTTATAAGTTTCAATGAGATCCCCTCTCATTCTTCTAAACTCTAGCAAATATCTTTCCATGACCTTAAACTCTCTTTCCCACCCCCATGTCTATAACCCTTTCTCTTTTTCCCTCCCTCCTTCCCCCCCACCCCAACTTTTGACAATCATGTCTTCAGCTGGTTAGGCTCCTGGTCTGGAATTAGTTTCCCAAACCACTACTGTCTTTCTATGTCTCTCTCCTTTTCACACCCTCCTTAAAACCCATCCATTTCACCACCCTGTTGGTTACCTCACCCAATATCTGCATCCTTTGGCTCAGCATTGGGTTTTTCCCTTGTTGCTCCGGTTAATGCCTGAAGATATTTTTCTATGTTAAATGTACTATATAAATGGTTGTTTTTATATTTAATTATATGGAACAACATTACCCAAGTGTAAACACTTGAGGTCACTTAAATGTAAGTGAAGTCCTAATCTACATCCCAAATAGTCAGAGTGACAGAATAGCAGAGATGTAGGCTAATTTCTGAGGTACAAAAACAATAGGGCAGTAATAGTAGGGGATTCCAGCCAATTTGCGCAGAGCAAGCTCCTACAAACAGCAATGAAATAAATGACCGGATCATCTGTTTTAGGTGTTGGTTCAGGGATAATGTTGGCCAGGACACTGGGAGAACTTCCCTGCTCCTCTTCAAATAATGCCATGGGATCTTTTGCATCTACCCGAGCGGGCAGACAGGATCTCCGTTTAATGTCTCCTCAAAGACAGCACCTCCGACAGTGCAGCACTCCCTCAGTAATGCACAGAAGTGCCAGCCTAGATTATGTGCTCAAGTGGGGCTTGAACCCATGACCTGCTGACTCATTAGCAAGAGTATTAGTTTTGCCCACATATTTAAAGAATTGTAAATACATGAAGACTGCAACTTGTACCCTAAAGTTTACTGGATAGTTTGTCAAGAAACGAGCTTGGATCTACTTTTCTATAAACTGCTGATTTGAAAGTATTTAAACCACAGCCCATTTAGATAACTTTCAGCAATCCAGTCTAACCAAAAAAAAATCTCTTGGCAATGACAATGCATTTTTAGATAAAATTTGGCAGCCTATTGATTGATTGATTCTATAAAATGAGTATTAAAAATTAGTTTTATGCTTGGCCCAGGATTTTCTATTCTATGATGTTTAGATCTGGAATTCTGTGTACTGGAATGAATGGGAAGAGGTTTGATCCATTGGAATCTGAATTTCCTTTTGATACTCCAGTATGATTTCTGGAAGTCTTTATGCTCCCAGCAACCACTGGGATCAAATTCACAAGATACCCATCCTTGTTGCATTTGCTTTAGGCTGTTCCCAGTTATATCAATTCTTTATACACTTTTTTTTCAAATGGAGCGGAGCTTTCTGCAATAGCAACTAATGATAAGGGAGTCGGTCTATTGGAATATACTTTTATCTGGAGTTCATTTTGTCAAAAATGCAATATCAACTATTGCCTGACCATAACTCCACCCTTCAGAATCCAGAAATGCAATTCAAGGCCTCTTAAGTACAAGTTGCCACTCTAACCATTCAGCTGTAAGAATGGAATCCTTTTGGTAAATATATTGTTGCATCAAGATCTGTAGATCTAAGCTGCATTATACTTCAAATTGTCACTTATACGCAGTTTTAACATGTATAATTATTGTGTAATCTTATTCTATAGAGTAATACATTAAAACTTCCACCTAGGCAACCTATGTGTTCAGCAGATTCTTCTGCAGCTTGCATAGACATTAGTAATTTTCCTTTAAGAACAGGAATGTCTGCACATTTAGTAATTGTGGCTTTGCAACAAAGAATAAACGGCTACCCTGAAACAAAAGCACTGTAATTCTAGATTTCTCACTCGTTAGAAGTCACAAAGTCAGTAATGTATTCTACAGACAAAATGCTTTTCTGTCCACAAAGGTTAAACCATTTTAGAGATTATATTTTGCTGCTGTTAATGGCTGGGCATACTCTCCTTTCATATAAACAGTGGTTTTCATAAACATAGCCAAAAAGTACTTTTGTTTTTTGCCTGGTATGGATTGGAATGGAATGTGACCCGTCAGTGGTTGTAGGGATCCTGAGGTCATTTTTGTTTCATTTTAGGCAGGTAATTTTTGTTTATAATTTAGGACATTAACCATATTCCAGAAAGCTGTAGAAAATGAGTTACAATCGTCATCAAACTTTTTATTACAAATTTTGTTGGGATCAAAATTTGGGCTTCCCTACTTGTTATAGTGGAACTATCTACATAGGCCTGTAATTTCCGATAGGAGGCTTCCTGCGTGCGGATGCCTCCTATCGGGGGGGGGGGGGGGGGGGGGGAAATCTATGAAATTACCTGAGGGCTCCCGAGGTCCGGACACTTCCGCTCCTGGGTGCCTCCACAGTCGAAATGCGCAGGGCCCATGTGTCCCAGGGGCGCATGCAGTTCGCAAGCGTCCCTGGGATCACATGGGCCAGGCGAGCCAATGAAAGAAGCGAATCTCACTTCATACTTTTGACAGATAAATCTGTCAAAAATATGAATGTAGATCACCCCAAAAAGACGACTTTTTTTTAGAAAGTCACGTTTTTAAAATGAGTTAAAATTACATTAAATTAAATATTTTAAATAAAAATATTTTGAGAAAAAATAATTCGTTTTTTACAGGGCTAAAAATAAACTTTTTTTTAAAGTATTAAATTAAGGAGGGAAAATACATTTTTAAAACTTTTTTTAAACACTTATGCTGATAAAAGCAGTCCTAGCGTCTGCTTTTACCAGGCGTAAGATTTCTAAGGGTTTTCAGAGGATTCTTGACCGATCAGAAATACCGGTTTTCAGCTCATGCGCTTCGCATGCCTGAAACCGGCATTTCTGATGTCCCTATGGGTGTGTACACACCCATAGGCATCGGAAAATACGGGCCATAATCTTGTGTGTATTAATGCTGGCCTTCACAATGGCTCCAAGTTTATCCACTGTTTAGCTGAAACATGTAGCCCTGGCAAGTCCTACATTTTAATCCCCCAGTTTACACTGAATTAGCTGATTTTAGTCAAGGCAGTGGTAAGGGCAGTGCACTTTAGTGTTCACAGGTTAAGGAGGGGAAAATTAGCTAGGGTTCCTACTGTTATCAGTCAAATTTTGTTTGAACTCTGCTGCCCAATCCTGCCCTCAGACATGCAAAGAAAATAGTAAGTGGGGACAAGGGGGTCTTTTGGTTAAAAAAAACTGCACTGAGCGCAAGGCCTTTCTGGATCTGCCTCAGGTCTTAATAGTCCTGTGTAATTTTACACTTTTGTAATCAAGCCTACTATTATTTTGGAGCATTTGTGTATTTTTGTATGGGGATTGAATTTAGAGATGACTCTGGTTGGTATCTCTTGTAATTGAAACAAGAAAAACAAAAGTCTACTGTAATATAATCCTGCCTGGGCCATGGCTTGTACTACCATGATTCATCTGGATTGTGTTACAAAATCATGATCAATATGAAAGTGATTTTATATCTATTTCCTATAAAGTCTGCAATGATCATTTTAATGCTCCAATGTTGGGGTTGATTCCCAGACTAAAAAAGTAGTAGTTTTAGTTTAGCTCCCTCCTTTTCCACATAGTGTAAGCACTTAAATCTCCAAAGAATAACATTATACTGTAAAATAAATAATAGACACATATTCTAAATTTATCTGCCCTCAAGAATGAGGATCCGTATTTCATAGTTTTTTTTTAACAATTAGGAAAAAGCCTAAATTTTCAATATGGGCTAGATACTAGAAGAACATGTATTTTTATAGCCTCTTTAAAAATAATAAAGCTGGTTCAAGGTGGAAACTGAGCAATAACAGACCAGTTAGGAGAAATGACTGAAGGCACATTCAAAAGCATAATATGAGGGAACTTTTAAAAATCTGGGAGAAGCAGCAGCAAGCTGGTTTAGTGAGGGAATTCCCGAGAGTTGAGCGAAGGTGGCTGAATTTTGAACCATCACTGGAGGGGGAGGGAAATGCCCAGAAATCCAGAGTTGAAGGGACATGGGATGAAGGAGTTTGGGGAGATGGGCTAGGGAAATGAAGGGGTTTGTAAACAATAATTTTGATATCCGTGCATTGGGGGGAAGAGGAGTTAATAGATGTCGACAAGGACAGGGTTGATAGGTTAGTGACACTGAAGAGTGGTTTAGGATGCAGGCAGCAAAAGTGTGGATGAGTTGAGGTTTATATTTGGTGAAGCTTAAGAAGCAGTTTGAGAAATTGATGCTTGAAGTTACAAAAGCATGGATCCAGATTTCCACTACATATTTAATCATTCCAAATGTTTGTATTGTCGGAGGACAGCCAGCTGGGCAAGTCCATTTAGTAGTTGCTGCTGTTCCTCTAATTTTCTCTCCATTTTCAGTAACACTGTTTTGGCAAAGGAAATTGATCTGTGTGCCTGAAAGGAAACATTTACTCTCTCCATTTTTTTTTTTTAGAAACTTCTATATATTGAGCCCTTATCCTTTTTAGAGAATGCTTTTTCCAGATGTGATAGATATAATTTAAAAAGCTAGCTGACCTCACATGGTGTTGCTCACAGGTTGTAACATTCAGTTGCTCATATGGGGCTGGCTCTATTTAATCTAGCCAAGCTGATTGAGGCCATTGCTCAACTACTTTTTTTGTGTGGAAATGATCTAACTGGAGGTCACTCAGACTAATGGTTGTTGCTAAGAGAACTTTATTTTGACTGGCGATTGATTGACAATCCCCAGCTCCTCCCCTGATTGCAATTACTTGTCTAACGTGTGCTGAGGCGTAGATCTTTTGGAAGAACTGACTGCACATTGTAAATCAGGTGGGACATAAACTGTATTCCAGATCCCCATCATGTCCGCAACCTAAACCTTGTAACTATTTCTTAACTGACTTAAAAACTAACTTGGGCACCTGTTCAATTTTTAATTTGCTGTTTTTTTTTTCTTTTTATGCCAGTTTATAGATGAAATATAAAGATATTGTTTAAAAAAAAAACACATTCGTTCTGAAGGTATTCAAGTTGACACATTGTGAGTCACTTATGAAGTTGTGCCACTGACGCTGTTCATCCTGGGTTCCTGCCAATTGCAGAATCGGACCCAGTGATTTTATTTTAAAAAAGCAACAATCAGTGGTGTGGGCACTGGAATACACATTTCTGAAATCAATCTTGCCATTGTAACAACAGAAAACGCTGGAAAAACTCAGCAGGCCAGGCAACATCCGTGGAGAGAGAAAGAGAGTTAACGTTTCAGGTCGAAACCCTTCGTCGGATGGGCTTTACCATTTACTTCGTATGCTTTGTTAAAATCAACAGCAAAAAGGTGCTATGGCTTTAATTTTAACATTGACAAACAAGTAGTCCGTGGCATGGTGTGATAATGCATGGGATGATGTGGTACTGAGCTCGACAGACTTGGAAAGATCCCAAGTTGGTCCCTGGACTGCACGGAGTTAAAGAATCTCCACCATGGAGACCATGTAATTGGCTTCAGTAATGCCAGGCTGGAAAAAAGAAAGCTTTGTCTTGCACTTCTTCACTGGCTCCCACTGGAAGTGCGTGGATCTTGGAGGGTGTCAGGATTGTGCGATGCCTGCCTCCAGACACTCAAGAATGAAGTATAGGAAGGCTGCTGCTATCCACTAAATTTAATTTTGTGCACGTCCCTGCTTTCAGAAGAAATGGGGTGAGGGAAGAAAATATTAGAGGCAGGTGAAGAGCAGATAAATTCGAGCATTAACATTACTCATGAATGGCATAGATCAAGACAACTCCATTTAATTTCAGTTTGCAACAGCTCATGTCAATCTCAAGCTTGAGCTCCACAGCTTACTCTTATGGCAACAGTTTTTTTGAAGCAATGCCCACATTTTGTGAATAGTCAAACACATGTGCTTTTAGTTTGTTGGCTGCATAATTCTCAATCAAAATACAGGTGTCTGGCTGAATGGGAATGTGTTTTTGTGTTCTGAGGATACAAAATATAATAAATGGGCAGACGAACGACTAATACTAAAACAAAACATTTAAGGGTATGAAAAGTGGGAATTGATCTGGATGTTTTTGGAAGATATTCCAGTGGTAACTGAAGCCTGTACATGGAAGCTTGTTGATTTTATACGATGCAGGGGGAGCCATACATCTTATTTCACTATAAAATACTGAGGTTCCAGCTGTTCTGTGGCAAACCTATTAGTGTGCACCTGTGGTTAGTGTCCTGCAATAGTATACATTTTACTGTTTTGCTAAGAGCTGCTTCTTAAAATCAGTTGTAAATGATCTATGGCAGATGTGCCTCTTTAAATTTAATTTCTCCTCCTACAAAATCCTTTTGCTTTGTGGCAAGTTTCTAGAACTGTTGGATTTAATTCTCTAAATTGATTTTGGTTTCAAATGATCTGGTGATTTTATAATCCGTTGTAACTGGCCTGTTCAAAGTCATTCAGCAGCTGCATCCTCCCCCTGTCTGTGTGTGTCTCTCTCTCTCTCTCTCTCTCCCCCCGCCCCCCCGGGGTGTGTGTGTCCCGTCTCTCCGGTCATTTATCTCATTGCTCTTTGTGGAGCCTTGTTATGTAAACATTGACTGCAGCATTTCCTTGCATTACAACAGTGACGACACTTAAATATGTCATTGCCTGCGAAGTGCCTTAAGACATCCTCTGGTTGTGAAAGGTGCTATTATAAATGCAAGTTTGTTTTTACAAAATGTTCATCATTTGTCATCTCTAAATTTACCAGCTAGTGACCATGAAATTCTGTAAATAGTTCAATTTATTGTTCCTGTATCTGTGCCTTGGGGGATTTGTTTCAATAATGGGAATTATTTGTAGATGTAGAAGAACTGCCATATTGCTGTTCATTTATTGTATGTTGCAACTCCTCTCAATTACTACAACAACAACTTGCATTTTATATAGCGTTTTTAATGTATTAAAACTTCCAAATAGAAGAATCAAGATCTAAACAGTGAAATGCCATCTGCAGTATATAAAATTGCTGCATCAACGATGCATTTTTTTCTCTTGGAAAATAACTACTGAAGAACTGAAAACCACCTTCAACATCTTGGAGCTTGCAATTAGACCAATGTCTTGCATGTTTTAAATCTAAATTGAATTAGATGTTGAAGTGGGGGGAAAAACTGCAGTTATTCAAGGATTGAAGATGGCTTCAGATCAGCTATGGTCTCTGCTTTATATTCTGCCATACACTGCACAGTGTAATATCTGGGCCCCAGTATTTTAATGTGGGGAAATATACAAATGCTTAGCGTGTTTATCTAAAATTCTCCTTTCCACTATTGTAGGGGGGTCATTAACCCATTTATTTTGTGTTTACGCTTCTGCTAAAATATTAGTGGCATTTCAGATGGATGTAAGTCAAATAATGCAGTGCAATTTCAGGGCCTTGAGGAATATATAGGCTACATCCTTGGAAGATGTATATTTTTCTGATGGCAAAACTTTGGGAGGAGGAGGAGGATTCGAGGTTGTTTTGTCTGCACCTGTTGTCTATGCTGGATTTTTAAATTTGATATTGCTGTAATGTTAGATTCAGCTTCTGGTTCACAGGGTAACTAGGATTGAGCAATAAGTGCGGCCTTGCTCGTATTACCTACATCCCGAACAATTTTTTTTTAAATTCTCTAGCTGTGATATTTAACTAGATTTTGGCCAACAAAAGGTGCACTTTGGTTCATCGGGGACAAGAGGTCTGCTAACTGGATTGATCAGTGATGCTGAAACTAAGAAAATCTGGTGCCAAACATGAAAATTGTAATGAGGATGAAAAGGCTTGGGGATGTGTTTTGAGGATTGTTCAAGAGATTATTTTCTCTTTTTATTTGTTAACCAGGAGTAAAAAAGGTAGATACAGGTATTGTATAAAATCTCTGTGCAGTTTGTCTGGATACTTAAAAAAATATACATTGATGATCCAGGGTAGTTGGTATAAAAACAGAAAATGCTGGAAATTCTCAGCAGCATTTGTGGAGAGAAACGCAGCTAACATTTCAAGTTGATTCAGGGATTTTGTCATTTAATGAATCCCTGTGACAGACCTTCCCTTTTGTTCTTTTGCTGACTCTGTACTTATAAACTGCTACATTTCCAACTTCTTCCAGGTCTGATGAAAGGTCATCGACTTGAAACATATTGGCCCGTAATTTCCGATAGGAGGCTTCCTGCATGCGGATGCCTCCTATCGGGAAAAAATCTACGCCCTTACCTGAGGGTTCCCAAGGTCCAGCCATTTCCGATCCTGGACACCTCCACGCCGAAATGCGCAGGGCCCACGTATCCCAGGGGCGCATGTGGTTCGCAAGCGTCCCTGGGATCACATGGACCATGGGGAGCCAATGGGAGAAGGGAATCTCCCTTCATACTTTTCAGATAGACCTGTCAAAATTATGAATGGAGATCACTGAAAAAAGACACAAACATGAAATAAATTTTAAAAACCATGTTTTTAAAATGAGTTAGAATTACATTAAATTAAATATTTTAAACAAAAATTAAAATTTTTGAAAAGTTTTTTACCGGGCTAAAAAGCTATTTTAAAATTATAAATGAGGTGGGGGGAAAAATTATTTTTTTAAAACTCTTATGCTGGTAAAAGCAGGCCTTACGCCTACTTTTACCAGGCGTGAGATTTTTAAGTGATTTCAGCAGGCGGAGGTTCTGCAGAAAGCGGAACTCTTTTTTTTTTTCTCCCCGCCCCCCCCCCCCCCCCCCCCCCCCAGGCAGAGACCCTTCTCTAGGGCAGGCGTCCGATCTGTCAAGAGGATTCTTGACATCAGAAATGCCGGTTTTCCGCGCATGCACTTCGCATGCCTGAAACCGGCATTTGCAAGGTCCCTACGGGTGTGTACACAGCTCGTACACACCCGTAGGGATCGGAAAATACAGACCATTAACTCTGTTTCTCTCTCCACAGATGCTGCCTGACCTGAACCTGAGTATTTCCAACATTTTCTGTTTTTTTAATTTCAGATCTGCAGTATTTTTCTTTTTATTCTAGGGTAGTTAGTATGTTGGGTACAGTGTGCTATTTCGCAATGGTCACGATGATCTAACAATCCCATGAAGTGTGGTTGGGTAAGGGTCATCAGGGGCCTGATATAATGATCAATGTTCTTTGCGGAGCATTGGGGAGGTGGTACTATTTAGTGGCCCCCTTTTTGACTTTCTTGATGGGTGGTTTGGGTCTTTGTGGGAGGTGCATGTGTTTGGCTCCCCAGGAATGGTTTGCAGGCTGCCTAGTATTTACCAAGTTCCAAAAAGGGAATTCTGATTGGAATATGATGCCGAGAAGTTCCACTCATGCATGTGGAGGGTAATAGTCCACAGTGAGTGACGCATTGTCTTGCAGCTAACCATGACTGTGCTACTGTTCATGTTGTAGTTTGGTCGCCCATGGGGAAAGAGCAATTGGATAACTCTTTCAAAGATGGACGAAAGGCCTCCTTCTGTGCTGTAAGATTCTGTGAAGCTCGCCTCTCCAATGAACCTGAGTGCCTCTCTTACTGCCACAAAAACATATTATAAATGTAACCCCCCCCCCCCTCTAAAACAATGTGTCTTGGAAACATGCCACTTGGTTCCACAAAATTATTCAGTCAAGATGTTTAATGCTGAATTTTTTGATTGTCAAAGTACAGCCGAACCCTGATATAAATAGACGACTAGTTTGCCAAGAAATGTTGTTTAAATTGGGTTAATGCTTGAATCAGGATTCTGTATACCACAGAAAATCTTTGTATCACAGGCAATCTTAATCCATCATCAGCAATTCAAGTTAAACAAAAACAGCAGTTTCAAGTTAACTAACATATTATACACAGATGTACTTAGATGTCAAAAAAAAAAATGATCTGTCTCTCTGAAATTGTTGATGGTGGTTTGAAAGTATTTTATAGCACTGGGCATTTTGTGTTTGTCGCATTTATACACGAGGAAGCGATTTGGTCCACAGGAATTCTGCTCAGTGGGAGAAATTGGGAAGGGGTTTGGCTCATTTAGTGCTCCATGTTTTGGATTAGATATGTTAGATAAAAGATTAATTCCAGACAAATAGATCTCCTGATCCAAGCATAGAATTCCCATGAGCCATGTTCTTTACTGTTAATTTTCATTCTGTACGATCCACTGATCTGCACATAACTGTTAAAGTTGGGGCAGGGTGTTGCTGAAATTTCTTGGGGGTGACATGCTGAATTCCAAAGGAACTGTCGGAGATCTAAGGCGCTGGGTCTCATTTCCTGGAAATCCAGTTTGACTTCTGTCTGCCCCTGAAGGCAAATAATAAGGTAGTACTAGGAATGGGGACTCCCTAGGTTGGGAGTTCCAACTTCCACTCCACAGTAGGGACCTGGCATTGCAGTGGTGGCTAGTATACCCAGTTAGGTGAGGGGCAACAGCCTTTGCAGTGGATCATGCGGGCTCCACTGGTGGAGCTTGGACCCTTCAAACAATTACATTTTTTTTTAGTTCCATCAGAATAGCCCCCTTGCTCAGGCGACTGAGGACCGTTGCCGGGGTCAAGGAATGGGCCTGGGCAGCACTTCCAAGGGGTGAACAAGGTCAGAGTTTCCAGCAGCACGGGGAAAGCGTGTGACATGCTAATGAGATACTCTTCCACTGACCCTGCAAACTCTGGGCTCAATGCTGCAGGACACAGTTGTCTGTGTATTGGGTCCAGAGCAATTGTGGAGCCAGAGTCCTAATCAGGCATATAATATTCCATGGTTTATAATTTTCTGTTATTCAGTTCACTACACACGGTTTGTCTTTCATGCAGTAACCAGTTGTGTTGGGCTGATTAATTTTTATACAGGCAGAATAGAATAGAATTTCCTGGCAAAATAATTAGGATTCAACTGTCAATTTGTGGACAGATGTGGGCATCAACATGATTGTGAGGGTCATGGACAAGGTGATGTATGGCAGAAAAAGAAGATAAAATAGACAAGTGTAACAGACACTGTATTCTTCCAGATTGTTTGAAAAGGTTCTTTTCTCTTGGAATGGGAATAGTAAACTGGGGCACTTTTCTTTACTAATTTTCTATTCCCTTCCCCAGGCTCCACCTCCCTTACTAAAGGTGTACACTCCTGCTGAGGTATGGCTCCATGGGTGTCAGTTGCCCCCTACCCCCCTCACCTCATTGAGAGCCTGGACAGTAAGATGGCAGGCTATTCAACTGCATGGCACATCACAATGAAACTAAATCTCCTCTGCGTTGCCAGCAGGAGTTATCCGGTAGGAATTAAGATCTGGAGGCCTGGCCATTTTTTCCCCCCTCTCCCTAACCCAGGGATTAGAGGCCAGTTGTAGCAAGCGTTCTGCTGCCTCAGCTACCTTGGTTTAACATCTCTTAAAGACAGCAGTACTGCACTGAGGGAATGTTCTAACAAAATAGGAAAATATACAAATGAAAATATTGCTATCAAGATAACTAGCCAGCATCTTGATTATCTGTGCAACAGAAGCTGACATTGGACTTTGTTTTGTTCCATGAGCATGAACAGTGTGTTCACTGTTCAAGAAAACTGTAACACTCCTTGTAGGTCAATAAAGTGCTTTAACACTTGTTGGGAAAGTGAGTAAAACAAGGGTGGGTCACATCATAAACTCCTATTATTATGGTTTCTTGAAGGTGACTTGAGTAACTGATGTGCTTTACTTACCAAGTGATACTAGACACTTAATCTTACCTAAGGAATCCACTTGCTGGGGAGGATGGAAGGGAGGGGAATTAAAGGAATGCATCTTAATTGTTCTGCTACAAACATCAGTAAAATGTTAACTTTCAAGGTGGGTTCTTGCTCAATGGAGAAACTGGTATTTAGTACCCTCCCCTCCTGCCTTCCCTGGGTGTTTTTTTTTTCCCAATTTTCTTTTTTCTTGCTCCTCTCAGCTGCTCTCTGGCTATGATCACTGAACTTCACCTAGAAGAAAGTTCAAATTTCAGACATCCCTGGTCTCTAAGGCTCAGTATGAGCCACTGAGCTATCCAGGAGTATGAGGGCCTTACCAAGAATGAACCAGCATTGAGAGAGTGCCTTTCATTACCTCAATAACCAGAGCCCTTTAACACCAATGGGAGGAACGACTACAATGCACTTCAAATGATGTATTATTGATTGAATCTCTGTGTTCTGAGCATTTCTCTTCAGCCACCCAAAGGCAATCAAAAACCTGTTCCAGATAATAAGTGAGCACAAGGTACATCACCCAACATCCCACCTATCTCTTGTACACAGTGATATCGGTCTGCCCCAGAAACTCATCCAGCTCTCTTTTTGTCTATATATTGTGGAGCAAGGGGATACCTAGTTCTGGGGAAATATAGAAAGGGGTGGAGGAGCATCTTGTGGTTCAGTGTGTAAATGACCTGCCAATCATGCAATTGAGTAATACAAACGAGAAAGGTAACCAGTTCAATCTTTTGTGCTGGTTTCAGTTGGGGCAGCAGTAGAGACGCTGCAATTGGCTTCCTAGTCCTTGCTAAGAAAAGGAAAGATCATCTGGGTTCTTGCTCCTGTTTGTTATTCAGTGACCTTAGCTGGAAAGTACACGTATATGAATAGGAGGTGAGTCCACTGCTTCTTTCCAGTCATTTAGCCTGCTGACATTCACTGAGAATCGCACATAAAGAGTGGCTTCTTGGACAAGGTACTTAGGGTTGCAGGTACCTGAAACTGTGCACCGCACCAGTCATTGCATTCAGGAGAACAGGCGATAAGGAGGAGAAAACTGGTGTAGGGGGAATGCATGGTGGCAATGCAAGAGGAAAATAAGAATATTAGGTGTGGTCCTTGTAATATATGTGGGTAGAACAAATGAAGGACAGACATGATGGGCCGAAAATTGATCCCGGGACGCGAGAGTACGCACTGCATACTCTCGCGTATTCCCACTCCAATTGCCGGTTTTCTGCATGCCCTGCGCATGCGCTGAAAACCGGCAATTGCTCTTCCGAAAAGGGGGCGGGGCCGGAGTGCATCGCGTGCGCGCTACAGGCTGCGCGCACGCTGTGCACTTCATGCTTTGGACGCGCAGGTAAGTACTGAAGATTTTGGAAATGTAAAAAGGAGGAGTAAGACCCGCTTTTAAGAAGGTAAGTAGTGAATTAAGTATTTTTTTGAATTTTTTTTTACAGGTATATCTTTTTTATAGACTTTAAAGACAGGTAAGTTTATTTTTATAACTTTTTAAAAGATTTTAAATTTTTTCAAAAATTTAATTTTTTATTTAAAATGGTTAATTTAATTAACTATACTTATTTTATTAATGTGATGGGTTTTTTTAAAAATTTAATTGAGGTTTAGCTGTTATTTTGGGGGGGTGTAAGATTCATAAGTCTCTCAGCCATGCTGTGAGATTTATGAATGGAAGATGGTGTGCTGCCATTGGCTCTAACTGAGTCACGTGATCCCACAGCTCGCACGAATTAACTACGCCGCTGGGATACGCAAGCCCAGCACAGCTGATGTCTGGAACATCAATTTCGTGCGAGCTGGATCAGAAAAAGCATAAGCGAGGTGAGACATCGCGGGAAAGGCTTACCCCCGCGGGAACAGAGCGAGATCAATTTCTGGGCCGATGAGTTGCTAGTTCATGTGCTTGCTTTATTAGGCCAGAGTGAACTGAGCATGCTCATGACACACCATGTGATGATACATTACACTGCTTACCCCCTTTTTTTAAAAAAATGTATGTATTCCCCTCTCAAATACAACAAAACTATGGTCCCAGCATTACTTGTACCACATAACACAAACTCCTGGCTTTTTTTCTTTTGAATGAAATACAAATCCAGTTTAAGGACAGGTTTGCAGAGCCTTCCTGATCTCCTCTTTTCAGAAGGTTTTGGTGTTGAACTAATTTTCGGGCTGTTTTGTTTTGTTTTGGTTCCGAACTCAAGATGATCCTGTTTCTATATCAGACTTGTGTGAACCTGGTACTTCAGTTACTGAAGTCTGAACTGAGTCAAACTCATGCATGTGTTCATGGGTTAAAGGGACCGCGCACTAAAAGAAACAGACCACGCAGAACAAAGCGCAGCTTACAGGGAACATTGCCAGCAATGCCTTGTTTTATATATTTATAAAAAAAAAAAAATAATTCTCATCCTTGTTTTCAAATCCCTCCATGGCCTCGCCCCTCCTACAACCCTCCATCTCCTCGTGTGGCTCGTTGTCAAATTTTGTTTGTTAACGCTCCTGTAAAGCGCCTTTGGGCGTTTTACTAGTTAAAGACGCTATATAAATGTTGTTCATTGCACCTTATTCTGCAGGGTGGTACTGCTACCACAAAGTACTGACTATTGGTTGGACTTTGTCATGGTTAGCAAAATTTGTCTTTCAAAATCCAGCCCCCTGAATGGGATCCCTGCAACCTGCTGTTGCTAATTTATTTTTAAAAAAATGCCAGCAGTAAATATCGAGGAAACTCTCCATGTGAGGAAAGTTTGGTCTTGAAAGATTAGTTATGATAGATATGTAAATATTAATATCACAGCCGCTTTCCTCTTACCACCAATCCAGTTGCAGCACAAATGCTGAAATTGACGCCCTTTGCAAAGAAAAATTATATTGTGGTGTCAAAGGAAATGCTGGCCTGAAATATTCTTAAAAATGAAGTGCGATTACTTGCTGAAAGCAAGGGTATTGTACTGTTTTTATATTTACATGGGTGGCACTAAATACTAGTTTACATCCAGATCATTAGTTAGTAAGACAGTTTTACTGTTTCAAATTGTAATGTTTAGTTTCTTAACATAAAATGTGTATTGGTAGG
Organism: Squalus acanthias; assembly: GCA_030390025.1. NCBI lineage: Eukaryota > Metazoa > Chordata > Chondrichthyes > Squaliformes > Squalidae > Squalus > Squalus acanthias. Next base: position 173,574,389 of record CM059427.1, on the reverse strand, counting down.
GAATACATTTACGTGCATAGACTAAGCTGGGGTTGCTCTACTTGGAGCAGAGATGGCCAAGAGATTTGATAGAGGTGTTTAAAATCATGAAGGATTTAGATAGAGTAAATAAAGAGGCACTGTTTCCAGTGGCTGAAGGGTCGATAACAAGAGGGCACAGATTTAAGATGCTTGGCAAAAGAACCAGAGGTGACATGAGGGGAAAACATTTTTACACAACGAGTGGTTAGGGTTTGGCATGCACTGGCCTGATAGGGTGGTGGATACGGATTCAATAGTAGCCCAAATACTTGAAGAAAAAATTGCAGGTATATGGGGAAAGAACGGGGAATTGGGACTAACTGGATTACTCTTCAAAAGAGTCGGTGCAGACTGAATGGCCTCCTTCTGTGCTGTATGATTCTATGATCAAGTGGTTCAAGATCACTGTCCAATCCAGGTTAGTAAACAAAACTTCTTACAATTGATTTCATACGGATGGTCCCTGGATGTTCAGTATAACGTTCGGCCAGAATTCTCTCCGAAGTAGGTACCACCACTCTGTTTCCCCACTTGATACAACCTTGCTCACAAGACTATTCAGTACGACGGTTATGGAATGGTTTCAATTCTGTGTCCAGGCACTGATCAGTCCTATCCATTCAAGGTGTTTTCATACACGCTTTTCAGTACTGAGTCCTTTTTGAGTCTCATCTGCAATCTCCGTTGCATTCACGGGAAAGTCTTTGTCAACTGCACCTAGCGTGAAAATCTCACCTTCAGTCCCAACGCATGAGTCTTCATGTGGCAACCTGGACAAGGCATCTGCGATTGCGTTCTGCTTTGAAGTGTGATATTCAATCGTGTTGTCACAATATGACTACAACACTGCCCAACGTTGCATTCTTGATGCAGCCATTGCAGAGATGATAGATTTGGGCCCCAATATTGCTAGGAGCAGTTTGTGATCAGTTATCAGGGTAAACTTTCTGCCAATCAGGAACTATTAGAATTTCTTATTCCAAACACGATGGCGAGTGCTTCCTTTTCAATTTGTGCGTAGTTTCTTTTGGTCTTTGAGCGTTTGCGATGTTTCTCTTGGCCATCATCCATTGCGTGGCTGATGACCGCTCCCACACCGTAGCTGGAAGCATCACTCACTAACTTAAGCTCATGCTCTCTGTCGTGGTGCACTAGTAGATCATTACTCGAGAGACTTCTCTTACAAACGTTGTAAGCTTCCTGTTGCACTTTCGTCAACTTCCACTGGATGTCCTTCTTGAGCTCGTGCAATGGAGCCAACATGGTCGCTAACTCAGGTAAGAAACATGCGTAGTACTGGACCATTCCAAGGAAAGATCTTCACTCAGACACGTTCCGTGGCTTTGGAGCATTGATGACCGCATCAAACTTTTCCTTCCCTGGTTGCAAGCTATTTGCATCAACTTTCAGACCAAGGTGCACAACCTCGGGCTGCACAAAAGCACATTTGCTCCTTTTCAATTTGACATTGTGGGCTTTGAAGCCCTATATCTAACACTTTTAGATTTTCTTCCTCTCTGCTTGTTGCAATCAGCACATCGTCGTGGTTGCATAAGCAATTTGGAACTCCTTGCAAAATCTTATCCATCGTAGCCTGGAAGATTTTGGGGGAGGACTTTACACCATACGGCAGCTTGGTGTATGAATACAGCGCCTTGTGTGTGTTAATGGTGAGATACTGTTGACTCTCTTTGTCAACATTCAGCTGAGTGTAAGCGTGCAACAGGTCAAGCTTGGAGAAAATCTTTGACCCAGAGAGTGCTGCATACAAATCTTGGGATGTAGGTAACTGGTACTGTTCATTGTCAACTGCTTGGTTGATAACTTTGTAGTCACTGCACAAGCGTACAATTTTGTCTGCTTTAGGCACTACCACAATAAAATAGAACATAAGAACATAAGAAATAGGAGCAGGAGTAGGCCATTTGGCCACTCTAACCTGCTCTGCCATTCAATAAGATCATGGCTGATCCGATCTTGGCCTCAACTCCACTTTTCTGCCTGTTCCCCATAACCCTGGACTCCCCTGTAGTTCAAAAATCTGTGTCTCAGCCTTGAATATATTCAGTGACTCAGCCTCCACAGCTCTCTGGGGTAGAGAATTCCAAAGATTCATGACCTTCTGAGAAGAAATTCCTCCTCATCTCTGTCTTAAATGGGCAACCCCTTATTCTGAGACTATGCCCCCTAGTTCTAGATTCCCCCACTAGGGTAAACATCCTCTCTGCATCTACCCTGTCAAGCCCCCTCAGAATCTTATGTTTCAATAAGATCACCTCTCATTCTTCTAAACTCCAATGAGTATAGGCCCAACCTGCTCAACCTTTCCTCTTAAGACAACCCCTTCATCCCAGGAATCAACCTAGTGAGCCTTCTCTGAACTGCCTCCAATGCAATTATATCCCTTCTTAAATAAGGAGACCAAAATTGTATGCAGTACTCTAGGTTTGGCCTCACCAATGCCCTGTACCGTTATAGCAAGACTTCCCTACTTTTATACTCCAGCCCTCTTGCAATAAAGGCCAACATTCCATTTGCCTTCCTAATTATTTGCTGTACCTGCATGCTAACTTTTTGTTTTATATATGAGGACACCCAGATCCCTCTGTACTGCAGCATTCTGTTGTCTCTCTATTTAAATAATATTTTGCTTTTCCATTCTTCCTACCAAAGTGGATAACCTCACACTTTACCACATTATACTCCATCTGCCAAATTTTTGCCCAATCACTTAACCTGTCTATATCCCTGTGCAGACTCTGTGTCCTCTTCACAACTTGCTTTCCGACCAGCTTTATCATCAGCAAATTTGGCTCGGTCCCTTCATCCAAGTCATTAATATAGATTGTAAATAGTTGATTCCTGTGGCACCCCACTAGTTACAGTTTGCCAACCTGAAAATGACCCATTTATACCAACTCTGTTTTCTGTTAGTTAGCCAATCCTCTATCCATGCTAATATTACCCCCCAACACCATGCGCTCATATCTTGTGCAGTAACCTTTTATGTGGCACCTCACCGAATACATTTTGGAAATCCAAATACACTACACCTACTGGTTCCCCTTTATCCACCCTGCTTGTTCATCCTCAAAGAACTTAAGGAAATTGTGTTTGACAAATTTATTATTCATACAATCAAGCAGAGTCAACATGGTTTTATTATGATTTTCTAAATGTCCTGCTATTACTTCCTTAATAATGGATTCCAGCATTTTCCCAATGACTGATGTTAGGCTAACTGGCCTATAGTTTCCTGCTTTCTGTCTCCCTCCTTTCTTGAATAGGGGTGTTAGATTTGTGGTTATCCAATCTGCTGGGACCTTTTCAGAATCTAGAGCATTTTGGGAGATTACAACCAATGCATCCACTATCTCTGCAGCCACTTTTTTTTTAGACCCTATGATGCAGGCCATCAGGTCCTGGGGACTTGTCAGCCTTTAGTCCCATTAGTTTGCCTAGTACTTTTTCTCTAGTAATAGTGATTGTTTTAAGTTCCTCCCTCCCTTTTGCTCCTTGATTTTCCACTATTATTGGAATGCTTTTAGTATCTTCTACTGTGAAGACAGATACCAAATATTTGTTCAAAGTCTCTGCCATTTCTTTGTTTCCTATTATCAATTCCCCAGTCTCATCCTCCAAGGGACCAATGTTTACTTTAGCTACTCTCTTCCTTTTTATATACTTGTAGAAGCTCTTACTGTCTTTTATTTCTTGCTAGTTTACTCAATCTATTTTGTCTCTTTAGTAAACCGTTGCAAGTTTCTAAAAATTTCCTAATCTTCGCAACATTGTATGCCTTTTCTTTCAAGTTGATACCCTCCATAGCTAGCCACGGATGGTTCATCCTTCTCGTAGCGTCTTTTTCACTGGAATATATCTTTTTATTGAGAGTTATGAAATATCTCCTTGTCTGCCACTGCTTATTTACCATCTTAACTTTTTAAATCTATTTTCCTAGTCCACCTTGGCCAACTCTTCATACCTTTTGTGATTGCCTTTGTTTAAGTTTAAGACACTAGTATCAGACCAAGTTTCTCACCCTCAAACTGAATGTGAAATTCCATCATGTTATGATCACTCTTCCTTCGAGGATCCTTTACTATGAGATCATTAATTAATCCTGTCTCATTACACATTACCAGAACTAAAATAGCCTGTTCCCTGGTTGTTCCACAACGCATTCTTGTAAGAAACTGTCCCGAATGCACTCTGAACTCCTCCTCAAGGCTACCTTTGCCAATTTGATTTGTCCAATCTTTATGAAGATTAAAATCGCCCACGATTATTGCAGTACCTTTCTTACAAGCCTCCATTATTTCTTGATTTATACTCTGTCCTACAGTGTAGCTACTGTTAGGGGGCCTATAGACTACACCCACCAGTGACTTATTATTATTTCTTATCTCCACCCAAACTGATTCTACATCTTGATCTTCCGAGCCAAGATCATTTCTCACTACTGTACTGATCTCATCCTTTATTAACAGAGCTACCCCACCTCCTTTTCCTTTCTGCCTATCCTTCCAAAATGTCAAATATCCCTGAATATTCAGTTCCCAGCCTTGGTCACCTTGCAACCACATCTCTATAATGGCTATCAGATCATACTCATTCATTTCTATTTGTGCTGTCAATTCATCTATCTTGTTACGAATGCTACGTGCATTTAGATAAAGAGCCTTTAATTTTGTGTCTCCCATTTTTCTCTACTCTGACCCTATTTGCTGGTGCACTCTTATGCTGGTACGCTTTGTCCCTTCCTGTTACACTCTGGTTATCATTACCCCCATCGCTACCCTGCACTATTGCCTTGTCCTTCCTCTTCCTCTTTTAACTTTCTAAGTTTCCCCTCACCTGAACCTTCCCTCCCACACACTATTTATTTCGTTTAAAGCCCGACCTGGACACTGGTTCAAGTGAAGCCCGTCCCAACGGAACAACTCCCTCTTTTCCCCAGTACTGGTGCCAGTGCCCATGAATCGAAACCTGTTTCTCCCACACCAATCCTTGAGCCACACATTCAACTCACTGATCTTATTGACCCTATGCCAATTTACTCGTGGCTCAGGTAGTAATCCAGATATTATTACCTTTTTGTGGTTCTGCTTTTTAATTTGGCTAGCTGCTCATACTCCCTCATAGACTTACCTCTGTCGTTGGTACCTACGTGGACCACGACAACTGGATCCTTCCTCTCCAGCCCCGAGAGGCAGGCAACACAGCCTTTGGGACTCTCACTCTCAGCTGCAGAGCATAGTATCTATCCCCCTAACAATACTGTCTCATATCACTACTATGTTCCTTTTTACTCTCCCCCCCCCCCCCCCCCCCCCCCCACAACTGAATGCCCCCCCTGTACCACGGTGCTGTGGTCAGTTTGCTCATCCTCCCTGCAGTCCCTGCTCTCATCCACACAGGCTGCAAGACCGTCATACCTGTTGGACAAGTGCAAGGGCTGAGGCTCCTCCAATGCTACCTTCTGGATCCCCATATCTGCTTCACTCGTAGTCACATCCTCCTGTCCCTGACCACGGGCCAAATCTAAAGTATTTAACCTAAGGGGTGTGACTGCCTCCTAGAACAAAGTGTCCAGATAATTTTCTCCCTCCCTGATGTATCAGTGTCAGAAGCTCGGACTTCAGCTCATCAACTCTGAGCTGAAGTTCCTCGAGTCGCAGATGTGGTTGTTGTGGATCACACTGGGGTCCACCAGCTCCCATATGCTACAGCTGCAACACATCACCTGCCCTGCCATCTCTTGTATTTTATTTAACTAATTAGGTTTTCAGGTTTTGAAATACTAAATTGTCTAATAGTTTTTAATCTAGGTAATAACCTTGTTTTAATTTATTAAATTTTGTTATATGCTTTCGGTCTTTACTGTAACTTAGCCCACAGTCCTAATTTAACCCTAGTTATTTTTTTTATGTATCATAAATCTGGGTAGCCCATTCACTTTTGTCAGTTTTTACTAGCACTCCGTTCTCTGAGCTTCACTAGCTCTTCCTCCACCTGACTTTTCAACGCATAGGGGACCGGCCTTGCCTTGCAATAGACAGGCTTCACTTTGGACTTGATGCAGATATACCCAGTGATGCCCTCATAACTGTCTGAGAACATGCTTTTATATTTGTTCAACATTGTGTCGAGTCACTTCTTTGAAGCAACTACACTGCAGATGTTTTTCCAGTCTAGTTTTAACTTGCTCAACCAGTCTTTGCCCATGAGGGTTGGCCTGCTACAATAATAGGCAGCTTTACTGACTGGCCATTGTGTTGAACTGTACATTCCATTTGTCCACATGTCTCTAGGATTTCTCCGGAGTCGGTTTTTAATTCTACGGTACTCTTACACTCCTGATCTTGTTGAATGGCAGAGCAGGCTCGACGGGCCAAATGGCCGACTCCAGCTCCTATTTCTTATGTTCTTATGTGTCCTTACTCATGATGGAGCAGTCAGCGCCATGTTGCTACACATCAATATATTGCTTGTTGATCAAAGTTTTGTATGGAAGTCTTTCTCACGACTGCTAGCATTGCCGCTAGTGGCATAGATACTGTAGATGCCTAGTTCTTTAACATCTGGTGTGTTCACTTCAATATTGTGAACTCCTCCCTTTTGTTGTCTCTGCTTTGCATTGCCACTAGAAAGGTCCTTACTTCCTGCTTTAGATCTAGTTCTGCAAGCTGTTGAAATATGGCCTTGCTTCTGGCAGTGAAAACACGTCGCATTTCTGTATTGGCAGGACTGTGGCGAGTGATTTCTATTTCAGTGATAACAATTCACTGAACTGCTCTCACCGACATGCTTTTGACCCAGTCTCAGCGTTGGGTTCGGCGGTGGCTTTGTGACTCTAGACCTCCGCTGCACTAGTCACTTGAGTTGGACGGAGCTCCCTAGCATTACATAGATACATAGAATAGATACATAGAACAGTACAGCACAGTACAGGCCCTTCGGCCCTCGATGTTGTGCCGAGCATTGTCCGAGACCAAGATTAAGCTATCACACTCCCTATCACTCTGGTGTGCTCCATGTGCTTATCCAATAACCGCTTGAAAGTTCCTAAAGTGTCCGACTCCACTATCACAGCAGGCAGTCCATTCCACACCCCAACCACTCTCTGAGTAAAGAATCTACCTCGGACATCCCTTCTATATCTCCCCCCATGCACCTTATAGTTATGCCCCCTTGTAACAGCTGCCTCTACCTGAGGAAATAGTCTCTGAACATCCACTCTATCTATCCCCCTCATCATCTTATAAACCTTTATTAAGTCGCCTCTCATCCTCCTCCGCTCTAAAGAGAAAAGCCCCAACTCCCTCAATCTTTCCTCATAAGACCTCCCCCCCCAAACCAGGCAGCATCCTGGTAAATCTCCTTTGCACTCTTTCCAATGCTTCCACGTCCTTCCTATAGTGAGGTGACCAGAACTGCACACAATATTCCAAATGTGGTCTCACCAAGGTCCTGTACAGTTGCAGCATAACCTCACGGTTCTTAAACTCAAACCCTCTGTTAATAAACGCCAACACACCATAGGCCTTCTTTACTGCTCTATCCACTTGAGTGGCAACCTTCAGAGATCTGTGGATATGAACCCCCAGATCCCTCTGCTCCTCCACGTTCCTCAGAACCCTGCCGTTGACCCTGTAATCCTTATTCAAATTTGCCCTACCAAAATGAATCACCTCGCACTTATCAGGGTTAAATTCCATCTGCCATTTTTCGGCCCAGCTCTGCATCCTATCAATGTCTCTTTGCAGCCTACAACAGCCCTCCACCTCATCCACTGCTCCACCAATCTTGGTGTCATCAGCAAATTTACTGATCCACCCTTCAGTCCCCTCCTCCAAGTCATTGATAAAAATCACAAACAGCAGAGGACCCAGCACCGACCCCTGTGGCACACCGCTGGTAACTGGTCTCCAGTCTGAAAATGTTCCATCCACCACCACCCTCTGCCTTCTATGAGATAGCCAGTTACTTATCCAATCGGCCAAATTTCCCTCTATCCCACAACTCCTTACTTTCTTCATGAGCCGACCATGGGGAACCTTATCAAACGCCTTACTAAAATCCATGTATACGACATCAACTGCTCTACCTTCATCTACACACTTAGTTACCTCCTCAAAGAATTCAATCAAATTTGTTAGGCAAGACTTACCCTTCACGAATCCGTGTTGACTATCCCTGATTAAGTTGCCCCTTTCCAAATGGTCATAAATCCTATCCCTCAGGACCTTTTCCATTATCTTACCAACCACCGAAGTAAGACTAACCGGCCTATAATTACCAGGGTCATTCCTATTTCCTTTCTTAGACACCATCTCCATAGATAGAATGCAAAATTGCCCTATGTCAGATGTTTGGTTCGGAGTGTTCAGTAACTTGGACTGTGCATGCTCATCCGCCAGTCCATACACAATCTTATCTCAACACGTGATCCAAAAATGTGCCGAAGTTACAATGCAAAGACCAGTTCTTAAGAGCTACAGTGTACTCACTGATGGTTTTACTTTGTTTTTGGTTTCTGGTACCAAACTTGTAGCTCTCTACTATTTCTAATGGCTTTGGATCGAAATGGTCCTCGAGTTTCTCGACACTGTTTTCAAACAACGCATCCTTCTCTTTCCCTGGGGCGAGTAGGTTTGTCAATGTTCCATAGACATCTGACCCAATTTCCATTAGAAAAATTGCTTGCTTCCATTCACAAATTACTTTATTTTGAGCTTGAATATTCTCATCTGTACATTCGGTCTCCATGCTATTGGCCCCAAAAAATCTCGTCCATCCGCTCAATGTAAGAACTGAATGAATGGTTTGCGAGCTCGGTTGTATGTGCCAAAGCTTCCGATGAATCTCGTAGGTGCGGCTGTGTTTGTCCCGATCCGTCGAACAGTGACTCAGCACGCTACCTGTGTACCTGTGAGAATCAACGTCGCTGTTGCTGTATATATACACGCGCAGGTGAAGCACAGATAATTCTGCATATGGATTAACGGTAAAACATCACAAAAATTCAGGTTAGGTGTCACGAATTCACCTTAAATGTCCACTCAAAGGTTGAACACTGTGTCCTTCCATGATCCCTAAAAATGGCTTTGGGATCCCATCCTCATCACCAAAATGTAAAATGTGGGTAGAACAAATGAAGGACAGAGACAGGATGTGTTGCTCGTTCATGTGCTTGCTTTATTAGGCCAGAGTGAACTGAGCATGCTCATACCAAACCATGTGATAATACATTACAGTCCCTTGGACTTTAGAATGAAGCCCAACAGGATGGAGAGAGTGGAATTCTGCAAGGCTCTGATTGTAGTTTATGAAGTGCTTTGCATCATTTGGGGACAGAAAGGGCTATAGAACTGCTACTTCATTTTTTTGTTAACCTTTGAAAAGGAATGATTCTGAGATGGACACATGAATTGCAATGGTAATGACTCCTCCCCAAGCCCCAAACATCTTCTGTCCAGAAAGTACAAAGCACTTTATAGGTAGCACCAGTAAAATCAGTCTGACCTCTGTCTCGTCAGTCAAAAGTTAGTCCACAAGTGTTTATTAATGTGTGCCCTCACAACTGAAAATTCAGTGGAAAAAGTGTGGACGTCAGCTTAGCATAGGTAGCATAAGCAGAATATTTAGGGAACAGTGCTCATAGTATCAAAGTTTAGATTAGCTATGGAAAAGGACAGGGAGTAATCTAGAGTAAAAATACTTAATTGGAGGAAGGCAAATTTCAGTGGGTTGTGAACTGATCTGGCCCTGGTAAATTAGAATCCAAGATTGGCAGGCAAAACTGTAGTGGAAGAATGGGCTGCCTTTAAAGAGGAGATGGTTCAGGTACAGTTGCAGTACATTCCCACGAGGGGGAAAGTAGGACAACTAAAGCCAGAGCTCCCTGGTTGACGAAAGAGATAGAAAGTGAGATGAAGCAGAAAAAGAGCGCGTGTGACAGATGTCAGGTGGAGAATACAAGTGAGAATCAGGCTGAATATAGAAAGCTCATAGGGGAAGTGAAAAAGAAAGTAAATGGGGAAAAGAGAGTGGTAGCTAACATAAAAGGGAATTCAAAAGTCTTCTCTAGGCATATAAATAGTAAACGGGTAGCAAGAGGCGGGGTGAGGCCGATTTAGGGACCAAAAAGGAGACCTACGCATGGAGGCGGAGGGCATGGCTGAGGTACTAAATGAGTACTTTGCATCTCTCTTCACCAAGGAAGAAGATACTGCCAAAGTCATAGTGAAAGAGGAGGTAGTGGAGAGACTAGATGATAGAGGAGGTTCTAGAACGGCTGTCTGTACTTAAAGTTGATAAGTCACCAGGACCAGATGGGATGCATCCTAGGATGCTGAGGGAGGTTAAGGTGGAAATTGCGGAGGTACTGGCCATAATCTTCCAATCCTCCTTTAGATATGGGGGTGGTGCCAGAGGACTGGAGAATTACAAATGTTATACCTTTGCTCAAAAAAGGGTGTAAGGATAAACACAGCAACTACGGGACAGTCCGTTTAACTTCGGTAATGGGGAAGCTTCTGGAAACAATAATCAGGGACAAAGTTAACAGTCACTTGGACAAGGACAAGGACAAGTGTGAATTAATTGAGGCAAGCCAGCATGGTTTTGTTAAAGGCAAATTGTGTTTAACTAAATTGATTGAGTTTTTTGATGAGGTAACAGAGGGTTGATGAGGGCAATGTGGTTGATGTGGTGTACATGGACTTCCAAAAGGCGTTTTGACTAGTGCCACATAATAGGCTTGCCAGCAAAGTTGAAGTCCATGGAATAAAAGGGACTGGCAGCATGGATATGAAATTGGCTAAATGACAGGAAACTGAGAGTAGTGGTGAATGGTTGGTTGTTTTTCAGACTGATGGAAGGTATACAGTGGTGTTCCCCACAGGTCTGTACTAGGACCACTGCTTTTCTTGATTTTATATTAATGACTTGGACTTGGGTGTACAGGGCACAATTTCAAAATTTGCAACGGACAAAACTTGGGAGTATAGTGAACAGTGAGGAGGATAGTGATAGACTTCAAGAAGACCTAGACAGGCTGGTGAAATGGGCGGACACGTGGCAGATGAAATTTAACACAAAGTGTGAAGTGATACATTTTGGTAGGAAGAATGAGGAGAGGCAATATAAACTAAAGGGTACAATTCTAAAGGGGGTGCATGAACAGAGACCTGGGGGTTTGTGTGCACAAATCGTTGAAGGTGGCAGGGCAGGTTGAGAAAGTGGTTAAAGAACCATACGGGATCCTGGGCGTCATAAATAGAGGCATAGAGTACAAAAGCAAGGAAGTTATGATGAAATAACAACAGCAAACGCTGGAAAAACTCAGCAGGCCAGGCAGCATCCGTGGAGAGAGAAACAGAGTTAACGTTTCAGGTCGAAGACCTTTTTGTCAGAACTGGAAACACGCAGGAAATGGAATAGATTTTAAAGCAAGTTTAGGGGCTGGGAAAAGGGGAGGGGATGAAAAAACAAAAGGGAAGGTCAGTGATAGGATAGAAAGCAGGAGAGATTGAGAGACATTAAGAGATATTCAAGGCAAGAGGAGGTGGTAATGGGACAGGTTAAGGAACAAAGGATGGCTCTAGATGAAGTGTGAATTGTGCTGGCAGAATGAAGGACAGCTGCCATGTGGGAGGGAGGTGTGTGTGTGTGTGCGTGCGATGCTGAAAGGGGAGGTGAGGGGAAGATGCGTTTGGTGGTGGGATCATGCTGGAGGTGGCGGAGGATGATCTGTTGAATGTGGAGGCTGGTGGGGTGAAAGGTGAGGACAAGGGAACTCTATCGTGGTTCCGGGAGGGAGGGGCAGGGGTGAGGGCAGAAGTGCGGGAGATAGAACGGACACGGTCGAGGGCCGTGTCAACCACAGTAGAGGGGAATCCTCGGTTGAGGAAAAAGGAAGACATGTCGGAAGCACTGGTATGGAAGGTGGCATCGTCAGAGCAGATGCGGCGGAGACGGAGAAACTGGGAGAATGGAATAGAGTCCTTACAGGAGGTGGGGTGGGAGTAAGTGTAGTCCAGGTAGCTGTGGGAATCAGTGGGCTTGTAGTGAATGTTTGTCAATAACCTATCCCTGGAGATGGAGAAGTCGAGGAAGGGAAGAGTCTGAGATGGACCACGTGAAGGTGAGGGAAGGGTGGAAATTGGAAGCAAAGTGAATGAAATTTTCTTGTTCAGGGCAAGAGCAGGAAACGGCACCGATACAGTCATCAATGTACTGGAAAAAGAGGTGAGGGAGGGGACCAGAGTAGGACTGGAACAAAGAGTGTTCCACATATCCCGCGAAAAGGCAGGCATAGCTAGGACCCATGCGGGTACCCATAGCAACACCTTTGATTTGGAGGAAATGAGTGGAGTCAAAGGAGAAGTTGTTCAATGTGAGAACAAGTTCAGCCAGGCGGAGGAGGGTGGTGGTGATGGGGACTGGTTGGGCCTCTGTTCAAGGAAGAAGCGGAGCGCCCTCAGGCCATCCTGGTGGGGGATGGAAGTGTAGAGGGATTGTACGTCCATAGTGAAAAGGAGGCGGTTGGGGCCGGGAAATTGGAAACTGTTAAAGTGGTGGAGGGCTTTGGAAGAGTCGCGGATGTAGGTCGGAAGAGACTGGACAAGGGAGAAAAAATAGTCGAGATAGGAAGAGATAAGTTCCGTGGGGCAAGAACAGGCTGAAACGATGGGTCTACCAGTTATGATGAACCTTATGCAACACTGGCTCGGCCTCAACTGGAGTATTGTGTCCAATTCTGGGCACCGCACTTTAGGAAGGATGTGAAGGCCTTAGAGCGTGCAGAAAAGATTTACGAGAATGATTCCAGGAATGAGGGACTTCAGTTACGTGGATAGATTAGAGAAGCTGGGATTGTTCTCCTTTGAGCAGAGAAGGTTGAGAGGAGATTTGATAGAGGTGTTCAAAATAATGAGGGGTCTAGACAGTAGATAGAGAAACTGTTCCCATTGGTGGAAGGGTTGAGAACCAGAGGACACCAATTCAGGGTGGTTGTCAAAAGAACCAAAGGTGACATGAGGAAAAACTTTTTTACCCAGCGAGTGGTTAGGATCTGGAATGCACTGCCTGAAAGGGTGGTGGATGCAGACTCAATCGTAGCTTTCAAAAGGCAATTGGATAAGTACCTGAAGGAAAAATATTTGCAGGGCTACGAGGAAAGGGCAGGGGAGTGGGATTAGCTGAAGTGCTCTTGCAGAGAGCTGGCACGGGCACCACTGGCCTAATGGCGGCCTCCTGTTCTGTAACCATTCTATGATTCTATGAATATTGCTCTCCATGCCCCAAACTCCATGAGAAATGCCATGGGAGGCTAGGTTACGTTAAAAAGTAGTTGTCATGTGCACTACCAGTTTACTTCAATCTTACTGACACTATAGTATATAGCATATAAATCATGTCATCATAGTTATTTGTTTTTGACCAAGAGCTGCCACTTATTAACTATGCAGGTGATCCTGTGCTATGCTGCTTGGCTGCCTGTGCAGTTTTATTACAATCTCTTCTGGCCTTCAGAGACTACAAATGTTAATCCTGCATCAATGGGTATTGACCCATATTGACTATCTCTCAAACTTTACAGAGGCATCCATTGGTTTATCGGTGGTTTGCCCCCCTGAAATTTCCACTTTTTTTGAAAGACACTCTTACGGTATTGACACAATGCCATTCATTTAATGTTAGAGCTGTTATACTTTATGCAAGATTTGATAGTAATTTTCAGATGGGATAAATTCATAACTCTGTTCTTCTTTTCCCCTCCCATCCCCCAACTTTTACAGTTGTTGATCAAAAATCACTATGAAATATTAGGGGTATTTTTATGAATTTGTGCTTCCAACGCGGAGCCTTGCCTGCTGGAAGTGTATGTAGGGACCTTGGTGCATGCTGCATGATGATTGTTTTGGCCATTAATTTTAAATGGATGGGAATTTGGGCAGATAGGAAACACTCATCCAAATTCCTGTTGTGCATTCCCAGCTGACACAGCTCTGCGCTCAGGGTTCATTTTATGAATTCATGCTCTATGTTGGTGTAAAAATGGAAGATTTAATGTTATCGTTACAAGAATAAGAAAGCATCATAAAGGTGCAAATTTCACCATTTTTTGGTTGTACGTTGTCCAATTTTTATCTGGTAGTATTAAATGCAGGATACAGCAACACCTAGTAACTAATCCAGTTACAAGAACTGTAAACTGCCACTGAAGTTTTAACCTTTTAATCTGGTGGATTGCACATTTTTGTGCTGGCAAAAATTGGAGGGAGTAGTTAATGTAGGCTAGGAGTTTAAATTGGGGTTTTATACAGTGGGTAATCCTGATTCATGTTTCCCTAAAGATGGTGATTCATGCTAAGGTACTGAGAGCAACCGTACACTTTTATTTTGTACATGGTTTCCCAGGAGGCCTTTGTCAAAATAACCGTCAACAGCGTTTAATGAGTCATAAGAGAATCTGAACGGCAGGGCCTCATTTAAATAAGATCCTGGAGTCCAGCCCAACACCCGGCCAGATTTACTGCCTGGCTGGCGGGAGGGAGTAAGAATTTTACGGCAGGAGGCCACAGCCGTGGACCCTAGTACCGTGTTTGTGCTCTAACACTGCTTTAATTGCACTGTCCCAGGATATGAAAACTATATTGCTTGTACTTCCTATATTCCCTGCACCCCACCTTTACATAATGAGTCAACTGAGTTTTGAGTCTTCTGCTGGCTTCATTACTTCTATATCAGGAACTGTTTCGGTTGAAATGTTAAATGCCATTTTAAATAATATGCCAACATTTTGTCTTTTGAAAGCAATGAATTGAAACTAATCCCAGTTTTGTCTGTGTCCATAGAATGAACAATCTTTTGTGACCTTACGAAATAAATTACATTTAAACTTCTGCATGAAAAGATTATTTCTTTAGAGCTGCTTGAGTCATTTTGAGCTTTTTCTTGTCAGTAAGTACATAAAACAAAAGATACTGTCAGATGTTTTCAAAATTAAAAATGTTCTCTAGATAAGCAGATTGAAAGGTTATTATGACGAGGTTTAACATTTCCTGCAGGCTATGGAAGCATTTAAAAATAAAAAATTGTACCAACTTAATACACATCCTGTTTAACATCCACATATTTTAATACTGTTTTGATGGACTTCAGTCGACAAAATCAACCAGACATCAATTCTGCCCTAAAATAAAAACACAAAGTGCTGGAAATACTCAGCATGTCAAGCAACATCTGTGGAGAACTGATGAAAGGTCATCAACCTGAAACGTTAACTCTGTTTCTCTCTTCACAGATGCTGCCTGACCTGCTGAGTATTTCCAGCATTTTCTGTTTTTTTATTTCAGATTTCCAGCATCCGCAGTATTTTGCTTTCGCATCTGTGGTCAGGATGGGGGCTTTTGGAACTCTTCATGGTCAAGCTCCCGAAAGGAATTAGTAAGATGGATTTGAGATATTCTTGGTGCTGGGAACAGGATGTAATTAGAAGTGCAAAAAAAAAATCTTTAAGCTACTTGTAACTTGAGGAGCAATTTAGAGGAGAAGGAAAGGCAGAGAGGAATATTTTCTGTGCAAAATGTTTTGTGTCCTGACGAAATATTTGCACATTCTTTGGCTTGATGGATAAATGTGCTGCTTGATCTCGTTCTGAAGTGTTAAAATATGTGGAAGATCAAATTTTTGATCATTGGTCTGTTTCAACCAAGGTAGACATTAGATTGCTACAATTGGCCTTGGTGACCCTGACGTCAGTAGTAGGGAAAATGCTTTTGAGGTTGTAACTAGCAGAATAGATGAGGGATGTGGTGTATTTGGATTTTCAGAAGGCATTCGATAAGGTGCCACACAAGAGGTTATTAAACAAACAAAATTAGGGCTCATGGGATTGGGGGTAATATACTAGCATGGATTGAGGATTGGTTAACGGACAGAAAATAGAGTAGGAATAAACGGGTCATTTCGGGTTGGCAGGCTGTAACTAGTGGGGTACCGCAGGGATCAGTGCTTGGGCCTCAGCTATTCACAATCTACATCAATGATTTGGATGAGGGGACCAAATGTAATATATCCAAATTTGCTGATGATACAAAGCTGGGTGAGAATGTAAGTTGTGAGGAGGATGCAAGGAGGCTTCAAGGGGATATAGACAGGCTAAGTGAGTGGGCAAGAACATGGCAACTGGAATATAATGTGGAGAAATGTGAAGTTATCCACTTTGGTAGGGAAAAATAGAAAAGCAGAGTATTTTTTAAATCGTGAGAGATTGGGAAATGTTCGTGTTCAGAGGGACCTGGGTGTCCTTGTACACAAATCACTGAAAGTTAACAGGCAGGTACAGCAAGCAATTAGGAAAGCAAATGGTATGTTGGCCTTTATTACAAGAGGATTTGAGTATGAGTAAAAACTTCTTACTACAATTATATAGGGACCTGGCGAGACCACACTTGAGTATTGTGTACAGTTTTGGTCTCCATACCTAAGGAAGGATATACTTGCCACAGAGGGAGTGCAACGAAGGTTCACCAGACTGGTTCCTAGGATGGGGGGATTGTTCTATGAGGAGAGATTGAGTAGACTAGGCCTATATTCTCTAGAGTTTAGGAGTATGAGAGGTGATCTCATTGAAACATACAAAATTCTTTACAGGGTAGATGCAGGGAGGATGTTTCCCCTGGCTGGGGAGTCCAGAACCAGGGGTCACAGTCTCCGAATAAGGGGCCGACCATTTAGGACTGATGAGAGAGATCTCCACTCAGAGGGTGGTGAATCTTTTGGAATTCTCTCCCCCCAGTGGGCTGTGGAGGCTAAGTCGTTGAGTATATTCAAGATGGAGATTAAGGTAATCAAGGGATATGGGGATAGTGCAGGAAAGTGGAGTTGAGGTAGAAGATCAGCCATGATCTTATTTAATGGCAGAGCAGGCTCGAGGGGCCAAATGGCCTACTCCTGCTCCTATTTCTTATGTTCTTATGGAAATCGGGGTGGGGTGGGAATTCAGCTCGGGTTCCCATTCCTGAGCACTATCCAGGGAGTTAACCATGACTACTCCTACTGAAACTACGTGTGGATAGATGGCGAGGATATTAAGATTTGCATCCACTTGCTGTCACCGCTCATGTACTTGAACTCTTGGGTGGCATGCAGAGGGCCGTTGCACCTCTATGATTCATCAATTTCAGGAGGGGAGAAATTGTGTGAGGGTATTTTTTTTTTAAGTTACTTTTGAATAAATACCTTACTTTTTTCTATGTAAATTCAGCTTCATGGATACTGTAGTTACTATTTTGGAGTTGTTCCAGCTGTAGGAGTTAAGGATGGCACCTCATGTAAATCCTAGAGTGGCTAAAGAGATTTCTAATGGGCACTGGTGTTTTGGATCAATCAGAACCACCCAAGTCAGAAATAATGATTGTTCATTGGTTGCTGCTGCATTCCTGTACTGCATCCAATCTTGTCTTCTCTTCATGTGCACATATGAGCATTTTCTGGCAATGATCACTTGATAACAATTGAGGGCAGGAAGTATGGCTCAGGTTCGTTGTTAGCCAGAGTGGCAATCAAGGAGCGGAGACCAGT
Source organism: Squalus acanthias (assembly GCA_030390025.1). Lineage (NCBI taxonomy): Eukaryota > Metazoa > Chordata > Chondrichthyes > Squaliformes > Squalidae > Squalus > Squalus acanthias. The sequence continues at coordinate 173,556,770 of CM059427.1, read as the reverse complement.
TAACTGAGTAAAGTAAACTATTGGGGAAATTCTTTGAATCAGCAATCTGTTATTAATCTGAATAAATGCTAACCTTGTTGCAAAACCCATGGATACTGTAGTATCATTCTGATGGGGGAGGGTGAAGCGCCAGAGGTCATGGTCCATATCAGTACCAACGACATGGGTCGAAAAAGGAATGAGGTCCTGCAGGCAGATTTTAGGGAGCTAGGAAGGAGATTAAAAAGCAGGACCTCAAAGGTAATAATCTCTGGGTTACTGCCTGTGCCACGAGCTAGTGAGTATAGAAATAAGAGGATCGAGCAGATGAATGCGTGGCTGGAGAGATGGTGCAGGAGGGAGGGCTTCAGATTCCTGAGACATTGGGACCGGTTCTGTGGGAGGTGGGACCTGTACAGGCCGGACGGGTTGCACCTCAACAGAGCCGGAACCAATGTCCTCGCAGGGGGGTTTGCTAGTGCTGTTGGGGAGGGTTTAAACTAATTTGGCAGGGGGATAGGCACCAGGATGTAGCATTAAAAAGGAGAAGCAAAGGATGGGGAAAGACAGATAGCACTAGAGTAAGAAATAATAAGGTATTAGGTGAGGTCAGTTTGAGAGAATACAAGAATGTCTAAGACAGGTTTACATGTGTGTAAATGCACACAGCGTGGTGAATAAGGTTGGTGAGCTGCAGGCACAAATAGCCACATGGGAATATGATGTTGTGGTGAGAACGGTGACCTGGCTCAAAAAAGGGCAGGATTGGGTACTTAATATTCCTGGAAATAAGGTTTCAGGAAAGATGGGGAAGGAAAGAGAGCAGATGGGGTGGCAGTATTGGTTAAGGAGAATGCTACAGTGCTGTGAAGAGAGAGGATGTCCTGGAGGGGTCAGGACAGAATCTATTTGGTTAGAGTTAAGAAATAATGGGGGAGAAATTCGGTATCGCCCTGTTTGGGGTGCAATTATCAGCCGGGCGCAAAGTTTAGTGCCTGGCGCTAATTATCGCCTCCGACTGCAAACGTGGCTTCTGTCACCCCTGGAGGTGATTGGAGCGCTAAATCAGGCGCTACACACCTCTCAAGGCGCCAACGCCGAGGAGTGAGGCACTATCTCAGAGCGCTGGCGAAGCTCGTGATGTCAGTCAACAATGGAACACAGACACACTGGCGCTGGCCAGCTGCTCATTGCAGCCTTGAATCTCAGCCTGGAGAGACCTGTACATCAAATCTGCTGGAATGAACAATGGAGAGGCCCAGGGAAAGATGTCTGAGTGCAGCCCCCATAGTCTCTTCTAAATTGATGCAAGGAAGATCAAATCAAAATGAACCTGCAAAGTGCTGCTCTGTACCTAAAACTCCTCAACACAGCGTTGAATATCTCCAGAAGAGTCTCTCTCTCTCTCTCTCTCTCTCTCTCTCTCTCTCTCTCCAATGCGTGGTGCAGAAATGTCGCTGAAAGAAAAGGCAGGAACCGGTTGCCTTTAAATAGCGCTCCCCCTGTCCCTTCCCGACTGCAAAACGCTCCCCTCAACCTGTCGTTGCTAGCGGTAAGGCAGGGAGCACCACTCAATATACGTCCGGGGCGTTGCACGCTCGACTGACGTCACGCTCTGTGGGCGCAGGAAATCGTGGCAGTAGTGTTTAGCGCCGCCACAAAATGTCTGGTCAATTTCACGAGCAGCACAAACATCGCCGCACCCGAGTGCTAGTTGCTTTGCGGCCTCTTAAGGCGCTAACGGGAGGTGCAAATCAACCAAATTTTTCCCCCAATAAATGTGCCATTACACTACTAGGTGTATTCTATAGGTCACCAATTAGTGGGAAAGATATAGAGGAGCAAATTTGCAGGGAAATTAGAGGTGCAAGAACTAGGTATTAATAATTTGGGACTTCAATTATCCTAATATAGACTGGGATAATAGTGTAAAGGGCAGAGATGGGGAAGAATTTTTGAAGTGTGTGTTCAGGAGAACTTTCTTGATCAGTATGTTTCCGGCCGAGCGAGGAAGGCGGCATTGCTGGATCTGGTTCTGGGGAATGCGGTGGGTCAAGTGGAGCAAGTGTCAGTAGGGGAACATTTAGGGAACAGTGATCATAGTATCCTAAGGTTAGATTAGCTATGGAAAAGGACAGGGAGCAATCTAGAGTAAAAGTGCTTATTTGGAGGAAGTCAAATTTCAGTGAGTTGAGAACGGATCTGGCCCTGGGTAAATTGGAATCAAAGATTGGCAGGCAAAACTTTAATCGAACAATGGGCTGCCTTTTAAAGAGGAATTAGTTCGGGTACAGTCGAGGTACATTCCCATGAGGAGGAAAGGTAGGGCAACTAAAACCAGAGCTTCCTGGATGACAAAAGAGATAGATAGAGTAAGATGAAGCAGAAAAAGGGCACGTATGACAGATGTCAGGTTGAGAATACAAGTGAGAGTCAGGCTGAATACGAAAGTTCAGAGGGGAAGTGAAAAAGAAAATAAGAGGGGCAAAGTAAGAGTATGGGAATAGATTGGCAGCCATCATAAAAGGGAATTCAAAAGTCTTCTATAGGCATATAAATAATAAAAGGGTAGTAAGAGGAGGGGTGGGGCAGATTAGGGACCGAAAAGGACACCTACGCATGGAGGCAGAGGGCATGGCTGAGGTACTAAATGAGTAGGGGGCAGGTTGAGAAAGCAGTTTATATAAAAAAAAAAAAGCATATGGGATCCTGGGCTTCATAAATGGAGGCATAGAGTACAAAAGCAAGGAAGTTATGATGAACCTTTATAAAACACTGGTTCGGCCTCAACTAGAGTATTGTGTCCAGTTCTGGGCGCCATACTTTAGGAAGGATGCGAAGGCCTTGGAGAGGGTGCAGAGAAGATTTACGAGAATGGTTCCAGGGATGAGGGATTTCAGTTACGTGGGTAAACTAGAGAAGCTGGGGTTGTTCTCCTTCGAGCAGAGAAGGTTGAGAGGAGATTTGATAGAGGTGCTCAAAATCACGAGGGGTCTAGACAGTAGATGGAGACACTGTTTCCATTGGCGGAAGGGTTGAGAACCAGAGGACACCGATTCAAGGTGATTAGCAAAAGAACCAAAGGCAACATGGGAAAAACTTTTGTACGCAGTGAGTGGTTAGGATCTGGAATGCACTGCCTGAAAGGGTGGTGGAGGCAGTCTCAATCGTGGCTTTCAAATGGGAATTGGATAAGTACCTGAGGGGAAAAAATTTGCAGGGCTACGGGGAAAGGGCGGGGGAGTGGGACTAGCTGAAGTGTTCTTGCAGAGAGACAGCACGGGCTCAATGGGCCGAATGGTCTCCTTTTGTGCTGTAACCATTCTATGATTCTAGCCCTTAGTCATGTGTATTGATGCATGAAAATTTAGTTGAACCTGTAATGGCTCTGAAATTCCACAGGGCCATTTGTGATAGACTTGCATCTGCGAATCTTCTCCAGCACTGAACTTGATGTAATTTGGGGGTCAGCTCACTTAAGTGTCAATTGGTGATACAGTAGTAAAAATCCCATATAAAATGGCTTGAGGGGGAGGGGGGTGATGAACAGTTGGAATTGAGTGCAGCCTGCAAAAAGCCAAGAATTGCTGACGATTGCTGCAGCAGGTAAGTGGACGAGTATATGGGGTAGCAGTACTGGATGGCTCATGTGATTCTGTGCCACTTTTAAAGAATGTCATCCTCTGGAGGATCTGGTAGAGATATCCAAATAAGGAACAAGTAGGCAGAATGAGAGCCCACTATTTTAATGAGGACAACTTCCAAATCCTCCTGGATGAGATGTTGCAAAGGACAAAGAATGCTAGGTCTCCATAGGACGAAGCCACAAAAAGTGACTTGTACATTATATGGAGGGAAGTGGCAGTTGTACTGAGTACCACCTCCCTCAATGGGTGGATTTCAGCAAGGCCCAAACACTGAACGGGAACTCGGGCACATCAATTTTGGTGGAAATGACAACTTGAGTTGTGGCAATTATATGCCACTGCAATGTCAAAATGTGAGTAAATTTTGGGCCAATATGTCTAATTTATTTTGCCATTTGTTTCAAATTCAGATTTGTCAGATTGATTCCTATTACAGCACCAATTGGGTCTTTAGCCCTTTAACTGTATTGTTTAGTCTTGGAACTTAACATGGCCACTGACCGACTACAACAAGCCACCCGATCTTGTGTGGAGCCTAGATTTTCCACCCGGCCCATGACAGTGTTTTGGTGGATATGAAGTAGGTACGGGTGGAAACATGCTTGGGATGTGCTCTGTCAAACCTGCACCTTGCCACTTGGTGTCAGGGAAATTAAAAATATTTTTTTGAAGGCCATTCACCTTCTATTGCAAGTCTCTTTCCATCCCCCTGCCCCATTGCATCATTCCTCACTAGTGGCTGGGGAAGCCACCTCCTGCATGCAAATGACCCTGTGGTCACAAATATGGCTGGGATCAAAGTGGGCATCTCCAAAGTTAGCCAGGGTTCCTACTCCTAATTGTTAATTAATGACCACTGCTGGAAAATGCATATATATAGATGTTGGGCTTGGTGAAAATGCCCAATTATGAAAAGGGGACTGACTTGTTGGAATTGATGGTCTTTTCCTGCTCCAAATAAAAATTCTTGTGTCCTTGCTTTTGATTAGTATGGCTCACACTCGCTGTCTAGGCTCCAAGATAAAGAGTGGCCTCTTAGGCAAGACTATTGGTATCTGTTGAACTATGCCTCAACAGGAGCCAGCATCATCAGAAGAGCAGGGGTTAAAATTGGATGGGGGAAATTAGAGAAGATTTCACTGAGAACCAGTTGGATATGAATTTTATCCAGTGCATATGACCCAAGCAACAAATACTGGTAGAACTGGGAAAAGCTTGCACTTGAACATGAGATCACTTTACAGCCTGTGATGTGTCTGGTGTAATATACATTCTTTCCTCTTAAGTCATTATGGCAATATTTAGTAACAACACAGCTTCTGAAGAATGCCAGTTACTGTAGTAGTTTGATGCCTTCCTACACATTTATCTTTGTAGTCTCTCTGAAAGAGATTACCCAATTAGTGGTGAGTTACAAGTGCAAATCTGTACTTCATTTCCACTGCAAACTGACCACATTTCACTTCAGAACATGGCTAAGTAGGAGAGTGGAACCCTACATACCATATGCCTGTGTTTAATTTAAGGCCAGTGTTCAGAAATGACAGAAGCCCAGTGGAGAATAAGGCACCACCAAATCCTGGTATATGATCTTCTTTGAACAGTTATGTTTCTATACTTGTAATACCATTCCTAGATGGAATGTCACTCAAGATTGCTTCTTTATTGCAGGACTGAAAGCAAACCCTGGTCCCCAAATGGTTTTGAAGATGGAAACTCACATCCTTTCAAAGTCAATTTGCAGTCACAGCCACAGGTGTGTATTAAAATCATTGTGTGATCACAACATTCCAAGGGTATTGCACCTGTAGGTGCCGCTGTGAGCGTAGTTATGTGACAGAACCCACCTAAAGCAAAGGTCAGGAATTTGCTCAGAGCTGCTCCCACTCCATCGTTGTAACTTTGCCGGAAGTGCGACTGAAACCCTGTTGGCATGTGTAAACAGGGTTTCGACTAAAGCGCCAGAGCAGGAGCAGTTCTGAGGACATTTCCAGCCAAAAGTTAGTAATCCACTTTTGGAACCATGCAATGGGGGTGGGGAGAAGAGGAAAAGTGAAAGGATCAAATTTAAAATATAAGGAAATGAGTATTTTTTTAAATCCCAACTTGAAAATCATTGTAATTAAATTTGTGGCCAGCTGCTTCTGAATGCTGCCTGAAAAAACACAGCACTATGAACTAATCACCTCCAGACATTTGGATTAACAAAAGCTTCCGTGGTAAGAACTTCTCCCTCCCAGCGCCACCCAGAATGTGGAGGAATGTCGAACACCTGACTGTTAAGATAAATCATTGCCCCATCACCTAAAGAGGCTGAAAAGCACCTGCAACCCAAAAAATCACCCATTAATCAACCTCGGCCCAAAGACCTGAAAACTGCCTTACAACCTGCATTCTTCAAGGACTAAGTAATCCCATCATTTGCACTAAATGAAACTGTCCAGACATCCTCTTGGAGGAGACGGTCACAAACTAGCTCACTGGGGCAAGTGTTTTAGCATAGAAAGACCAGGGCACCGGAGGGAATGTGTTACAAAAAAGCAAATCTGCCGAGGCGATATTCAGCATTGATTAATGCACAGGTGATATGAGGGCACAGAGAGTAAGATGATTAAGACTCTTTAAATGATAATTCACCAGCAGCAAAGTGGAAATGTTGAACTACTCATCCTTTTTAATCATCTCACAATTGTAGGCATATAAAATATACTTCCGTAGTTTCCAAGTCACAGTTATAAATAGCCATTAAGTAAGCAATTGAACGGAGAGTTTAAAAAAAAAACGAATAAATCACTCACCACAATGAACTAAGCCATAAAATATTCTATATTTGCATCATAAGTGGGCATGATGCGATATATCCGACTATAAACCATCTGGAATGTTAGACAGTGAGCGACATTGTGAAACAACTGAAGACCATGAAATTGGGAAGCAATCAATTTTCATCAGTTACTTGCTAGAATCAAGCTGCTCTTGCATCTCCGGATGACCATCCAGACCTTATTTAGTATTTGCAATCTTATGTAAATCATATTAAAAGGAATCTTTGCATGGTTTCTTTGTCATTCCAGCTGGATACATAGTGTGCACAGCCTGCCCATGTATAATGAGCATGAAGGAAAGCTCATTTATGCAAGGGAGCTCTTAAGGGACCAGGCTTTTTTGGGAGGGTATTTTTTTTTCCCTTGTAAATTTTGAGAATATGTAGAAAGTAGCTGAATAGTGTCTCCAAAATCACCACAAAACCAAATGTAAATTAAGTATTTCCAGGAGTTTAGTAAAACTGTCCTCTCCCATGGAGAGTTACCTCGCCCACCATAAGCACAGACTTGGAAATCTGCCCTTGTTCTGCAAGTAGAGTAGCTTCGAGATGTTTGTAAGTTGAAGGAGCACATATAATGATAGACATGTACCAGCTGTGTGTGAGTAACTGACCGTGTATCATGTAGCTAAGTTCTGTTACAATGAAGAATGAAGCTCGTTTTGTTTTGTTTTTTTTAAAGTGATCAGTGTGCCAAAGGTGTCAGTTGTGAGTTGTAGCTTAAATCCTGGTGTATGGGCATGCATGGTGAGTAATGAAAGAGCTGTAAGAATGTCTGAGGGTTCTGCATCAGCCAGCAGTAATTGTATAGCAGGCTGCCAGGCAGCACTTTGTGATGTGCATTCTTGGGCTGTAGACTCAATCACTGGATGATCCTCAACAAAAAAAAAAAATCATCCAGCGTAACTTCGGCAGAAGATCTGTGGGGAAACCCCAAAGTTACAACAAATGATTCTGGACAACCCCTGTGGAAATTCAACCACTGAATGCTTTACCACAAGTGGCTGTTGAGGCAGAGATTGTATTCAAAAAGGAGTTATATAAAATGACTTGGAGTTGGCTTGGTGGCATCGACAAACCAATGTTCAAGTTTGGAGATGGTTGTGGAGGGGAAGTGAATCTATGAGCTGTTTGAGAGGCAGGGTATCTGAGTGTTGCTGGAGGTTGTCTAGTGGTATGCTCATAGGAACTCTCATTCCTGCTCCTGAGAAGCCCTCGCTGAGGGTCAGAATCTCCCAGTGCTATCACTTTCTGAAGCAAGTCCAAGACTGCGTAAGCAGAATGCTTAAAAAATATTGTTCCAAAATGTGATTTCCAGCTACAGCAAGCAATACTCATTCTCCACATGGTTTGGCTCAAACTCCTCACTTCTGTCTGTCTCCGCTAATGCTGGCAGCCACTGTACCTGGATATCTCATACTGACTTATCCTTAATGCATTGCGTGTACAACCAAACAAATTCAGGACTGCAGCATCACTGGCCCTCATTACCAAATATATAATCAACTTACTGGGGCTCAGTAGGTGGATCGTGGGCAAGCAAATCAGTTTGCAAGCCCGGGGGTGGGTGTGTGAGAATAGATTTTGGGGTGGAAAACTGTCAAACTGCTTCTGCCCAAATTGTACACTTGTGGTGTGGGGGGAAACAAATGGTATGGAATTTAGGTGCTTCTCTTCTCTTCATCCATCGTTTTGTCACCTTGATTGTTTCAACAGTCAAACATTTATTTCCCCCCCAATATTTAGCCATTTACCTTCAAGTGGCCTCTTCCCTTTTTAAATAGTTGCTGCAGCCTCAGAGCTCTTGCACCTGTGCTTTTTCTGGCAGGGGGCTCACACTAAATATTTTCAATATTCTGGAATTTAGCATGCAGTCAAATAATCTCCAATCTGGCAGGTGCAATGCCCATACAACTCCGCTGCTGTTACTTCTCTGCTGACCTCCGACTCATTGAAGAGTTAAGATGGCATAAGCTACAAGGTCAAAGCTTGAGGCAGTTTATCAGCATCATTCCAACTCCAAGATCTGCCTTGGAAAATGAAGCAATATAAAAGTATGATATGGAACCTTGCCCACCAGCAGTTCGAGTGTGCATTCAGTAAATTGACCCTACAATTTTCTGTTTACTGTTTTCTGTAATTGTTTGTGGGGTCTTATGATGAGCCATGGCATGTGTACCATGTGATTGGACCACAATTGCTATGGCATTTTTCTTGCTGGTGCTGGGAAGTACCATCGCATTTTATACGGAAGTGGTCACCCACTTGGTTGAACTTGCTTCCCTATCAATGTGCTATAGAAAAAGTTTAAATCCATATGCTTCCTATATAAGTATCACCTCGCATTGTTGCCATTTATACCACTGCTTGACTTCTATGGTTAAAGCATTGTCTCCAGGCACAGTTGATAACTGCTGTTTTTCATGTGCCCCCATTACACTGAACTGAAATCCTAGTGACACTGGTACTTGTATTGTAATATTGACCGTGCTAATACATTTCAGATCTAGAAATTTAAAGTAGCCCTTTGATTAAAATAGTATGGTAAAAATTGTGTATTGGAATAGTCATGTCTAGAGGTAACAAGGTTTTTTTTGTTCATGGGATGTGGGTGTTGTTGGCAAGGCCACCATTTATTGCCCATCCCTAATTACCCTTGAGAAGGTGGTGGTGCGCTGCATTCTTAAACCGCTGCAGTTTGTGTGGTGAAGGTACTCCCACAGTGCTGTTAGAGAGGGAGTTCCAGGATTTTGACCCAGCGACAATGAAGGAATGGCAATATACTTCCAAGTCAGAATGGAGTGTGATTTGGAGGGCAACTTGGAGGTGGTGGTGTTCCCATGCGCCTGCTGCCCTTGTCCTTCTAGGTGGTAGAGGTCGTGGGTTTGGGAGGTGTTGCCAAAGAAGCTTTGGCGAGTTGCTGCAGTGCATCTTGTAGATGGTACACAAGGCAGCCATGGTATGCCGGTGGTGGAGGGAGTGAATGTTTAAGGTGGTGGATGGGGTGCCAATCAAGCAGGCTGCTTTGTCCTGGATGGTGTCAAGCTTCTTGTGTTGCCTGGATGAGTGCAGCTCCAACAAGTGGAGAGTGTTCCATCACACTCCTGACTTGTGCCTTGTAGATGGTGGAAAGGCTTTGGGGAGTCAGGAGGTGAAACACTCGCCACAGAATACCTAGCCTCTGACCTGCTCTTGTTGCCACAGTATTTGTGACTGGTCCAGTTAAGTTTCTGGTCAACGGTGACCCCCAGGATGTTGATGGTGGATTCGGCGATGGTAATTTCATTGAATGTCAAGGGGTGGTGGGTAGACTCTCTCGCTTGTTGGAGATAATCATTGCCTGGCACTTGTGTGGCGCTAATGTTACCTGCCACTTAGCCCAAGCCTGAATGTCGTCCAGGTCTTGTTGCATGCGTGTATGGACTGCTTCATTATCTGAGGAGTTGCGAATGGCACTGAACACTCTGTAGTCATCAGCGAACATCCCCATTTCTGACCTTCTGTTGAAGGGAAGGTCATTGATGAAGCATTGGGCCTAGGACACTGCCCTGAGGAACTTCTGCAGCAATGTCCTGGGGCTATGATGATTGACCTCCAACCACCACAATCATCTTTCTTTGTGCTAGATATGACTCCAGCCAATGGAGAGTTTTCCCCCCAATTCCTATTGACTTCAGTTTTACTAGGGCTCCTTGATGCTACACTCGGTCAAATGCTGCCTTGATGTCAAGGGCAGTCACTCTTATCTCACCTCTGGAATTCAGCTCCTTTGTCCATGTTTGGACCAAGACTGTAATGAGGTCTGGAGCTGAGTGGTCCTGGTGGATCCCAATCTAGGCATCAGTGAGCAGGTTATTGGTGAGTAAGTGCCACTTGATAGCACTGTCGACAACACCTTCCATCACTTTGCTGATGATTGAGAGTAGACTGATGGGGCGGTAATTGGCCGGAGTGGATTTGTCCTGCTTTTTGTGGACGTGACCAACCTGGGCAGTTTTCCGCATTGTCGGATAGATGCCAGTGTTGTAGCTGTTCTGGAACAGCTTGGCTCGCATCGAGGCTAGTTCTGGAGTACAAGTCTTCAGCATGATAGCTGGGATGTTGTCAGGGCCCACAGCCTTTGCTGTATCCAGTGCGCTCAGCCGTTTCTTGATAACACGTAGAGTGAATTGAATTGGCTGAAGACTGGCTTCTGTGATGGTGGGGACCTCAGGAGGAGGCCGATATGGATCATCCACTCGGCATTTCTGGCTGAAGATGGTTGCAATCGCTTCAGCCTTGTCTTTTGTACTCGTGTGCTGGGCTTCACCATCATTGAGGATGGGGATATTCATGGAGCCGCCTCCTCCTCCCATTAGTTGTTTAATAGTCCACCACCATTCACAACTGGATGTGGCAGGACTGTAGAGCTTTGATCTGATCTGTTGATTGTGTGATCGCTTAGCTCTGTCTATAGCATGCTGCTTCTGTTTTTTAGCATGCATGTAGTCCTGTGTTGTAGCTTCCCCCAGCTTGGCACCTCATTTTTAGGTACGCCTGATGCTGCTCCTGGCATGCTCTTCTGCACTCCTCATGGAAACATGGTTGGTCCCCTGGCTTGATGGTAATGGTAGAGTGAGGGATATGCCGGGCCATGAGGTTACAAATTGTGGTGGAATACAATTCTGCTGCTGCTGATGGCCCACAGCGCCTCATGGATGCCCAGTTTTGAGCTGCTAGATCTGTTAATCTATCCCATTTAGCACGGTGGTAGTGCCACACAACATGGAGGGTGTCCTCAGTGTGACGAAGGGACTTCGTCTCCACAATGACTGTGCAGTCGTCACTGCTACCAATGCTGTCATGGACAAGTGCATCTGCGACAGGTAGATTGGTGAGGATGAGGTCAAGTAGGTTTTTCCCTCGTGTTGGTTCTCCCCACCTGTCGCAGGCCCAGACTGGCAGTTATGTCCTTCAGGGCTCGGTCAGTAGAAGTGTTACCGAGCCACTCTTGGTGATGGACATTGAAGTCCCTCACCCAGAGTACATTCTGTGCCCTTGTTACACTCAGTGCTTCTTCCAAGTGGTGTTCTACATGGAGTTCTGATTCATCAGCTGAGAGAGGGCGGTAGGTGGTAATCAGCAGGAGGTTTCCTTGCCCATGCTTGACCTGAAGCCATGAGACTTCATTGGGTCCGGAGTCAATGTTGAGGACTCCCAGGGCCTCTCCTTTCTGACTGTATACCACTGTGCCACCACCCCTGGTGGGTCTATCCTGCTGGTGGGATGGTGATGGAGGAGTTTGGGACATTGTCTGAAAGGTATGATTCTGTGATTATGACTGTCGGGCTGTTGCTTGACTAGTTTGTGGGACAGCTCTCCCAATTTTGGCACAAGTCCCCAGATGTTGGTGAGGAGGACTTTTGCAGGGTCAGCTGGGCTGGGTGTGCCGTTGTGTCCGTTGCCGGTGCCGAGGTCAATGCCGGGTGGTCCATCCGGTTTTATTATTATTGTTTTTCGTAGCGGTTTGTTACAACTGAGTGGCTTGCTAGGCCATTTCAGAGGGCAGTTAAGAGTCGACCACATTGCTGTGGGTCTGGAGTCACCTATATAGGCCAGACCAGGTAAGAATGGCAGATTTCCTTCCCTAAAGGACATTAGTGAACCAGATGGGTTTTTCCGACAATCCGATAGTTTCCTGGTCACCATTATTGATGCTAGCTTTTTATTCCAGATTTATTTAATTAAAGGTTGAAAAGAGTAAAATTTCTAATTGGCAACCTTCATTTTGAATGCTTAATATGCTGTTCTTGTATAGACTTTAATGCATTTATTAACACCTGCATAAAACAAATATAGCACATTAAGCAAAGGTACATGATGTTTACCAATCATCATTTCTACCCTATTCTGTTTACAGAATATTGATTGATTGCACATTTGCATAATAGGAACGTTGTCCCAGTCCCCACAGCTGAATAATAAAATAAATTAACCTGAAACCACAAAATTCCTAACCTCTACGAGTGATCATGGAGAACCAAGGGTCTAGCGATAATGAGGGACTGAAAGGAATTAGTGTTAGTAAAAAAAATTTAAAAAAAATAGTACTGGAGAAATTAATGGGACTGAAAGCCGATAAATCCCCTGGTCCTGATGGTTTTGAAAGAGGTGGTTATAGAGATAGTGGATGCATTGGTTGTCATGTTCCAAAATTCCATAAATTCTAGAACGGTTCCTGTGAATTGGAGGGTGGCAAATGTAACCCCACTATTTAAGAAAGGAGGGAGGGAGAAAACAGAACTCCAGACCAATTAGCCTGACATCAGTAGTAGGGAAAATACTAGAATCTATTATTAAGGACATGGTAACAGGGCATTTAGAAAATAATAGGATTGGGCAGAGTCAACACAAATTTATGAAAGGGAAATCGTGTTTGAGAAATCTTAGTTTTTTGAGGTTGTAACTAGCAGAATAGATGAGAGGTAACTAGTGGAGGTGGCGTATTTGGATTTTCAGAAGGCATTCGATAAGATGCCACACAAGGTTATTAAACAAAATTAGGCCTCATGGGATTGGGGATAATGTACTAGCATGGATTGAGGATTGGTTAACGGACAGAAAGTAGGAATGAACGGGTCATTTTCGGGTTGGCAGGCTGTAACTAGTGGGGTACCGCAAGGATCAGCGCTTGGGCCTCAGCTATTCACAATCTATATCAATGATTTGGATGAGGGGACCAAATGTATTATATCCAAGTTTGCTGACGATAAAAGCTGGGTGGGAATGTAAATTGTGAGGAGGATGCAAAGATGCTTCAAGGCGATATAGACAAGCTAAGTGAGCGGGCATGAACATGGCAAACTGAATATAATGTGAAGTTATCCACTTTGGTCGGAAACAGAAAAGCAGAGTATTTTTTTAAATGGTGAGAGATTGGGAAATGTTGGTGTTCAGGGGGACCTGGGTGTCCTTGTATACGAATCACTGAAAGTTAACATGCAAGCAATTAGGAAAGCAAATGGTATGTTGGCCTTTATTACAAGAGGATTTGAGTATAAGAATAAAGATGTCGTACTGCAATTATATAGGGCCCTGGTGAGACCACACCTGGAGTATTGTGTACAATTTCGGTCTCCTTACCTAAGAAAGCATATACTTGCCATAGAGGGAGTACAACAAAGGTTCACTGGACTGATTCCTAGGATGGGGGGGGATTGTCCTGAGGCGGGATTGAGTAGACTAGGTCTATATTCTCTGGATTTTAGAAGAATGAGAGGTGATCTCATTGAAACATACAAAATTCTTTACAGGGCTTGACAGGGTAGATGCAGGGAGGATGTTTCCCCTGGCTGGGGAGTCCAGAACCAGGGGTTGGCCATGTAGGACTGAGATGAGGAGAAATTTCTTCACTCAGCGGGTGGTGAATCTTTGGAATTCTCTTCCCCAGAGGGCTGTGGAGGCTCAGTCTTTGAGTATATTCAAGACAGAGATCGATAGATTTTTGGATATCAAGGGATAGAGGGATAGTGCAGGAAAGTGAAGATGAGGTAGAAGATCAGCCATGATCTTATTGAATGGCGGAGCAGGCTCAAGGGGCCAAATGGTCTACCCCTGCTTCTATTTCGTTCTTATGATATAAATGCATCTCTACAGCTATGTATTAAAACTGAATAGTGACAAATGACAGACAGGAAGTACTTAATAATAATCTCAAATTAAATTATTCTCAACTGCTGCTTCAGCAGTGGGATGGCCAGTAAATTCCACCAAAACATAATTGCAAGCAGATTGCATAAATACTCCTCTTGGATGCTATACAAGCCTCAAATATAAGAGTGGTTGACAGAAATTTAGTTTGATTTCCAGAGTATACCCAGCTAGGAACTAGCAGCAGCAACTGAGTTACTGAGCAGCATTAGAAGGTTTTACCTTTTTTAAACCCCTTTTCCCCCCCCTCTCCAGCATTGAAGGGAATAGTTAAAATCAGCTCTCCAAAAAAATGAGGGGTTGTAGGAAATACTGCTTTTGGCTGCAATACCTACAGTTAGCTTTTTTTTTTGTCCAATGTAACTTTCAACAGGCATTCTTTCTGTACCAAATAGAGGATTTAACATAAAATGAGTAAATCTAGGCAGCACGGCACATTGGGGCACTCTCGTGCAGTGCAAGAGTGGTGAGATGGGGGTCTGATTTCCTCGCCTCGCTCTGTCATGTTGTGCACAAGTACTAAGGGCAGGCCATATGCCTCCCCACAGGGAAGCGATGGAGAATCCTCCCTAGGCCAGAGAATTTTCCAACAGACAATGCCCCACACAACTTCCTACTTCTGAAAGTAAGGGAGTGTATCTCTACAAGTAATGTCATTTTATAAAAAATATCTTTCTGCTCCGGAGGTTAAAGTTTTTTAAAAAAATGAATCAAATGTGACCTAATCTGCTGTTTAGTGTAAGTGTGTTCATTAATGCATCACTTATGGAAAAAAAATGTGTAAATTGAATCAATGCCTCCCTTTCCTGGAGAAATGGGAGTATTTTCTTAATACAGTATGACTGAGTTGACGGATGTTACTGTCCAGCTCTGCCAGAAATTATGTCATTGGAAGGAAGGTTTGAAGTATTTCCTCAATTGGCCTTCCTGCTGTTGTAAGTAAGTTTAAGAAATAAAATAAAACATCGTTGTTCAATCTATAAAATTATGGCTAAATTTCTTGCAGGATTTTATTTTATTTTGGGAAATTTCCCTAAAACTGTTATTTTCTGAAGTAAGAAAGCTCACTGGATTCCAATTAAACCAGCCTGTAGCATTTTCCTTCCCATTTATATTAAAAGTCCATAATCTGAAGTTTTATCAGTTTAGGCTGTCTGGTTTAAGTACATGATGTGGAGATGCCGGCGTTGGACTGGGGTGGACAAAAATGAGAAGTCACACAACACCAGGTTATAGTCCAACAGATTTATTTAATTTTACAAGCTTTCGAAGCAGTTCGCTCCTTCGTCAGGTAAGTTAGCAGTGAGAGAATCTCCCAGAATTAACAAATAACAAATTGACAGGATATGCAGCCAGCAGGTGGTTTGACACGTTGGACCCCCTGGGACACATCTCATTGTCTTGGCTGTGCTCTTTGTTGTAGGGAAAAATGTGAATAGATTTTGTCTGTGTTTAAATTGTGAATTCTGGGCGATTCTCTCACTGCTAACTTACCTGACGAAGGAGCGAACTGCTTCGAAAGCTTGTAAAATTAAATAAATCTGTTGGACTATAACCTGGTGTTGTGCGACTTCTCATTTTTGGTTTAAGTACGTCATACCAGTACATTTAAGAAGGAAAGAAACTGGAATGGTACCAAAGTATGTTCTTCGAAAACCAATATTGCACTGGTTTTAATGACGTCCTACGTTGCATAAATGCTGGCTTCCCTGATGGCTCGTTGTGTGAATCCACTGCATGATGTAGTGCTGCGCCATAGAGACCATTTAAGATGGACTAATGCAAGATACCACCGACAACAACTTGCCTTTACTGTAGTGAAACGTCCCAAGGCGCTTCACAGGAGTATTAGAAGACACAAACTTTTGACACCAAGCCACAGAAGGAGACATTAGGGCAGGTGACCAAAAGCTTGTTCAAAGAGGTAGGTTTTAAGGAGCATCTTAAAGGAGAAAAGAGAGGCAGAGGTTTAGGGAGGGAATTCCAGAGCTTGGGGCCTAGGCAACAGAAGGCACGTCCACCAATGGTTGAGCGATTATAATCAGGGATGCTCAAGAGGGCAGAATTAGAGGAGCGCAGAGATCTCAGCAGGGTGGGGGGTGTTGCGGCTGAAGGAGATTAGAGAGAGGAAGGGTTGAGGCCACGAAGGGATTTGAAAACGCGGATGAGAATTTTGAAATCAAGGCGTTGCTAAACTGGGAGCCAATGTAGGTCAGCGAGCACAGGGGTGATGGGCGAATGGGACTTGGTGCGAGTTAGGACACGGGCAGCCGAGTTTTGAATGACCAAGTTTACATAGGGTAGAATGTGGGAGACCAGCCAGGAGTGCATTGGAATAGTCGCGTCTAGAGGTAACAAGGTTGAAAAGAGTAAAAAGAAAGACCAGGTAAATCATTGGGCATCCCAGTGACCATGTACATGTGTGCCTGTATTAGCACCTTGCCAACTTAACTATCATTAAGTTTTTAGTAAGTTATTTTGAATTTTTCTCCCCTCCCTTTCTGAATCCATGCTATGCACATTTATGTGCCAAAAGTCCATCAGATGCCAATACAATAGCAAAATACTGCAGATGCTGGAAATCTGAAATAAAAACAGAAAATGCTGGAAAGACTCAGCAGGTCAGATAGCATCTGTGGAGAGAGAAACAGAGGTTAACGTTTCAGGTCAATGACTTTTCATCACCCTGAAACATTGGCCCGTATTTTCCGATCGGAGGCTTCCTGCGTGCGGAGGCCTCCGATCTGGAAAAAATCTACAAACTTACCTGAGGGCTCCTGAGGTGCATACATATCCGCTCCTGGGCCTCTCCAAACTCGAAATGAGCAGGGCCCACGTATCCCAGAGGCGCATGCAGTTCGCAAGCGTCCCTGGGATCACGTGGGCCAGGCCAGCCAATAGCAGAAGGGAATCTCCCTTCATATATTTGACAGGTCTATCTGTCAAGTGTATGAATGGAGATCACCCCAAAAACACAGTAAAACATTAAAAAAAAAAATTTAAATCACGTTTTTAAAATGAGTTAAAATTACATATTTTAAACAAATTTAATTTTTTGAAAAAAATAATTTTTGTACAGGGCTAAAAATGAACTTCCCTTTTTTTAAAAAGTATTTTTAAATGATAAATGATTTCTAAGGGTTTTCTGCAGGCAGAAGTTCTCCAGAAAGAGGAACTATCCGCCCGCAGAGGCCCTTCTCTAGGGCAGGTGTCTGATCTGTCGAGCATTCTTGACGGATCGGAAATACTGGTTTTCAGCGCATGCACTTCGCATGCCTGAAACCGGCATTTCCGATGTCCCTATGGGTGTGTACACAGCTCATACACACCCGCAGGCATCGGAATATACGGCCCATTAACTCTTTCTCTTTCTCCACAGATGTGGCCTGACCTGAGTATTTCCAGCATTTTCTGTTTATAGCAGATGCCAATGTTGTTTATAGCCACTTGCTAAGAGATGCATTGGAAAAGCATAGGATAACTAATTACCTGTCTGATCTACTATTCATCCTCAACCTAGTTATAAAGAAGCATTTAGCCTCCAGTCGATGCCAACCCCCTGATGGCATAGGAACAGGAGTAGGCCATTTAGCCCCTCGAGCCTGTTCCCCCATTCAATGAGATTATGGCTGATCTGCGACCTAACTCCATACACCAGCCTTTACCCCATATATCTAAATACAGGAAACTCTTTCGTATCCGGCACAGACTGGACCGGGATGGTGCCGGTTGATTAAAAATTCCGGATAACGGAGAGTTCTATCTACCGAGGCTATTTTTAACAAACAAAAATAAAAAAATCAAGAAATGTGCACTATACAGTAATTGGGTACTCACCTACAGAATGTTGTGTTAAATGGATGGTGGAAGATGCTTGATTAAGTACAGTACTGCCAGTTGAGGGTAATCCATAACTCTTTAATTACTTAACAGTAAAACAAAACTTATAAACGACTGTATACTGTAGTTTTCGGAGTATGAATTCTGCCGGTTATTAGAGAATTACGGATATTTAGGTGCCGTTTAAACGAGAGTTTCCTGTACCTTGATTAACAGAAATCTTTCAATCTCCGATTTAAAATGATCAATTGACCCACCATCAACTGCCGTTTGAGTTCCAAACTTCTACCTCCTTTTTTGTGTGTAGAATTGTTTCTGAAATTCACTCCTGAAAGGCCTGGCTCTAATTTTTAGGCTATGTCCCCAGTCCCCAACCAGCAGAAATAGTTTCTTTATCTACCCTATCTGTTCCCCCTAATATCTTAAATTTTGAATCAAATCACCTCTTAATCTTCTAAATTCCAGGGCATACAACCTTAGTTTGTGTAATCTCTCCTTATAATTTAACCCTTGGAGTCCAGGTATCATTCTGGTAAACCTACGCTGCACTCCCTCGAAGGCCAATATATCCTTCCTAAGGTGTGGTGCCCAGAACTGAATGCAGTACTCCAGGTGTGGTCCAACAAGGGCTTTATATAGCTACAGCATAACTTCTACCCCCTTGTATGCTAGTCCTCTGGATATAAAGGCCAGCATTCCATTAGTCTTTGATTTTTTTTTTTGGACCTGTCCATGACATTTTAATCTACGTACATGAACCTCTAAGTCTCTTTGGACTTATTGCAGGGGCACATCAGTATGTTGCCACTCCATGTCAGGGGACATTGAAACTCTAACATAGTGTAACACTCCTTGAAGTAGATTGTCGCAAACTTCTAAGTACAATCCTGTTACTGAACATTGGAATTACTTTGTAAAGTGGCCATGCTGGAAATGGTATGTGCATGTATTTGATGTGTCATTTTTAAAATTTGTTCACTTTCAAGTCCACATTTATTGCCCATCTTGTGGTCCCCTGAGAAGGCAATGATGGGCCGTAAACATTATTTGTCTTTAACTCAAATCTGTTACTAGGTTTTAAAGACCTGCACAAATAAGTTCCTGCCAATTTTTGTCTGAAAATAGGAAGGGTTTTTTTGGTAAATGTTATTTTGGTGATTTCAGTTCTTAAACTATTTTAGAACAAACTGAACAAGTGTTTATGTACTGTAAAATGGGTCTGTCATAATCTTTATAATAGCCATGCATGTAGGAAACTAATCCAGAGCTTAACTGGCTAAGCATATTTCTTGGAAATCTAAACAGAAGCTGTCGAGCACTGTCATAACATTTTGTCATGTATGTATGTTTCAAGTATAACGCAAAATAATTTCAATCACCTTGTACAGTAGGGGACAAACGTTTGTGAAAGCATGTACTCAGGTCTTTGTCCTAATTCCCTTGTATAAAAGAAACCCAGATGTTGCATATTTTTTTAAATTGTCCAAGACATCTTATCTAATTCCTAAGAGCACCATAAAAATATTGCTGGCAATGAACTTCATTATTGAAAATAAGATAAGAGGTGGGAGGGCGTCATCAGTTACTGGATCCATGACAGACATTTTCCAATCAAGTATCCAACTTTCAGACCTGAACAATGCAGATATTCCTTGTTTTTCTTTCTGTCCTCTCAAATTTGAAACTGGTTCATTCTAAATGGTGCATTTTTCTGAGATTAATCTAGTAATATACAGACTGATTCCCTGGCAAAGTGATTCAGTCTGCATCTCAGTAATAAAGCATCAGCTACATTTAGAAAGAACAAGCAGCTGTTTCTTGACATTGGAGAGGAATCACTGAGTAATGGCACTAACTTTTTTTGAATTCTGATCTCATCTGTTATGTGTTTAATGTATAAAATTGGAAGTGGGTGGAGGAATTTAAACAAATGTTTAAACTTCCAGAACAAGCCTATGCTTTATGACCACATGGTAACATCCGTGGTCTGTAAGATGGTGGATTCTGTTACTTTTTTTCCTTCTCTTGCTCGTGTGTATGAAACGGGTGGGTGCCTCTGAATAAGGTTACTAGTTGTTCTTTATTGGCAGATGCTGATTGGATTTGTCCCAAATTAAATACAAACCCCATTGATCCTGTTTCTCTCGCTTCCCATGCCCCCTCTCCATTCTTTTCTCTCCTCCTGTTCTGAAGGCAGTGAATCATGCTGGGATGGATTCCACTTGTGCCTGTGGCCCTCCATTATCTTGCATAAGTGGCCATTCATATGTTGGCCAACATGACGGTAAGTGTTGGCAGGTTATTCATCAGAGGGGTGGGTGGGAGAGAACACCACTGAGCCCCATCATATTCTTGCCCAACATCAATATGTGCATTTTCAGTACACATTATTGGATATTGATCAGGAGCAAAAATCTTGACTGTTTCTTCCCCCTCTTCCCCCCCCCCCCTTTCTTTTGCCATTCTCTCTAGTTTATCAGCGCTGAAGCCAGTTGTAGTTCCCCAGTTGCAGTCTGACAGATCACCTAATTCAGCATAGACTAGGCATTGAACTTTACTGGTGTGTATGGCTCACTGATGTACTGGATAGCACACTTGACCACTAAACAATCCAGGGTTCAATTGATGCTTCTGTATATTATTGAGAGCTGGACCCTGATGGTGTAGAAGCAGATGTTTGGTTTTGGAATTTGCACTTCAGGAGGATGTTGGACCTCCGCTGGGAAGACAGTCATGAAAACAAGCAACCTGTGACTGTAATAGTACATTTAACAGTGAAAAGATTGCATGTCTTAGAATAGAATCCACTATTTCAACTATTAACCTTGATTTAATAAGCCTGTAGTTGTTTGACCAGTTTGGTTGCCCTTTTTAAATATAGTTACATTTGTCTGTGTCCCCTAGGCTAATTTTTCCTAGGAATGGGGCACCCTTCAGTACATCACCTAAGTAGTTATTTTTAATATGAACCTCCACAGTGACTGTCATCAGACCATGTGGAATCTTGCTCTCTCCAAGATGCTTATACACCTAATTTCTATTAGGGGTTGCTGAGTAGCAATGAGGAATGGACAACAGTAGATGCGTTGAAGGAGGATATGTGGCCAGCAGTGTCAAAAGTTGCAGAGGTTGAGGAGGGATAGTGCGTCACAGTCACAGAATGTAATTTGATACTTTGATTAGGGCCATTCTGTGCTGTGGCAAGAGCAGAAACTTGAGTGGAGAGGTTCAAATATGAAGATTCAGGAAAGATAGGCATGGATTTGGGAGGTTACAACACATTCAAGGACTCTGGAGAGGAAAGGGAGGATGGAGATGAGGCGTCAGTTTACAATGTGGTCAAGGGTGGGTTCTATTGAAGAGGGTTTGATGACCGTACTTAAGACGAGGGGACAATATCAGCTAGCACGAGGGCCAGAAAGGGAAATAGGGTGGTCAACAGTTTAGTTGGAATTGAGTCGGAAGAGCAGGAGGTGGGTCTCCATGGACAAGATGAGATCGGAGAGGGCATAAGGGGAGATAGGAGACAAACTAGAAAAAGATGCAGGCAGTGTGCAACCTTTGGGGAAGCTTGGCTTGGTTGGCAAGGGGGAGGGAGGGTAGCTGAATGGTTGGTGTCAATCTTATTGACCAAGACGTCCATGAGTCCCTCTTACTTGTTGGAGGTAAGCCATATAAAGAACACTTTAGGCTGTTCTGATGTCCAGAGGGTATGATAACAAACCAGGAAGATCCTAGCTTCAACCCCTTTTCATGCTGAATTTGTTGATCTCAATAGGGGTGTAAACTACCCATTACACGCAATGCACCTTGGCCAATGGGAGGGTCAAAACAACCAGGGTTCCTGTTCCTGATTGCTATCTCGTAACCTCGGCTGGAAAGTGTAGAAGCAGAATTATGGTTGTCTCTGACGACCATGTTCTTTGTCTTGGGTAAAACATGAAGTATTTGGATGCAAAAACAGGGGAATAAAAATGTTAGTTTTTGCCATACAACTGCCATTCCATGCTGATTAACACTAATTTTCCACACTTTTTTTATTAAAAAAGAGATACACTAATGGTAATGTACAATCTAACGCTTCAGTAAGTACATACTTGACCCTTCAAGCTGCCACATTTGCATATTTTTCCTTTTCCAGAATGTGCTATTAACTGATGTGGAAGTAACTTTTCAAATATTTTCCAACTCATTTCTAGGTCATTGCAGCATTATCGGTTAAAAGTAATGAGTGATAGGTGCAGATATAACATGTGACTTGTTTTGTGCAGCTTCTCTCCTCTGAGAGCATTGATTTGATTTCTATTGCTATCACGCTTGTCAGTGCTCTGTGGCTGAAGTATTTTTCTTGAAGGTATTAAGAGGAAAGCAATACTTTGACAAACGGCCATCTCCACTGGGGACAAGGAATTAAAATCTAGCCAACACGTGTAATAACCATATGAAAACTGAGTACTTTGGTCTGATGAAAATGTTATTAAGGAAAAATTGAGTGACTTATTCATGTAATGATACATTGAGAACCCATATTCCCTAGGAATGCAATTACATGCTCTACAAAGCCCAAGATTTATCTTTTTTACTTTTCCTTCATGTGCTACAGGATTGCAGACCCATTGGGAATTCAAATAACAGAAAGCCGATGCCATTTGCGGTTGGTGCAAATATAAATGAGGCCAAACAGTTGGCAAGTACACAGTACAACACTCCTGCTGCACTATATGCCAATGACAATGTAGACTACACTTTGCAGGAACAGTTAAGTGGCCTTCATGTCGCCTCTCCTCAGCAGTAAGTATGTCTTACTTAATGATCTCTGCAAAATAAGATTACCCATCCTCTTTGATAGCAAGGAGAAAAGGTCACTGGTACAGTGCTTTCTCTGATTGATTGCTTTCCTCTCCCTCTAAATTCTTGACAAGTCCATGTTCTTCTGCTCTCTGCTACCCAGCAACATCTTCACTTGGCTGCAGAAAACCTCCTATTTATCCTAGAAGTATCTGATCAGAAGCTACTAATCGCGTAAATATTTTGATTATGCAAAACTACCTGATTTTCACAAGTTTACTGCAAGGTTAAATTATTACAATGTATAGATCATGAATGCACAATTATATATTTATCTTTTTAAAAACTCAAGAGAAAGGTGAGCTGGAAAAAGAAATGTTTATACTGCATACCTACAGTTCCTGCTTCCATGGGGCAGCGGCCTCAAAATTGATACTTAGTCATACCTTGCATCAATGGAACCTGAGCCTTACAAGCCAAGAAAGGTCTCAATTCTGACTGTGCAGCAAAATTCCCTAACTGAGCCATCATAGGCTCTACTGTTTCTATTTTTTAAAGTGGGAGTGGCAATCTGCAACCACATAGTAAGTATGGAGAAAATTTGCTTTGTAGTTTTCCCTATTTTTTTGAGGTCAATAAGGCCAATTAGACAGATTTTCAAAATTAGTAAGAGAATTGAAAGCATCACTTCAAATTTTTTTCTATGAAAATTAGAGCTGCCATACAGCTCGGGAAGGTCCGATGTTCAGTCCCCTGTCTGCTGATTTATCTGCTCTCAGACGGGACAGTGATCAGGATATCTCAATTCGCCTCAGGATCCCTAAGCTAGGTAGGGGAAAAATTGGCACTAGTTCTTGCTTGTGACCACTATCCAGTGACTCCCATTCGAAAGTAAGTGTGTGTGTGTGAATGTTGGATGTGGACACTCTGTGCAAGCTATTACATTCCTTGCAGTCAAATAGCTTTCTGACACTCTGTCTAGGCTCACAGTGGCAATTTGGGAGGATGTTTGGTGCCCCATGGGACTATATCCTAGCAGGAGAAGAGAGTAAATATTTTGGAGGAGCAAAGGAGCAAATAAATGATGAAGCAATTCTTTTATTTCTTCCCAAGCTGTTGTAAAATACAAAGCTGCCAAAGATCTTGCTGTACGTATTAAAACCTGACTTGCTGTACCACATCAGCATTTAGCACAACACACAATCAGCTCTGAGAATCAAATTCACTTGGATTTATGTGTCTTGTTAGTGTGTTTTTCCTGTACAGCCCTCTGATTCTTGAGCAGAGAGGACAATGTGTCCACTGTCTTTTGTCCTGATACTTGATGGCAAACAGATGCTTTTTTTTCCTGACAAAGGGTGAAATAATTCTCCCCTTCCTGTAGCTTGGCGAAGTAGAAATCCAAAGAAAGTTGATTTCAGCAGCAAGTAATTCTAGTGAAGGTACCATGAGAACAACTATGTGACAAAGATCCATAGGCTTGAATATTATATCCCACAGTCTGGCAACCTGATAGTGTGTGAGTTCATACAAGTTGTGTCCTTGGCTTTTTGTCATTTATTCCTTTTATATCACATGTTCCGCAGGTAAATAAAATTACACTTTACCCTGCTGATGCAAGTCGTCCTTTTTCTGCCAACTTTCCATCACATCCTGAACAATTGACTCATTGTTGGGGCCTTTGGTCATCCTCCATTAACTCTCCCAAATGTCCATTCTCCATGTGTGAGTTTAGATAGTGAGTGTTGGCAGGCTGCTCATTCCCTGGGAACATTAGAACCAAGCCTGGTCCTGTCCTCTCCCAACATCAACATGTATGCACTTGCACTTCCAGCAGGGATTGCTAGCTAGTGATTAGGAGTGGAAAACCTGGCCAATTCTCTTCTCCTCCTAACCCCTTGCTACCAAGGCCAGATTTAGCACCCTACTGCTACCCTGGCAGAAATCAGCTAACTCCGCATATTGCCAGGGGTCAAACTTGGGACTCTAATGGATTTTACTACTCACTGCTTTAACTAGCTGAGCTGTATACATACATATTTTGAAGGTGGTCAAAATTACTGAGGTCATATTTATTGTCAATGCCATCTGTAAATTATGGAGTTGCCTCCTATGAATACAAAATATTCCATGCGAATAGAGTTGCATAGAATACACAGCACAGAAACAGGCCATTTGGCCCAGCTAGTCTGTGCTGGTGTTTATACTCGAGTCTCCTCCCATTCCAGCGACCTCATCTCAGCCTTTCAGCATATCGTTCTATTCCCTTTTTTCTCTCATGTAGTTTCCTTTTGAAAGCATCTAAGCTATTTGCCTCGACCACTTCCTGTGGTCGCAAGCAATGAATTTTTCTGTTTTCCTATTGGATTTATTAGTAACTATCTTGCATTCATGCTCCCTAGTTTTGGATTCTCCCACAAGTGGAAACATTCTCTCCACATCTACCCTGTCCAACCCATTCATAATTTTAAAGACCTCAATCAGGTCACCTCTAGGTCTTTTCTAAAGAAAAAAGCCGCAACCTGCTCAATCTTTCCCAATAACTGTAATCTTTGTTCTGGTACCATCCTTGGAAATCTTTTTTGCATTTTCTCCAGTGCTTCTATGTCCTTGGTTTTTATAGTATGGATAATGCCACTTGCAGTATAAATTAAAACTCTAGCATTTCTTCTCTCCCAAATTCTATGGTCTTCATCAATGAACATAACTCTGGCAGATTCTCCAGTCTTTTGGAAACCCCCTCTTGCTTTTTCACTCCTCTCTCTCAAACCCATTGTCTCATTCTGGGATCTGGGACCCAATTTACCATTCTTTATGGGTGACCATAAGTACTCAAACATTGGCAGCTACTGGACAATATGGGTACAGTTCTCAGTGGAGCCCTATCCTTGCCTTTCTTGTTTAACAGCTCAATAGCATTAGTGGTGCAAACAGAAATGGACAGTTTCCTAGAAGTAAAGGGAATTAAGGGTTACGGGGAGCGGGCAGGAATTTGGACATGAGTCTAGGTTCGGATCGGTCATGGCCCTGTGGGTAGTGTAGCGGGCCCAGGGGCCGTGTAGCCTGATCCTGCTCCTATTTCGTGTGTCCAATTCTGTTCGGTTCAGGAGATGGTTCTGTGATAGTAGATTGGCGGTTAGGATCAGATCAGCCATGATCTTATTGAATGGCGGAGCAGGCTCGAGGGGCCAATTGGCCTACTCCTGCTCCTATTTCTTATGTTTAAACCCCAAGTATTTCATGTCACTGGGACAAATGATAGTTTCCCTCTCACCAGCACCACTGCTACACCAGCTGATGGCCATTCACTGGCAACAGATCATTGATCAAACCTGTGACCTTCATTGGTTGTAAAGCACTTTGAGACATCCTGAGGCGCTGAAATGCAAGTTCTTTTCTTTCACAGTCCAAAAATGTGCGGGTTAGGTTGATTTGGCTATGATAAATTGACCCTTAGTGTTAGGGGGATTAAATACGTGGGGTTATGGGGATAGGATGGGATATGTTAGGGGGAATTAAATACGTGGGGTTACGGGGGTAGGGTGGGATGTGGGGATTAAAGCAGGGACAGGGTACTGGATTTGGATGATCAGCCATGATCGTATTGAATGGTGGAGCAGGCTCGACGGGCCGAATGGCCTACTCCTGCTCCTAGATTCTATGTTTCTATGTTTCTATGTTTTAGTTTTATATGGCTCAGTCCCTCCTGTCGTCGAATTACAGTATGCAGATGACCCTTGCGTCTGCGCACACTCGGAGGTCGAACTCCAAACCATCGTCAACACCTTCACCGAAGCGTACGAGAGCATAGGCCTTACACTAAACATCCGTAAGACAAAGGTCCTCTACCAACCTGCCCCCACCACACAGTACTGCCCCCCCGATTATCAAAATCCACGACAAGGCCTTGGACAACGTGGATCACTTACCATACCTCGGGAGCCTACTGTCAACAAGGGCAGACGTCAATGACGAAGTCCAACACCGCCTTCAATTTGCCAGTGCAGCCTTCGGTTGCCTGAGGAAGAGTGTGTTTGTGTTTGAAGACCAGGACCTCAAACCCGGCACCAAGCTCATAAACTACAGTAATACCCGCCCTCCTGTATGCCTCAGAGACATGGACCATGTACAGCAGGCACCTCAAAGCACTGGAGAGGTACCACCAATGCTGCCTCCACAAGATCCTGCAAATCCATTGGCAGGATAGGTGCACCAACGTCTGTGTTCTCGCGCAGGCCAACATCCCCAGCATCAAAGCTTTGACCACGCTCGATCAACTCTGATGGACAGGTCACGTCATCCACATGCCCAATACGAGACTCCCGAAACAAGTGCTCTACTCTGAGCACTGAGGTGGCAAGAGAGCCCCAGGTGGGCAAAGTAAACGCATCAAGGACACCCTCAAAGCCTCCTTGGAAAAAGTGTAACCTCCCCACCGACACCTGGGAATCCCTGGCCCAAGACCGTACAAAGTGGAGAAGCATCCGGGAAGGCGCCGAATACCTCGAGTCTCTTCACCGGGAGCAAGCGGAAGGAGCGCACATCAACTCAAGCACCCCACCCACCCGCCCCTTCAACCACCGTCTGCCCTACCTGTGACAGAGACTGTAGGCCCCGCATTGGACTCATCAGTCACCTGAGAACTCATTTTTAATGTGGAAGCAAGTCATCATCGGTTCCGAGGGACTGCCTAAGAAGAAGTTAGAGTTTCATATTTATGCAGTGTGGGAGAATTGAGTTGAATTTTCCCATCTGATCACTTTTTGATATAGATGAAGGTCCATGAAACATTCCATCCACAGTTTCTTTTTCTTGATATAAAATACAAGTGATGTATTATTCTTTAAAAGTGTGCAACTTACAAGTTAGTCCTTTATAACCTATTTTGTTTTTCTACAACCTGTTCTTCACCAAAAGATAGTACCTTCCAAATAATCTTTCCAAATATGTCATACCCGCTCTGCTCATTTAGGGGATTGTCATCATCTATGACCTATGCTGTCCTATTGAAACTCTAGTTATTACAGTTTAATATATTATAATTTACAGTAATAAAACAATACCTTGCACAATCCAAGGCTGTTTTATGCTGAATTAATTTCCCTGAGATACTTGCTGTTAATGTGAAAATTTAGATGTGAAAATAGCAAAATTTACTTAACTGTGGAAAAAGTTCTTGACTTGTAGTTTTGGGTATAGATATTATTTATATAATATTATATCTATCATAACCACCATTCCCATTTTCTTGGACAGCAAGTGCTGGTAATGGTTTCTGCTGTACCCATTTACACCTCCTCTGGACCCATCTTTTTGTTTCTTTATTGTCCAATTATCACCCCATTTTGCCGAGTACTATCATCCCTTTTGTCATTTAATCACCCCTGACCCTCCTATCACAGGCCTTTGTTTTCTGTTCTTCCTTTCTCTGACCCTCCCGCCACCATTTTTCCCTGGCTCTTGCTGATTAACTGTTAAATCTCTAACTTCTTCCAGTTCTAATGAAAGGTCATTGACCTGAAACGTTAACTCTGTTATTTTCTCCACAGGCTGAGCGTTTCCAACATTTTCTGTTTTTAGTTCAGATTTCCAGCATCCGCAGTATTTTAATTTTGTTCCACTTGGTTTTTTTTTGTATCTTCCTGGCTTACTGACCGTATACTAGCCCTCTGGTTCTCCTCTCTTTCAAATTAGGCTCATGTTAGCTGTGGCTCAGTAGGTAGCACACTTGCCTCGGAGTCAGAAGGTTGTGGGTTCAAGTCCCACTCCAGGGACTTGAGCACATAAAGCTAGGCTGACACTCCAGTGCAGTGCTGAGGGAGTGCTGCACTGACTGAGGGTGCCGTCTTTCGGATGAGATGTTAAACCGAGGTCCCGCCTGCTCTCTCTCAGGTGGACGTAAAAGATCCCGTGGCACTATTTCAAAGAAGAGCAGGGGAGTTATCCCCGGTGTCCTGGCCAACATTTATCCCTTAACCAACATAACAAAAGCAGATTTTCTGGTCATTATCACATTGTGGGAGCTTGCTGTGTGCAAATTGGCTTCCTTCCTTCCTTTCCTTGAAAAATCTGCACATTCCAATATAAGAATTTCAAGTTGTATGTTGGATAATATGTTCAGAATTGCAGGATGATCATTTTTGCTATACTTGGAGGCAATTAGCAGTGAACGTCTAAATTTGTTAATTCATCTGCCTATGTTTAATTCTCTAAGCTTCTGTTTTCTTTAGCACTGAACCACCAAAGTTATCACCAAAGTTGTGGAATGAGGTTGACACTGAATCAGAAGTTTATAAGATGCTTCAGGATGGTGAGGAACCAGCTTCAGAACCCAAACAGTCTGGGTCTTTCAAAATGCTGCAGGGCATGCTGGAAGCTGAGCAGACAGGTAATGCATAGTGAATAGATGAAGGATGGGCCATTAGTGTCTAATATGTGATGATTAAATTACTTAATCCATGAATTAAAAGTACACAAAATCTGGTATGTTGGTGTAAACGTTTCAGCTTTTACACTTGGCAGACGGGTAGCCAGATAACATTGCCCAGTGGATAAGTTGTACCTACAATTAATAAATCGTAAAAACAAGAAAATTGAAGGGAGAATTAATCCCTCACAAACCTGGTCATGGCACATTTAAGAGCAGCATTAATGAAGGTCCTTTTCCCCTCTTTCCCCATCCCCAGACTCACTTGAGTATGGCTTGAAAGACTAATTGATTGTGTAGGGTTCATGCCGGTGCAAATTGTACGTGGTTTGTTGAAAGAAGCTGACCCTTCAGCTTTTTTCCTGATTCTTACTAATTAAGGAGAGGACCTGCTGTTAGTAAAATTAAAGAACGTACTTTGTTCTTTGTACAGAATTGTAATTCTGGTATGCTGACCAGGTGATCCCTTCTACTGTTTCCTCAACAGTAAAAATGAAAAAGAAAGACTTGCATTTATATAGTGCCTTTCACAACCACCGGCCGTCTCAAAGCGCTTTACAGCCAACGAAGTACTTTTGAAGTGGAGTCACTGTTGTAATGTGGGACATGCTGCAGCCAATTTGCGCACAGCAAGCTCCCACAAACAGCAATGTGCTAATGGCCAGATAATCTGTTTTTGTTATGTTGGTTGAGGGATAAATTGACCAGGATACCAGGGATAACTCCCCTGCTCCTCTTCAAAATAGTGCCATGGGATCTTTTACGTCCACCTGAGAGGGCAGACGGGGCCTCGGTTTAACGTCGCATCCGAAAGACGGCACCTCCGACAGTGCAGCACTCCCTCAGCACTGCACTGGAGTGTCAGCCTAGCTTTATGTGCTCAAGTCCCTGGAGTGGGACTTGAACCCACAACCTTCTGACTCAGAGGTGAGAGTGCTACCCACTGAGACACAGCTGAAAGTATAATCAGGAACTAATAAAACTCAGTTTCAGGCCATGGTTTTGAAATATTCCAAAGCATAATTATGACAACCTGAAAGTAATGGACCTTTAGAAAGTTACCAGAACCACTTAATGATTTCACAGCCTGGCAGTAGAATTCTATGTTTTCTTTCATTGCACTGGCTGTAGTCCATAATAGAAAGTAATTGTGAATAGTGAGTGATACTTCACATGTTGGCAATATATTCCACATCTTTTAGTGTGGAATCTCATTTTAATCCTGATAAATAGACTAGCAGTTTCAACATGGAGAGCATAATTGGAAACTGGCCAAATACTTTTTATATTAATATGTATGTATAGCTGTACGCATATATATAATCCTAACCTTAACAGCAAAGTCCTAAATATATGCATCGTGTGCGATTTCTTGTAGGTGACAGAAGTGAAAGGCCGGCTATCACCAAAAGTGTAAAATCTCCTGTAGCAAAATTCAGCAATGCTCCACCCACGCTACAGAAGTTACCGCAGTGCACTAGATGTGAGACTGGCATAGTGTAAGTATATAGGATTTCAGTAGGACGTCGAATTTAGGTGCGTGCTAAGTTGACTGAACTCAGTCATAGGGGTGCTCCCCTGGACTAGTGAGGGGGGAAAAAAATCATCCAGGGTTTCTATCCCTGATCGCATCTGGTGATCCCAGCTGGAAAGTGTCCATATGGGGATCACGGGCAAGTACAGGATTAGGCATGGCTGTGATGTTTCTCGCAATCGAGTAGCCTGCCAATACACATGTCTAGGCTCATACATAAATGGGCGCTTGAGTGCTGGCATGCAGTTGCAACGCCTTCAGGAACAAGAGAGAAAACTGGTGACAACATTAATTTAAAGAGGGCACTGTCTTTACAAGTAGCTGCTTAGCAAAATTTGTTCTTGTGGTGGAGAGCAGCTGTGTGTCATTTTCAGAGTGTTGTGACAAGGTATTTGATTTATTTTCTCATTGTGTTTGCCAATATTTTGGGATTGAAGTGCAATGTTAGTATATAAAATATGAAAGATCTCTTCTTGACCTTTGCTGCTTTATTTCTTTCCTCTCTGTCCCTTTTTACACTTCAGTTTTATCTTTCTTTGCCTCTGCAGCACTTTTTATCCCACTATCTCTTGCAGTTTTTGCTATTCTGCATGAGGTGGTGATTGGGAGAGTGCAGGCTACTGAACATAAGGCCAGAGAGTAAAGAAGTGAGCCACTGAGCATTGAACACAGAAAACAGACCACTGAAAGAAAAGTGTGCTGTGAGGACCTCGGAAGAGACAGAAATCAGCAGTGATGGTAGAGCCCTATAAGAAATGTTAAGGCACACATGAGCATGGCACTGCAGGGGGAAGGAGCTTGGTGTGATTGGCATGGACTCCAGCATCATTTGGCAAGGATGGTCTGATGACCGTTTGCTGGAGTCCAATCCACTGTGCCTTTTGTGCTGGGACATGGGTTTGTGCCTGTAATTTTCATCCATGTCATTGCATTCCCAATCTCCGCTGCATTGCTGTAGGGAAACACTGAGCAGAGACCAACTAAGGTGCACACAATCTAGAGCAAGCTAGGGAGGGGCCTGGGCACATGTCTCATGCTAATGATGCAGTGTGTAGGATAGCAGAAGAAGAAAGTTAAACAAAAGGTTATTAATAAATGAGCTTGAATTGCAGAGGGTGGTGGGTGGGCGGGGGGGGGGTTAAGGCTAGAGAGGAAAGGTACTGAGTGTGACATTTACTATTTAATATTGGTCTGGAGAGCCTGAAAAGCTCTGGTTGACTTCTGTGATCTCAATACAAGAACATGAGCGTGCAGGAATGAGCAGTTGCCTTTCAGCACTTCCACCCCATTCCATTGTCCAAGATTGGATCAGTAAGTTTCATCTTTTTCCTACTGAAACCACTCTATGCATGCAGAATCAGCAATTGATTGTTTCCTTTTGAATGCTTCAACTGAGTCCGTGCTTACTAGCCGACGTGTGAAGCAGCTATTCCTTTTGCTGGGTTTAGCACTGACTTTTACATATTTTCCACAAAACTAGGAAAATACAGTGTTCACATTATGGATTGCCTGCATTATTTTTAAGACTTGGTCATCATTTATCCCTTGTCTCTCCCACCACCATCCCATCATCTTTTTCTAATGAGATTATCTCTGCACACCTCCAGTAAACCCTGAAATCTTGTTTGTCCTCCTCCTGAATCATTCCTTCTATGTCTCTTTTTGACATTTGGTTTTATTCTTTCCAGTGGTGCTGTTGTTAAGGCACGAGAGAAGCTCTACCACCCAGCATGCTTCATGTGCTCTGACTGTGGATTAAATCTGAAGCAGAAAGGCTACTTCTTCATAGAAGAGCAACTATACTGTGAGACCCACGCAAAAGCAAGAGTGCAGCCTCCAGAGGGATATGAAGTTGTAGCTGTGTATCCCAATTCCAGAGTGTAAGCGTTAAACATGTGCCTTCTGGATTTCTTTTTCCCCGAAAAAAAAAATCAAAAAAAATCTTTGCTTTTGAGATCTTGATTCTCAGTGAAGCTGTGCATCATAAGTTAAATCTGAATTGGTATTCAAGCCATGCCTAGAATCAGAATGACCACACATGCAGAACTGACGTGATACTTTGATGTTTCAAATACTTTGATGTTTCAAATTGAGTTGTATCCTAAATGTTTATCAAACATTTTCAAACAAATACAGTGCCGTTAAATAAATTTACGAGGATTGCCTTTGGAATACAAATCTCAAGTAACTTGACACGCAGTGATGTATCACTGCATCAAACTTTTTTTTGTTAATTCTATTCCTCCCCGCCCACCCCTCCTCCTCATTTCTGCTGCATGTGGGTGCTAGGCATGCTCTGGTACCTCATCCAGAAATGTCCATTCCTCATGTCTGAACTTAGACCGAGTGTGCTGGTAGAGGATATTTTATTGTGGAAGGTATCACGACCAAGCCACATGCACGCACTCTCCAGCAGTGGGGTCACTGTATGACAATCAGGAGCAACAAATGTGGCCTGATTTTCTCTTCTCTTCCCCCCCCCCCCGCCCCCTCTAACCTGGGACAAACTGTAATTGTAGCATCCCACCACTATCCCAGTTTATATCAGCAAACTCAACACAGGCTAGGAATTGAACTTGGGACCTTCTGGTTTTTATGGTTCAGTATCTTTTTCATTTTATACAAAATTCTGCTTTTGTAAAATGCTCATGATGAGCATTTTAGTCGTATTTATTTTTTTCATTCAGTTTAAGACCAAAACTTAGGCCAAATTTATGGCACAGCAGCTTCTTTAAAGTTGTAGCTTTCATTTTTCCGAATTTTAACTAAACAAATGCCTTTCCGATGGCCTGTATTCACACACTAACTTGGGCAGAAAATTTAAAATTAAATTTGAAGCTAATATACAGGAAAACCTTTTTGAATACACCTCCCCAGATCCTGCAGATATATTAACTATGGCTAGAATACAAATAAAATAAACACTGCTTATAAGGTTGCAGAAGACCACCCTTTTTTGGGGGGGACAGGACGGGTATTGTTTGCCATGTTGGATTATTGGTGGCTGTAGTGTTTCAGACAAACAGCTAACATGTGCTGCATTATTTCCAATGATACACTGCTTGCCTTAAGGAACTAATCATATTGATGATTTCCAGATATCAAGTAGCTGATGTGTTCTTGCTCAATTGGATTGCACAAGAAATGAATTTAATCTCGTGCAGTGATACTGTTTTCTTCAAACGTTGTACTTAATATGAATTATTGGCCCTTCAGTGTTTTAAAAAATATGACTATGTATATTATGTTACATTAATAATAAACTACGGTTTCCAATCAATCTGTAGGTTCAGGCTGAGGACACATTGTATATGTCTATCCAATTGACAGACCTAAACTAATCTTATTTGTGCACTGTAATGTCTAGTCCATCTGTTGAATAAGTGCTTTCTGCAATGGGACCCCAGTTTTTTTTTCTTTTCGTGCTATAAGTCTAAACAAAATAAAAATAATTTCTTAGTGTAGCATTAGTCAGTGAATAGGAGCTAAAGTAAGATTGACTTGCTGCCAGTTGCGGTAATGCAGAACATGTATATCGCAAATGATAACATTGGTTGGAATATCTACTCTCCTATCAGTACCACCAGTGGGATGTGAGGGTGCAGGACTAGGAATGTTGCTGCTGAACACTGCAGCCTGTTCCCTGCTGGAAACTCTGTTAATAGTTTCCATTCTGGTCTGCATTATTTACACCTGCTCATTGAGTGGATGCCTCATTTTTATACATGCTGCATGCCACTAAGGGTCTGTAATTGGCAGCTTAATTTCCTGATGTTTTGGCTGGACGTACTTTTCATTCAGAGCAGGTGTTAAAGGTAAGCTCTGTGGGTAAGTTAAACTTAAAGGGACACGGGTTTTTTTTAGGTAAATGGTTTTGGATGCAATTTTCAAATGTGTTTCTCAGTTATTTTGGAAGTATTTTTCCTGTGGTTTTGCTTTGGATCAAACCATGAGAAAATGTTTCAGAAGAGAAGCAGCCCAATCATTGTTTCCATTGTCACTGAAAAATCAATTACAAAGGAACACTTTTCATGGGATTGCAGTGGTCGCCTTCCTCTTTGTAGTGGAGCACAAGATGGTCCTCTAACTGGCTCCATTATAACTGTTGCCTTTTTTTGAGGGGTGGCTGCTGGGGATGAAGGAATCTGGTTGAGAGGCTATAGCCTCATCAGTGCCTATTCCTCCTTACTCATGCTCAGTGTTTCACTCTGGTTCCCTCCTGAAACTCACTACCCAAGTCTCCAGAACGAATGTACCTGCCTTGGTACTTGTGAGCAGTGAATGATGTGGGGTATGTGAGGTGAGACTGAGACCTGGCTCTACTTGTTTAATTTTTTTTATAGGAAGAGAAGAGGGCCATGTATTAAAATGGTGGCTGCTTGATACTGTTCAAATATTGCTTACATGATATACTACATCGCCTGGTGTTGTGTTTGAATGTATGCTGGGGTGGAGGGGTGATTGAGTGAGGTAGAAATAGTGAAAAAGATGGCACAAGCCCTGAGCTTAGGGGAGGTCTGTGGCTTCACCTTTTCCCACTGTCTCTATGCACTGTGTAATCGTGATTTCCAGTCGGCCTCTTTGAAGTAACTTGAGGGCTTTTATATTAAAATACCCTACTCCCATCTGTCTGCTTCTGTTGTACATCTTTTTGTCCTGCAACAGAGAAGCTGAATTGAGAGACTGAGTCCGGAGAACCTATGTAATACCCAAGTGTCTATCCTACTGCCCATCATGGGTATGAATATAGATGTATGCATCATACAGAGAGACTCTGATGGCAGATTTTTTTGGATGAATTCTTTTAAGGATAAGAGTATGGGAAAAGTACAGGTATAAGTTGATACTGCAAAGTGTGCCCTGCTGTACAATTGACATGCATAGTAAACATTCAAAGACGTATACATCAGTCTGAGTGAAAGGAAAAAGTTTGTAGCCTGCATTACTTTGCCCATCTACTTGGTACAATGTCATGATGTACAATCTTGCCTTGATTTGATTTTGTATCCAGGTCCTCTGTAGTGGAAACAGCATAGACCTGGACAGTTGGCTCCTCCCATGCACTTTTTGTATGGCTCGGAGATGTCGATAGTGTATTGCAATGCCAACGGAGCAACCCTCATCTGCCACATTTCTTCCAGCAGCACCTTTACTGCTGTATTAACGAATCGCAGGTCTCATGGACTCCTTGTCCATTCTGGTAATAACCTGTAATGTGGTCAAACCCACGAGTTGTGTATACCTGACCTCCCTGAATTTTCCAGAGTCAGGCTTAATTAGGTATGCACAGCAAACTCCTAACATGTAATATACCAGTCATTAGAAGCTTGGCCTTGGGTGAGATGTCTGCTGCTTTAACACAGGATTTTGATAGGTTGTGGATGGACTGGGAATAGTTACTGTAGGTTATACATTTAGCCTGTTATGTTTTGCCCATATGTGTAACTGAAGTCATTCTATAAAAACGTCCTCTTGATTGAGGTTATTCTTGTGGAACTGAGCGATGCACTCTGGTTGTAAACCATTTTAATTAAGAAGCATAAGTATCCAAGTGTTGAGTGGAACACAGGTTTTTTGTACAGTATCAAGTTGCATGCTGTCTCCAGCACTTGCCACTGCTGAATGACTGGTGTCAGTGTTATGCATATGTGTGTTGGTGTTGTGTATATAGATTGAAGATACTGGGTGGTTATCAATGCCTTACAAGTTAAATGAGTTTCATCTGAAACCCTCGGCTGGATTAGCAACTTCTAATGCATTAACAACAATCCTGCATTTTTATTTATCTCTAGTAAATATGAGAAGCTCTTAATCCACTTTTTAAAATGCAATAAGTTTTTGATAGAACAAAGTATGGTAGAATGCATATTAGATCAATAGATGAGAGATATGGCAAAATGAGTGTGATCGAATGTATGAGTTACATGCTGACATAGTATTTCAGACAAGGGAAGACTACCTAGACTGCCAAACCAATTATCCCCTTTCTTTCTTGAGCTATCTCTATCATTATAACATTTTAATAATCATGGATCTCTTCAACTACCTTCAAATTGATGATTGGAAAGGGAAAGCCTTGATTTTTAAAGGAACCAAGCAGAACCATATTGGATTATGCAGTTAGTAACACTGACTGTTTTACTGACTGAATTAATGCTTGAGGATTAAATGAATCCCGTCAATGTAGTTGTTTTTTCACGATGCAAATTTTGGGATATTGACCAATTCTAAAATGTTCCAACATCTAGGGGTGAATTTTTCAAGGCCTCATGTTGCTGGCAAGGCTTGAAAGGACAAAAAAGTCTCTAATATGCTGGCTGCATGCAAGGCCAGCCAACAGCATAGGGATGTGAACAATTTTATCCTCTTGTACCCATGCAGCACGCAAAATATAACTAGCATTTGCCATGGAAAAAACCTGAACTTCAATACTTGTTTCCGTAATTTGTCAAAACCATGTAAATGTGAGTGGTTAGTCAACAAAATAATCTGACTTGTTTTCAGGGTATGTCAACAAATTCCTGAATTTTGATGACTAAACAAAAATGCCATTTTCCTTCAATTATATTAACAGGAAATTGGTCTGCACAACAATGGTGTGTAAATAGGGCCAGTGTTTTCAAATGCTTGTCAAAAGTTCTCTTTAAATCTATTGCAACTTTGTTGGGCTATGCTGGCATATCAGAGATTCTCTTCTAACTTTGTATGGCATACTAGTATCTTGTATCAAACAAGTAAGTTCCAAGTTTTTGACTAAACCATATATGACTGCTTGAGACATTAACTTTTGTTCTGTTTCTTACAATATCTCATTTCTTTTGATTGTTGGATGTCGATGTACAGTCTATGCTATGTATTGGTATTTTACTACATTTGCCGTGTAATCTACAAACTTTCCTGATTCAGGTTTAACTGTAGTTTTGAATGTCCTTTTGCATCTTGTTACAGATTAATCTGTTTTCCTCCATCTGTTTCTAAGAAATTGCATAATTATGTTACTAAACACTGCTAGAGATTAAGAATAAAGCCATGAGAACACACTACTTTCTGTTTTACCTTAGTGTTTCATGTTTCTGCCTCTGTTTTATACCCTCTTCCCTTGGGCCTCTAATTACACTGACGTATAGCACCAGAAACCATATCCCACCCAAGCAGATGATCTTCATCGGCAAGCCAAAGGAGTGAGTGGCAGCAGGCTATTTGAACATGGGAACATCATAGCCAAGCCCAATCCTATCCTGCACAATTGCCACTTAATTTCAGCAGGGATCACAGGATCACTTTCTGTTCCTAATCCTGGAGTGATGAGGCCAACTGTGGTAGGCCTACCATTTCTCAAGGTGAAGTTAGTTAACTTTGCATAGACCAAGACTTGCACCTTGAACTTGCCTGGTCTAGCTGAGTACCGCACCTAGCCGTGCACTCACTAAGCAGTTGAAAGGGTTTCTTTATGTATTTTAAATGCAGTAGTAAAATGTCCCATTGCATTGTTTATTGGTAGTCAAGGAGTTGGAGTGCTGTTTCTGAAGCTTGCCGCAGTTGCAAATCAGCCTAAGCATGACCACAGTTAGTCCATCAGGCTATTACAGCACATTTACTGAAGCAATAGATCACGAGTAACCCAAAGTAAAATTATAGTTATTACTGAAAGAGATAGGCAACACAGACCTGTAATCTGTAATGCTATTTGCCACTTGAGCAACTTTTCTAAAAACAAAAGTGTTTTCATTTATTTGTTTGTTCCCACCTTCCTACCAATTTTTTCCTCCGTATTTTGTGCTATTACAAAAGGATACACAGGTTTTCTACCCCTTCTTTCCCACAACGGAATTGTCATTCTTGCTGAAGCTGGTCTTTGGTACAGCACTGCACCAGGGAGGTTTTTCTCCACTGTTATGTCTCTAGTGAAGACATTCGCCATGGTCCGGGGCTGACTGACTCTAGCCGTAATATCTGGGCTCAGCATAAAACCACCTCATAACATCCCTCTCCAGTGCAATTGTCTGGCTCATTTACTGACCCAAAAACCTTTTTCGCTCAAAATGTATTTACCATCTTAAACAGTATAAAACACTTAAGTTTAATTTAACTGATCATTAGAAGTCAAAGTTTGTCTCTTTGGTTATTTGTGGCTTTCCCTAGTATCTGCTTGGTTAATTGATGGCCATGGTGGAGGGAGAATGCTGCAGATTGCCCCAGTATACCTTGAGCTGAGGAGAAGAAAATCATCCTGGGTTCCAACTCCTGATTTCTATCCAGCAAACCCTACTGTAAAGTACATATGTGAGCACTGCTGGGCTCAGTTGTGATTCCCTGCTCTGCAGTTTAAGAGCCTGCTAACAGTTTATCTAGGCTTACACATGAAGAATGGATATTTCAATGAGGTGCTTGAGTTGCTGACACTCATGGAATTATACCTTGGTATGAGGTACCATGTTCAGGAATGCGGGGGTGTGGGGTGAATGGAACAGAGGAGAAAAATAAACCCAAGATTAAGAATCGCAAACTGGCTATTTTTATGTGTAGCTCATAGATATCCTGACCCAATTAGAACTAATCCTCCATTATCAATGCACTTACCCGCTTTGTTTAACCGCAGAGAGCAACCATCGAACAACTGTAAAAGCAGTTTTGTCTGAACATGACTTTGAGCTAAATTGCTATGGATTATTGTACCGTTTAGAGGATTTTAGAGAATAAATGACTTGCAATTAATGTTGACAGGCTAACTGTCATTCAGTATTGGCTTTAGAGAAAGTTTCCAACAAATCTAACTTTCCAGATTTGTACTGACAAAACTAGGATTGTTCTTTAATGAGCCATTTTTTCCCTGAAATAACTTAGCTTTACCATAGAATAACATCCAGCCACATGTTTATTCTGGAATCACTCCATCTTGCTGAGAGCAACAATCTATCTTGTAATGGCTTCCAGAAAACAGCAAACTGTGCAAACATATGCAGAATATATATGTGCTATCTTGTAAAACCAGCCTGCTGTGCATATATTGGAACAAATGGATTTCAAGCTCTAAGACAATAGCGCACAGTATGAAATCTATATAATCAGTGCAAAGCCATGAAAACCACTATGCATAACTCATGTATCTAAATAATTTTCTGGTAGTGTGGTGGGGTTATGAGTTGCCTCTGTTTGCCTGCAGTGTTAATGTTGCCTCAAAGTAACTTAAAAATAGTATTACCATGTATTTCATTAATGTATTACCGTACAATAGTAATTACGATATACATTTTCAAAACGCTTCCTTTATTTTTAGATTTTGAATGCCTAACATGTAAATGTCTGGTAGGCATTGCTTATGGACAGAAGCAATCTATCCGATTTCTACACTGGAAAGAGGGAGGCTCAGTTTCTTTTATGATATCAGTTGTACTGGGCCTTAGGCACTTGCATGTAGCAACACATCTGCTGGTGTCCTATATTTGTGCTTCCTGTCTCCTTTTCTTACTGGTATAACAGACATTGAATTCACAATAACTATATCACCCCCACCACCTCCTCTTCAAACAGATATATGAAACAAGTCATATGTGGGAGTACCTTCACCACAAGGACTGCAGCGGTTCAAGGCAATGGCTCACTACCACCTTCTCAAGGGCAATTAGGGATGGGCAATAAATGCTGGCCTTGCCAGTGATGCCCACATCCCAGGAATGATTTTTTTTTTAAAGTCCTGTTACTTAGTTTACTGCACATTTAGGATATTACAAGTAGCATGACTCATTGCTGAAATTAGCTCATTACTTGCACAAAAAAAGTCCTTACTGTGAGGCCTGAACCACGCTAATTATTTAATGTTGCACTCATGGTGACTGCAAAACATGGTGACTCAGGACATCGGATGCTTCAACATACTGGAGGGATCAAGGATTGTTCAGTGTGAGGACACATGGTTGGGCTCATTATATGAAAATGATCTCATCATTAAACCATTGGAACAAAGCTTGAGAGGTTTATTGTCATTTGACCTTTGATGAGATTATTTTCATTAATTCCCACTCGCTTTTTTTTGTAGTCTTTCACTTGGGAACTGGAATGCTGTTCTGGAATGTTCTGCCCAATGCACTACTGAAACCAATGACTCATGTTGGGGCATAGTTCAAATGGGAATAGCAGTG
Source organism: Squalus acanthias (assembly GCA_030390025.1). Classification (NCBI taxonomy): domain Eukaryota; kingdom Metazoa; phylum Chordata; class Chondrichthyes; order Squaliformes; family Squalidae; genus Squalus; species Squalus acanthias. Next base: position 173,515,903 of record CM059427.1, on the reverse strand, counting down.
TCTTTCTAGAACCTCAGCAAAATTACCATTCTAAATGTGTTAAGTACAGGGATTAAGTATTGTTGGCTATTCAACTATAGGAGCCATCACAGCCAATCCTGTATTCACCCAATGTCCTATACATGAGAGATGGGGCCCTGACTTATTTTCCCTCCATAACCAGGGGACATTAAGACTAATTATAGTGACCGCAACAGTTGGAGATATGACATTATCACTGAAGGAAGAAATTGTGACACCATCACTGCAAGATTATAGTAATTTAATGCACATTTGATCACTAGGAACCAGCACTATTTTATGTATTACAAATTGGCAAGGGTAGCCTTGAGGACGAGTTCACAGAATGTATTTGGGATGTTTCTTAGAACAATACGTTGTGGAACCAACCAGGGAGAAGGCTATTTTAGATCTGGTAATGTGTAATGCGACAGGATTAATTAATGATCTCATAGTAAAGGATCCTCTAGCAAAGAATGATCATAGCATAGTAGAATTTCAAATTCAGTTTGAGGGTGAGAAACTTGGGTCTGAAACTAGAGTCCTAAACTTGAATAAAGGCAATTACAAAGGTATGAAGACAGTTGGCTAAAGTGGACTGGGAAAATAGATTAACGGGTAAGATGGTAGATAAGCAGTGGCAGATATTTAAGGTTTATTCCAGTGAGCAAGAAAGACTACGAGAAGGATGAACCATCCGTGGCGAATTAAGGATGGTATTAAATTGAAAGAAAAGGCATACAATGTTGTGAGGATTAGTGGTAGGCCAGCGGATTGGGAAATTTTTAGAAACCAGCAAAGGATGATAAAAAAATAAAGATGGAGAAGATAGATTATGAAAGTAAACTAGCAACAAATATAAAAGTAGACAGTAAGAGCGTCCACAGATACATAAAAGGGAAGAGAGTAGCTAAAGTAAACATTGGTCTGTTAGAGCATGGGACTGGGGAATTAATAATGGGAAGCAGAGAAATGGTAGAGACTTTGAACAAATATTTTGTATCGGTCTTCACTGTAGAAGACACTAAAAGCATCCCAATAATTGATAATCAAGGGGCTATAGGGAGGGAGGAACTTAAAACAATGACTATTACTAGAGAAAAAGTACTAAAATTAATGGGACTAAAGGTTGACCAGTCCACTGGACCTGATGGCCTGCATCCTAGGGTCTTAAAAGAAGTGGCTGCAGAGATAGTGGATGTAATCTACCAAAATTCCCTGGATTCTGGAGAGATCCCAGCGGATTGGAGAACTGCAATTGTAACGCTCCTATTCAAGAAAGGAGGGAGGTAAAAAGCAGGAAACTATAGGCCAGTTAGCCTAACATCTGTCATTGGAAAAATGCTGGAATCCATTATTAAGGAAGTAATAGCAGGGCATTTAGAAAATCATAATACAATCAAGTAGAGGCAACATGGTTTTATGAAAGGGAAATCATGTTTGACAAATTTACTAGAGTTCTTTGAGGATGTAACGAGCAGAGTGGATAAAGGGGAACCAGTAGATGTTGTGTATTTGGATTTCCAGAAGACATTCGATAAGGTGCCATATAAAAGGTTACTGCACAAAATAAGAGCTCACGGGGTTGGGGGTAAAATATTAGCATAGATAGAGGATTGGCTAACTAACAGAAAACAGAGAGTCAGGATAAATGGGTCATTTTCTGGTTGGCAAACTAACTAGTGGGGTGCCACAGGGATCAGTGCTGGGGCATCAACTATTTACAATCTATATTAATGATTTGGATGAAGGGTCCATGTGTACTCTAGCCAAATTTGCTGATACAAAGATAGGTGGGAAAGCAAGTTGTGAGGAGGACACAGAGTCTGCAAAGGGATATAGATAGGCTAAGTGGGCAAAAATTTGGCAGATGGAGTATAATGTGGGAAAATGTGAGGTTATCCACTTTGGTAGGAAAAATAAAAAAACAAAATATTATTTAAATGGAGAGAGACGACAGAATGCTGTGGTATAGAGGGAGCGGGGGGTCCTCGTACATGAAACACAAGTTAGCATGCAGGTACAGCAATTAATTAGGAAGGCAAATGGAGTGTTGGCCTTTATTGCAAGAGGGATGGAGTATAAAAGTAGGGAAGTGTTGCTACAACTGTACAGGGCGCTGGTGAGACCACACCTGGAGTACTGCGTGCAGTTTTGGTCTCCTCCTTATTTAAGGAGGGATATACTTGCATTGGAGGCAGTTCAGAGAAGGTCCACTAGGTTAATTCCTGAGATGAAGGGGTTGTCTTATGAAGAAAGGTTGAGCAGGTTGGGCCTATACACATATTGGAGTTTAGAAGAATGAGAGGTGATCTTATTGAAACATAAGATTCTGAGGGGGCTTGACACAGTAGATGCAGGGAGGATGTTTCCCCTCGTGGGGGAATCTAGAACTAGGGGGCATAGTTTCAAGATAAGGGGTCTCCCATTTAAAACTGAGATGAGGAGGAATTTCTTCTCCGCGGGTCGTGAATCTTTGGAATTCTCTACCCCAGAGAGCTGTGGAGGCGGAGTCATTGAATATATTTAAGGCGGAGATACAGATTTTTGAGCTACAGGGGAGTCTAGGGTTATGGGGAGCGGGTGGGAAAGTGGCGTTGCGACCAAGATCAGCCATGATCTTATTGAATGACCTATTCCTGCTCCTATTTCTTATGTTCTTATGTACATAACACTGCATTAAGCATTGGATAAATAGATCATTATTCTTATTTTTCTAATAAAAATGCTGCATCTTAAAAATCTGTGTACACTTCCTTTTATGCACCAATTGACTTCCTGTATCATTTTTTGTCACACTTTTTGTGTCAACTTTTTCACATTATAAATTCCTATGTTCATTTATACAGGGTTTAACCTATCTTAGCTCATCACTCTGCGTGATCTGGCCACTGCATTCCTGTAAATTGATCAAAATGTTTTCTGTAAATTCACCATTTCCTTTCTCAGTGACCAATCATTTTATGTTTTTGTTGCCTTAGCCCTCGATTTGCCTCGAACAGCCTGAAGGCCTCTGAGGCCATTGGGAATTTTTTGCCACCATCCACAGTAAGAGTATGGGATTCCCAATGAGCATCCGTTTGTATGCAGTTTTAATGGAGGAAGAGGTGAGTGAAGCAATATTTGAGGGGACAATGTGGCTCAAGATATGACCCTCCTGGACAATGTACAGACTATGCAGATCCTATGAAGATCTTAGTGAGCAGTTCTGTGTTAGAAGAGTGCACCTCACCAAATAACCAATCAGGGCATTGTGACAACTATTACTTGAAGACCTGTGGCTAAGTCATCTGCCCAGATAGCTCTGCCTGTGGCTGTGAAAGTGATGACTGTACTCGGTGCTTGTGCCAGTACTGAGGGAGTGCTGCATTGGCGGAGGTGCCGTCTTTCGGATGAGATGTTAAACCGAGGCCCTGTCTGCTCTCTCAGGTGGATGTAAAAGATCCCATGGCACTATTTCAAAGAAGAGCAGGGGAGTTATCCCTGGTGTCCTGGCCAATATTTATCCCTTAATCAAACATCACTTTAAAAAAAACATTGGCCAAGAAATTTGAAAAGGCCTGAAAACGGAAGATTTGCTCGCACCCATAAAAAAAATCGCAGGAAAATAATTCAAAAATAGGCAGTCTTCAGCTCTTAAAGCTGAACTGCCTTCTGCATGGAAAAAATGGTAAAAGTGCTTCAGCAGTAACACAAATGGCTCAAAAGGCCAGGGCTAGGGCATGCTGCACTCCAGCTTTGTGCAGGGGGTCAACACCGGAAGAGGGGTCCTTTACCCACAAGGCGCCAGGAAGCCCTCCAGAAAGAAGGATATGGGACAAGGTCGCTGAGGCAGTCACTGCCAGCAGTTGTCGCCCCCCAGGACCTGGCTCCAGTGCTCAAAGAAGATTCACGACCTCAGACTAATGGTCAACGTCAGTGAATGCATCTTCAAAAGCCATCTTCTACCAACTGTATCACCTAGCCTCATGCATTGCTCAATGCATAACCCCTCCCCCCATCACTCACCAATCAACAATCTCTGCCAAACACGAGGCACACCTCCCATTCCTAGCTTCACCTCACCCCCTTGGAGGAGACCTGAAACATTAACTTTGTTTCTCTCTCCACAGATGCTGCTTGACCTCAGAGGTCTTCCTTTAATGTCTAAAGCCTTGCAAGCTTTCAGTGGCACTCCCTGCACACTTTAACAACTTTTTAAATGTATTGCATCAAGTCACTACTTCAATAAAATATTAAAAAATGCCCAAAAGCTGAAATCAAAACTTACCTGAAAGAAGAAGTGCTGACAGCGTATCTGCAGTACTGCTGCATGCACTTTCTTCCATGCGTGGTTAGGAGAGGGTGTTATGGAATGCGGCGTGTCCAAACTTGCAGTCATGCATCAAATCAGGCATTGCACGCCGATTGACATCACGATCTGGACATTTGCATTGGAGAGGCGAGCACTGGCAACGGCAGTGCTATCAACCTCACCAAAATGGCAGCCGCTGTGTCCCGCCTGGAGTCGAGGTTTTTTTTAAGAAATATGGCATTAACGGTCGGCGCTAAGGTAGGGAATTTCCCAGTCGTAATCTGGTCATTATCACATTACTGTTTGTGGGAGCTTGCTGTGCTCAAATTGACAGCTGTGTCTCGTACATTACAGCAATGACTACACTTCAAAAGTATTTAATTGGCTGTAAAGCGCTTTTGGACATCCTGAGGTCGCGAAAGGTGCTATATAAATGCAAGTCTTTTAGTCTTTCTTTAACGAGGATTTGTGCAATATATCACCCAGTTTGCCATCTGGGCACGTATTCATCAGATAACTGACACACATTTTATCCCCTGTGGCACAACAACGAGATGATAGCATAATAGGGCCTTCCAGTTCAACATGCTGCTGGGTTCCCCAAAGTGCTGGTGCAATAGATGGCACCCATAAACTATAGCAAGCTCCTCCTGTTAACCCCCCTCAACTTTCTTAGGATGCAAGGATTCCCAATAGTGCCTCACCCACTTGAGGAAATGTTATGGCATCATCACTGAAGAAAAAAAAATTGTGACAGCATTACTGCAAGATTATAGCAATTTAGTGTATACTTGGTCACTGGGAGCCTGCACTATTCTATATATTACACAATAACACTGCATTAAGCATTGTATAAATAGATCGCTGCTATTATCTATCTCGTAGACAGAAACTGGTGAAATGGGCAGACACATGGCAGATGCAATTTAATGCAGAAGAGTGTGAAATTATGCCTTTTGGTTGGGAAGAATGAGGAGAGACAATATAAACTAAATGGTACAATTTTAAAGGGGGTGTACAGACATAAATCTTTGAAGGTGGCAGAACAAGTTGAGAAGGCTGTTAAAGCATATGGGATCCTTGGCTTTATAAACAGAGGCATAGGGCTAGATTTTACCAGCCCTGAGGAGGTGGGTTTGGAGGCAGGACTGCTGGGAAAATGGGAAAAATTGGGAGCGGGTCCCAACCCCGCTCCCAACCTGCCTCCAAACCATCTTCCCGGAGGCGGGTCCCCAAGTCACGCAGGGACCTGTCTTCTAGTGGCGGGAAGGGGATTAGAGCCAATTAACTGCCTGTTAACGGGCAGTTAACGGGCAGTTAAGAGGCGCTTCACCATTTTCAGCCTGCTGATGCAGCCTTCCCGATGGCAAGAAACCCCGCCAGGGTCAGCGAGGCGAGCTGTGGGTCTGCTGCAGTGTAAGTGTGCAAATGACAGCTGCAGAGGTAGTGTGATGGGTGCAATGGTGCACAGGTAAGTATGAAAGGTGAGAGAATGTAGTGAGAAATAGTTTTATTCTGTTTATATGTATCTGCAGGTGACCAGATTTGATGTTTCTGGGAAACCTCATCTGATCGGGAGAATTGACAGATGGCTTCTGCAATCTCACATGCAGCTGCCATCTGTTTTCTCCTAAGGAGAGAGTCATTGGTGCGCCTGGGTGCAAGGGCTCACCTTTGGACAGTGATTGTAAAGTGTTTGACAGCACCTCAATGCTGTCAACCACTGTCAAATCATCTGTCTAAAATTATGGGGCCTGTCACTTTAACAAAACCAGCAGATGAAGCGTCATGCACTGACATAATCTGACATGCCTTTCCCTTAATTGGCCGGCAAGCCCGCAGGGCGGGCTTAACAAGGCCAATCAGGGGAAAATAGCGTCAGGTCATCAGACGTCACTGAGGGCGAGACTAGAACCCGGAAACCAGCAACCCCGCCCCCAACGCACCTCCTCAGGTAAGATCCAGCCCAAAGAGTACAAAAGCAAGGTGGTTATGCTAAACCTTTATAAATCACTGGTTAGGCCCCAGCTGGAATATTGTGTTCAATGCTGGGCACCACACTTTAGAGAGGCATTAGAGAGGGTGCAGAGGAGATTTACTAGAATGGTACCAGGGATGTGGGACTTCAGTTACATGGAGAGACGAGAGAAGCTGGGACTGTTCCCCTTACGGCAGAAAAGGTTAAGGGGAGATTTAATAGGGGTGTTCAAAATGATGAAGTGTTTTGACAGAGTAAATAAGGAGAAACTATTTCTAGTGGCATAAGGGTCGGTAACCAGAGGAAATAAATTTAAGGTAATTTGCAAAAGAACCAGAGGCGAGATGAGGAGAATTCCAAATTGTTATGATCTGGAATCCACTGCCTGAAAGGGCGGTGGAAGCAGATTCAATAATAACTTTCAAAAGGGAATTGGATAAATGCTTGGGGAAAAATTTGCAGGTCTATGGGGAAAGAGCAGGGGAGTGACTAATTGGATAGCTCTTTCAAAGAACCGGCACAGGCACGATAGGCCAAATGGCCTCCTTCTGTGCTGTATCATTCTAAGATTCTATGATCTATAAAGGTGTACCCCTTGTTTCCATAGTTAATGACCCCTCTAAGAGTTTCAAGAACAGCAGCTGGGGAGTGCTGCAACAAGGTGTATATAATTGAAAGAACCATTGAGGTCTTAAAGGGGCACATTTGCTGCCTTGATAGATCAGGAGGGGCTCTACAATTTGCTTCCAAGCATGCAACCAAAACAGTTGTACTTACTGTGCCTGAACAACTTTGCATCTAAATAGCCCTGGACATGGAGATTCCCGGGGAGCTGGCCCTACCTGTTTTTGAGGCAGAACAGCATGGAGTCGAGCATAATGAGGACTCCTCAATGGCAGGTGTATAGGGCATTAGAACTGAACTTATCAATGAAGCATTTTAATTTGTTCACAGTCTGCCTTTGTCACCACTGCCATAACTACTTCTCCCCTATCTTCAAATAAATGGCAAATCCCTCAATTTGGTACCCATCCTAGAAGTTCACATCATATCAGACTTTTTTGGCCCTGCATGACCATGAATCATCTGATTTAATGCCAGCACAAAATAAATGCAACCTTTCCTGCATGACTATAATCTCCATGAATAACAGAGCACAACATAAGTGCGCATTCTTCTTTAATACAAGAAACTCAAAAATGACCATAACCCAACCTATTCTGATTGCCTAATTTATGCTATGTGACTCATCCTAACTCCCAACTTTCCTCTCCCTATTCCAAGTGGTGCTATTGTCAATAGCTCCAATGGCCAGCTCCAACTTCAAACTAACTTTCGAAGCCCATATTTTTCGATGGTGGCAAAAATGAGGTTGAAGTGGTGCATTGCACAGGCTTGCTTGTGCTGACGACTCAGAGGGCAGGCAGCACCACATTTTCTAACTTCCTTGAATCTGAATAGGCTAGTGGCAGATAAAAAGCTTGCCTAGAGAACTGACCTGAATTTATTTTTTTAATGTTCTTGTTTGAATGTTGATGGTCTAAATGAGGGGGAAATTGTTTGGAGAATTATTAAGCCTGACAGCATGCTGGTTCTGCATGATAGCTAGAATAGTCCTGGAAAGGGGTGATAGGGAGGGGGCTAGATTGACTACCCATTCATTATCAATGGGTGAAAAATATATTGGATATTAGCACACAGCAACAAATAAAGTTTTGGGCCCTGAATCAACTTTGGTTAACTTGAACTATGTGATCTTGTTCCTCCTTGCATCTTAACTGTGTTGAAATTAGAACTAAGCTCTGGAATTCCTGCCAAGTGAACGGGACTTGGTGCGTGTTCGTTCAGAGGCTAGCTTACTTCACTGCCCCAGGGGGTCAAAATGGCACCATTCCTCACCCCATCACCTGCTTTATCCAATTTTCCCTATTTTAGAAAATTCAAGTGTTGTCATCTAATCATACCTCACCTTTGTTTTACTCTTCAAACATGGAGGTGTCCAGCACTATGGACCTTTGCTCTATACCTTGGCTTGACATTTTTAATAACAAACTTGGCCAGTGGCTTAATCACTGGTATTTAGTGTTAGTGCGAAATAGATATCAGCAACTAAACCAATAATCAGAGGTGAGGATAAAAAAGTCAAGTTACTATTTGGCATCACGTTTTTGTGTGGTAAACATAGAGGACCTGGAATTCTGTCGGTTTTTTTTCTGTCCTCCGCTATAACTTTTCAGGTACATCAATAGAATCCCAGGGGATTGCTGTAAACAGCGATTTTTAGCTCTTTGCGGTATTTCCCTTGGGGTTCCCCGGTCTGCTGCTGAAGTTCTCCCAAGAGCCTGTGAGAGCCTCCAAGGAATTTCAGGGCCAAATCCTATTAAAGTCCATTGGAAGTAAGGTTTAATATCTTGCTTTTGTTATTAAATTCCCAATAGTCACAAACCTGCCTTGTGTAATCTGCTACATTTGAAAGTGTGATTTATACATCTATTGGAATTCAATAGCAGAATTGCTAATAGGCATTATGACTATTATGATGTAATCACGTGATTTTAAAATTTGTAAGCAGAATCTGATTGTCTTGCCTATAGTCATGCCCTCAAGCGCACTATAGGAGCTAACCAGTACAGAACAATGCAGGAGTTGAAGAATGAAGTTAGGGGGTGTAACAAGGAAATACAACAGGATGTTACAGCGATGTGTAAAAATATGGCTAGGCACACAATACCAGGGCATGAGTAACAAACCCGCAGCGGAGATATGTCTGGAGGAGCTCACTGGTCTCATTTTTAAGAGTGAGTCCAAACTGAAATCTTGAACTCCCTCACATTAGGATATTGCATTTTTCTTTTCCAGTTCCCCAATTCTTTCTAATTTTGAAGATCACCTAATCAGGAAAAATGGTACGGAGAAGTTAAGGCACTTACAGGGGTCACGAGAGGTAAGCTGATGCTTAAACAGAGTCAAATGAACTCTGCCTTCCCCTATTTATTTTTGTCTGTGCTTGTCATCTAGATTCCCACCTTTGCAGGTAAGTGGAGATCAACGGTGACAAAGTGTGTGAGCACTTTGTTTTTTTCCCCCAGTTTTCTTCCTTCCATTCCTAAAACAAAAAGACTCATACTGGGATATGATTCCACAGGAACGATTAGCCCTCCAGTACTTCACTCAGGTGACCATTCTTCACCTGTTGGCCCAGTAAGAAAGACACGGATTAATCAAGGATAGTCAGCATGGATTTGATAAGAGAAGGTCGTGTCTGACAAACTTGATTGAATTTTTTGAGGAGGTAACAAGGAGGGTAGATGAGGGTAGTGCGTTTGATGTAGTGTATATAGACTTTAGCAAGGCTTTTGATAAGGTTCCACATGGCAGACTGGTCACGAAGTTAAAAGCCCATGGGATCCAGGGCAAAGTGTCAAGTTGGATTCAAAACTGGCTCGGAGACAGGAAGCAGAGGGTAATGGTTGATGGGTGGTTTTGTGACTGGAAGGCTGTTTCCAGTGGGGTTCCGCAGGGCTCAGTACTAGGTCCCTTGCTTTTTGTGGTATATATCAACGATCTTGACTTGAATATAGGGGGTATGATTAAGAAGTTTGCAGATGATACTAAAATCGGCTGTGTGGTTGATACTGAAGAAGGAAGCTGTAGACTGCAGGAAGATATCAATAAATTGGTCAGGTGGGCAGAACAGTGGCAAATGGAATTCAATCCGGAGAAGTGTGAGGTAATGCATTTGGGGAGGGCTAACAAGGAAAGGGAACGGCAATAGCTTGGGAAAAGGGGAAGTGCAACGAGATCTGGGAGTCCTTGTGCACCAGTCGCTGAAGGTAAGCATGCAGGTGCAGCAGGCGGTTAAGAAGGCAAATAGTATGTTGGCCTTCATAGTGAGAGGAGGATTCGAGTACAGGAGCAAGGATGTCTTGCTGCAGTTGTACAAGGCCTTGGTGAGACCACACCTTGAGTATTGTGTGCAGTTTTGGTCGCCTTATCTGAGGAAGGATGTTCTTGCCATGGAGGGAGTGCAGCGAAGATTTACCAGACTGATACCTGGGATGGCAGGAATGACGTATGAAGAGAGATTGGGTCGATTAGGCTTATATTCGCTACAGTTTAGAAGAATGAGAGGGGATCTCATTGAAACTTATAAAATTCTAACAGGACTAGACAGACGAGATGCAGGAAGGATGTTCCCGATGGCGGGGGAGTCCAGAACCAGGGTTCACAGTCTAAGGATAAGGGGTAAGCCATTTAGGACTGAGATAAGGAGGAATTTCTTCACCCAGAGAGTGGTCAAGTCAACCTGTGGAATTCTCTACCACAGAAGGCAGTTGAGGCCAATTCATTAAATATATTCAAGAAGGAGTTAGACATATTTCTTAAGGCTAAAGGGATCAAGGGATATGGGGAGAAAGCAGGGACAGGGTACTGAATTTGGATGATCAGCCATGATCTCATTAAATGGCGGAGCAGGCTCGAGGGGCTGAATGGCCTACTCCTGCTCCTATCTTATATGCTTCTATTAAATGGTAGGATACTGAGTAGTGTAGAGGAACAAAGGGACCTTGGAGTGCATGTCTACAGATCCCTGAAAGTAGCAGGCCAGGTAGATAAGGTGGTTAAGAAGGCATACGGAATGCTTGCCTTTATTAGCTGTGGCATGGAATACAAGAGAAGGGGGGTTATGCTTCAACTGTATAAAACACTAGTTAGGCCTCAGCTAGAGTACTGCGTGCAGTTCTGGTCACCATATTACAGGAAAGATGTTATTGCACTAGAGAGGGTACAGAGGAGATTTACAAGGATGTTGCTGGGAGTAGAGAATCTTAGCTATGAGGAAAGACTGGATAGGCTGGGTCTGTTTTCCTTGGAACAGAGGAGGCTGAGGGGAGACCTTATTGAGGTGTATAAAATTATGAGGGCCCTTGATAAAGTGGATAGAAAGGACCTATTTCCCTTAGCAGAGGGGTCAAAAACCAGGGGGCACAGATTTAAAGTAATTGGTGGAAGGTTTAGAGGGGATTTGAGGGGAAATTTCTTCACCCAGAGGGTTGTGGGGTCTGGAACTCACTGCCTGAAAGGGTGGTAGAGGCAGAAACCCTAACCACATTTATAAAGTACTTGGATGTGCACTTGGGATGCTGTAACCTGCAGGGCTACAGACCAAGAGTTGTAAGTGGGATTAGGCTGGATAGCTCTTTGATGGCCAGTGCGGACACGATGGGCCGAAATGGCCTCCTTCCGTGCTGTAACTTTCTATGATTCTATGATTCAATTAAGTGTCAGAGGGCTATTCAAACCTAGGGAGTGGGCCGGGCCGGGGCTTATACAACATTCAGATACATGTACTTTCAAGGAAAGCCACTAGACAACAATCAGGAGTGGGAGCCATGGCCCTCGTACATGAAACACTAAATGTTAGCATGCAGGTACAGCAAGTAATTAGGAAGGCAAATGGAATGTTGGCCCTTATTGCAAGGGGGATGGAGTATAAAAGTAAGGAAGTCTTGCTACAACTGTACAGGTGAGACCACATCTGGAGTACTGCGTGCAGTTTTGGTCTTCTTATTTAAGGAGGGATATATTTGCATTGGAGGCAGTTCAGAGAAGGTTCACTAGGTTGATTCCTGAGATGAAGGGGTTGTCTTATGAAGAAAGGTTGAGAAGGTTAGGCCTATACTCATTGGAGTTTAGAAGAATGAGAGGTGATCTTATTGAAACATATAAGATTCTGAGGGGGCTTGACAGGGTCGATGCAGGGAGGTTGTTTCCCCTCGTGGGGGAATCTAGAACTAGGGGGCATAGTTTCAAAATAAGGGGTCGCCAATTTAAAATGGAGATGAGGAGGAATTTCTTCTCTCAGAGGGTCGTGAATCTTTGGAATTCTCTACCCCAGAGAGCTGTGGCGGCGGAGTCAATGAATATATTCAAGGTGGAGATAGACAGATATTTGAGCTATAGGGGAGTCAAGGGTTATGGGGAACAGGCAGGAAAGTGGAATTGAGGCCAAGATCAGATCAGCCATCACCTTGTTGAACGGCGGAGCAGGCGCGAGGGACCAAAAGGCCGACTCCTCCTCCTATTTCTTATGTTCTTATGATTGTTCCCCTCCTGGGAAATGGCCTGCAGGATGCTGAGGCCAATTGTAATGTCCCCACTGCTGCCCTGGCTAAGGTCATCTAACTCAGAACAAACCAAAGATCAAGCCTGGCATTGTCCTGGTCTCCTTGGCTCAGTGGCACACTATACAGTGTATCTAGGAGCTCAGGGTACTATTCCTTTAAATAATAATTCACGATAGAAGGTACGACCTAACGATTTGGGGTTGTGAATTAAAATGTTGCATGTTTGCAAACCACCTATTGGTACTAAAAAAAACCCTGGATAGCTATTAATAAAAACCTTAAATAAAATAAACAATCTCACTCAAGGTTGTTGAATGCAGCCACTCTTCACTCGCATAAAAGGCATAAGTCACAATGGAGCTTGCATAAAGAGAAACCTTGGCTGCGTTATGCTTTTAAAAAGCAATTGTGACCTCTAAAGAGATTTCTATTCTTTGGTGAAAATAATGCAAGGAAAGAAATAACAAAGGAAGGAAGGAAATCTCATTCAGGTCAGGAGACTTACGAGAATTCTCAACACAGTATCAAATCGCAATGCTTGTAATAACCTGTTCTAAATGGAAGAGTATAAGTTTTCTCCCTTGGATTCTGGATGTTTTAATGCTTTATGGTGGTTTAAACCACTTTCCGTGGTAGCAATCAGTTCATCATATGAATGGTTTCAAATGTGGAAGAAAAACATTGAGGGAGAAATTTATCTTGCGCCGAAAACAGGTGCAAAGGTGGATGGAGAAACCGTTCCACGTGACCGATGATGTCGGCAAGCTGCAGGAGCCAATTTCCTACTCAATATGGTGTCTGGCACAATTCCGGTACAGATTGGCTGCCACAGATTACAAAATGACATTCGGACGCCTAACACCCATTTTACTCGTGAAATACGGCCAGCCGTGATTTGAATTTTCCCCCCGTTATCTTAAAGGGGAACACTCTTCATTAAGAAAAAATATTTGAGAAATTATTATTAATTTATTTCCCAAATACATGAAGCAACAATGTAAATTGAGTCAAAATGCATCAACAACAACAACAACTTGCATTTATATAGCGCCTTTAATGTAGTGAAACATTCCAAGGCACTTCACAGGAGCATTATCAGACAAACTTTGAGCCCAAGGCGCATAAGAAAGTATTAGGACAGGTGACCAAAAGCTTGGTCAAAGAGGTAGGTTTTTAAGGAGTGCCTTAAAGGAGGATAGAAAAGTAGAGAGGTGGAGAGGTTTAGGGAGGGAAATCCAGAGCTGGGACAAAAGCATGGATGAGAGTTTCAGCAGCAGATGGGCTGAGATGGGGCGGAGACGGATGATATTACAGAAGTGGAAGTAGATGGTCTTGATGATGCAGAGCATATGGGGATGTAAGCTTAGCTCAGGGAAAATAGGACACCAAGGCTGCGAACAATCTGGTTCAGCCTGAAACAATAGCCAGGGAGGGGGAAGGACCCCAAGCACTGGAATTCCCTAAACATCTCTGCCTCTCCACTGCACTCTTATCCTTCAATACCTCCTGAATCCCCCCACCTTTTGGTCATTCCTTCTAATATCTCCTTCTTTGGCTAGGCATCCATTTTTTTCCTTAGGCCTCTGTGAGTTCCTTGGTATGCTTTTCTACATTAAAGGTGCAATATAAAATTGTAAGTAGTTGTTGTTAGATTCATAATCAATATTAACTGGACCATACTTCCTCTTCACTCTTGCCTCGGAGTCAGAAGGTTGTGGGTTCAAGTCCCACTCCAGAGACTTAAGCACAAAAATCCAGGCTGACACTCCAGTGCAGTACTGAGGCAGTGCTGCACTGTCGGAGGTGCCGTCTTTCGAATGAGATGTTAAACCGAGGACCCGTCTGCTCTCACAGGTGGCTGTAAACGATCCCATGGTACTACATCGAAGAAAAGCAGGGGAGGTATCCCTGGTGTCCTGGCCAATATTTATCCCTCAATCTAAATCACTAAAACAGGTTATCTGGTCATTATCACATTGCTGTTTGTGGGAGCTTGCCTTGCGCAAATTGGCTGCCGCGTTTCCTACATTACAGCACTGACTACACTTCAAAAGTACTTCATTGGTTGTAAAGCGCTTTGAGACGTACTGAGGTCGTGAAAGGCGCTATATAAATGCAAGTCTTTCTTTCTTCTGTTTCTGTCAGTGTTTACAGCCTGCATTTCATGTTACCCAGTTACTTGTTACAGAATCTGACATTTTTCATTATTTTCAGGGTGCACACCTTTCAACGTTTGACCTTAACCATTACCCCTATGGCATATGCTCCATCTACTTCAAATCCCTAACCCTTCCAGACCCTATCCTTACAATGTATAATAAACTCCTGCTCTCCTGCTTGACCTACTAATCCAATTAGAAGGGTCACCACTTTGCAAATAGTTGAGTCTATCCTTCAGATAAAACTGACTGCTGAGCTTTCACCCTCAGCCATTCTATTCCAGTGGATTCCAGATTGTTTATACTTGGCAGAATAAATGTCTGCAAGGGGGTGATAATAGATGGGAGAGCACAGAGTCAATGAGTAACAGGCTATTCTTAGTGACCAGCCAGTAATGATAAACATATCACAAACATTCAATGCCTCATTCAAATATTTATAAGATTGTCCTTTAATTCAAATAGCCATGCCCGGCACTGTTTTAGACTTCCTTACAGTCTGGAAATGAACTATTTCCAGGATAGGGCTTGTATTGCTTGATGTAATGTGACAATTGATGAAGTACCATCAGTCCAAGAGATTCCATCATTATAACCGTGTCAGACACAAGTAATATGTTCCTCAAATTTCAGTAGCCTGTTCCAATGGAACAGAACAAAAGCCTGGTATTTGCCAATTCAGCTTTCTGTTCAGTTCTTTAACTCTTGCATTGTAAAATATCCTGACACTTTAATGAGACATGGTGCAATTTTTAATTTGGGCGGGCAACAGGCGGGTGGCAGGAGGAGTCCCCTCATTGCCTGCCCATAGTTACTGTCAAAAGGCTTGAGCCATTTTGAGGGCCAGGCCTCATTTCATTATCATTGGTAAGTGCTCAAAAGCAGCTTGCTCATTGTGGGGAGGGGGGCAATTCCAACAGCTCCTCTACAGAGCCAAGACGGAAGTTGCATCTTAAATGGGGGGCCGGGAAGCAATTGCAGAGGGGGGTGGGGGTGTGGATGGGCTGGCAGGGGGCCAGAATGCATTTTAAAAAAAATCTTACCTTGAACTGTTTTGTGAGTGGCCTGCCCACAAGCTCTGCCCATTGGAACCTCAAAATTGCTTTGGGATCCTACAACTGGCGGAGGACCCCGACTTTCATATTAAAAGTAGCTTCCTGTCTGAAACAGGCAGACACGCTGGCTGCCCATTTCCACCACAGGTCGGAAACGGCGGTGACCGTATCAGGAGCGGGAATAGGGCGCTAAGTGGTGCACTGTCATCTTCAGCCTCGTTCCCGCTGGGCGGAGGCCCTGAAAATCGGCCGGAGTCTTACTTTCAAGATCCAATTTAAAGACGGTCTTCGGGTCCCCATATGACTCAGTGAATAATGTGGTGCTGAATCATACAGAACAGAAACGTCCCAGTTTGATCTCTGGTCTGTACTTGGGTGACTTCACTGTAATGACAGTAAGTAATACCACTAGGGTGAGGTACCAGGGTGCTACAGGAAACTCTTTATTAACCGGCACCGACGGGACCAGCGTGGTGCCGGTTAATCAAAAAGTCCGGATAACGGAGAGTTATATCTCCCAACGTACGAGAGCCCCGTACACACTGACATGCGCCTGCATTCGGAGCTCCGTCTCCCCGGGGACCGCCAGCTGACCATCTGTCGTGTCCGCTGCCTACCCGGGCTGCACATTCCCCTCCCAATCTACACGCTCCGATACAAGGCAAACGCCTCGGTTTTTAAAAAAATTATTTTTAAAGGAGAGATGAAGGAAAACCCCGGTTACCTACTCAAGAATTTTGCCGGTTAAGAGAGATTTCCGGTTATTTGGGTGCCGGTTAAAAGAGAGTTTCCTGTACTAGCACCAATGGAACTGAACTTCACCATGAGTCCCGACCTGTAACAGAAAGGGAGAGAAGAATTTGGGAGGGGGCAGGGAATAATCAGTTTGAATCGGTTCAACAACCAGCTCCTCAAAATAACTTTAATTTGCATTTATATAGCCTATTCTTGCATCGTCAGGACATTCCAAAGCACTTCACATCCAACAAATTATATTTGAAGTGCAGGGACTATTATGTCGACAAATTGGGCAACCAGTTTGTGAACAGCATGGTCCCTAAAGCAGCAAATCAGGTCATTGAGAAATTCGTCTGTTTTTGGTGAAAAAGTGAAGCTGTTGAGTGTATTGCGAATGATGATTTTTCTCCCAGTTTTCTTCCTTATCTCCTGAAGGCACTGACTGTATTGGGGTAAGAGTTCTTTGGGTGCCAGCCAGCAGCCTTCATTCAAGTGGCTATTCTTCAGGCGTGAGCCCAGAAAGTGAGCGTGGGTCAGCTATTCAACCACGGGGGATATCGCAGCTAAACTCTATTGAGTTCCTATCTGAGGTGTGATTTTCCAAGTACGTACTGAGGGTGGAAAACCTCACCTACTGGCAGCACCCGTCAGAAAATTGGGGGTAGGCTGCCCATGAATTTCTGATATGTACTGCTGGCCTGTGAGGTTTCCTGTGGTGGATAGCGCTTACTGTTATCCACACGTATTTCCAGCAGGGATTACCGATACTGATCAGGAGCAGAAATGCTGACTTGAATTTTTTTAATACATCTCTAGCCTAGGGGTGTTGATACCAATTGTAACACCACAAATGCTGAAAATCAGTTAACACAGCACAGACTGAGAATGAATCCTGTGCCTTTTTGGTCTGTATTGGTCCAGTGGTACATTGACAAAGGGCCTTTACCCACTAGACCTTTGGGAGAGCTTGTAAAAATTGTTTGTTGTCAAATAACTATACGTAGGTGTGTCGCCATTGTCTCCACTGTTAGTAAAGGTGTTGCTATGCCCGCAGCTGACATTGTTCACACAGCAATATTTGCAGACAATTTCCATAGGAAGATCAAACAATTGCTGTATTACCACAGTGCAGCTAAACTGTAAACGTAATGATAAGTGGAAACTAATGAACGCCCACATATTCAGTCTACCAATAGGCAGCTCTGGGGCTGACGAGAACTCAAGAGGTTTGGAGTGAAAACACTTAACAGTCACTGACAGCTCTTGATAACAAGTTGAAAAGTAGGAGGCAATTAGTGCCAAGCATTTCCACACCTGTGATTTAAAATCCTTGTTATTCCCAGCCTGTCTGTGCCAGAACACTGGCTTAAGTGTGTGGAGCTTATGGGGCTGATTTTCATTTTGCTATCACCCGTTTACACTAGGGCAGTAGCGAGATGAAAATCAGGAGAAATAAAACGCTCCCCTGTTCCGATTTTCAGGCAGACCTCAATTTAGACGTTCAGTGGAAACAGGCCTCATAAATACATGCAAATAGGCGTCAACTGACGTCAGGACCCCCAGCGCCATTTTCCTGTTAATCAGCACTGCCACTGCTACTTCCTCAACCCACCCACGAACCATGGCCGGTACTGGTCAGGAAATAGCCAATTACACTGATTTTTTTTTTAAACGCTGCAATGGTTGGAGGCATTTTGCTGGTATATTATAGTAGGATTTGGCTACTTGGGTGATTTTAAAGTGCTTATAATGGTTGCACAGCCTTCTGACATCCTAAAGGGGTTCTGCCAATTCCACTCTGGCTGGAGGAGGAGGAAGAAAGGAGCAGCAGCAACAGGAGGAAGGAGCAAATCGAGCGAAAAGGAGACCAGATAGGAGGAGGCGTGCTGACACGAATCCTTACCCTCCAAACAGAGTGTATAGGCCCAGGACAAAAAGCCTGCACTTATCTGAGGGGCTGTGCTTCATTGGGGTGGCTGTCACAGAGTTCTGTCAGGCTCCTGTAACAAGACCTGCGACCCACTGCCACAGCTGGTACTGCATCGCCTGTTGCAGTCAAAATCCTATTGCAGCTTTCAACTTCCTTGCCTTCAGCTTCTTGCAGGCTGCACCAGGGGATATCAGTAATATGAGCCAGTCCGCAGTTAAAAGAAAGACTTGCATTTATATAGCGCTTGTCACGACCACCAAATGTCCCAAAGCGCTTTCCAGCCAATGAAGTACTTTTGGAAGTGTAGTCACTGTTGTAATGTAGGAATTTAGTTCCATTTACACTAGGGGTAGACTGTCTGCAGCTGCTTTTACCCAAGTAGCTGTGTTTGTAAACCCAGGGACAGCTATCTGGCTATGTCAGAGGACATATGCTTTTGTCAGCTACACTTCACCAGGAAAGAAGTAATGGGAGCTATGCTGTATTGTCAAGCCTGACCTTCCGCCAGTGGCTGTGAAGATGCCCAAAGCCTGAACTTTAATGCTCTGGACCGTTCCAAGCTAATTCTGGGTATCTGTGCCAAATCAGCCAATCAGTAGTTCACTGATATATGCAGCAGGTGCTTGACGCATTGTTCGCCAGAGCTAATTTTTTAATAATTTTAGTCATGGAAAGCTACCAGCAGCATAAGAGGGCACGGCACCAAAGTGTAAGCCGTTATTGATAGCACTCATGTAACTATCCGTACCTTACACTAAATCCCATGGCTTTCATGAACAGCAAGGAGCCCCATTTCATTAATGTACAGGTGGTCTGTCACAATATAACGCAAGTCAATGCCAGTTTCACTGAAAGCAGTCATGATGCCTTCAGCTTTACATAATCCACCGTGCCAGCATTGTTAACACAGAAGGCAGACTGGATGGATTGCTCTTAGGTGACCAAGGACTTGGATCAAGGTCACATTGAAACAGCCAACACAAAGTGAATGGAGATATAATGACGCACATTTTTCCAGCCGGATCACGGTGGAACTTTCAATTGGATTACTGAAACAGCTGTTCAGATACTTGAAAAGATCAGAGGTTGTTTTCTAGTATATCCCCATCAGGTGTTAAAGATAAGAGTAATGTGTCATTTTGCCATACAGGGAGGTATTACCATAGAGCAGATGGATGAGGAGGCCCAGTTCCAATCAATGGTAGAGCAGGACACTGAGACCAAGCCTGAAGATATTCCTGAGTTGTACAATAAGCACTAATAGATGTCATATTCAGCTAAGTGGTTGATCCACTCAATGCACAAACATGTGCACAATGTAGTGCCCCGAAGTAGCATCCCCACCATTGCCCTCGGCCCTATCTCAACTATCATGGATGCCCATTCATTAATCTGCTGATACCTTATTCCATCCCATCAGAATAGAACGTACTGAAGAAAACTGAAATAAAATACAACTAATTTATTTCGCTTTAAGTGATAACTGTATGCGTCATAAATGCCTTTACTCAGTGCCTCCGCTCAGTGACAGTGTATAGTGTATGTCTTCGAGGGGTTTTCCCAGTGACAAAAGTAAGTGAGGTGGCTGGTTGCCTCTTGGGGTGGGTCAAGAGATAACCCTGCAACAGCTTGTGCCCCAACCAATGTTGCACTGGCTGGCTGGTCGTACCCATTTCCTGGCACATCTTATGCTATTTGAGCAAGGTGGCTAGATGGGAGAGGTGTGGTTTTCCACTGAGAAACTTCATCGTCTGTATCTATTTCAGCCAAGCCCCTGCTGCTGGGTACTCCCTTAGCATTTTCACTGCTCTGCATGGTAGCAGCCTTGAGGGCAGCAGTGATGTCAGGGAAGCTCTGGCTCAGGATTCTCTCCCTCTGATCCCATGAAATCAATGGAATGAAAATCGGGCGGGTTCTACAACAGAAGGACAATCCACTCCACCGGATTACCGCCCATGCGTGGAGGTGAAAATTACCCCTAGATTTCAGTGGCTGATGTGAAGAGTCCTTTGCAGCAATATGGGTATCAATATGAATATCTGAAAGAGTTATCAGGTTGTCTGACGGCTTTGCCTGCAGCCTCAGTCAATCAATAAAGCATTTTTGTCATAAGACTGATGTTTCAGAATTCAGTTCTGCAGGAGGCAAACACTAGGTGCCTCAACAGCACCATCTCCTGGCTCTTCTTAATCAGTAATTCAAAATACTGGGCTGCATCTGTAAAATGTATTGGCTCATTAAAAGTGGCAGAAGCTAACAAGCAGTTCTTTAACAGAAACCCCTAGCAATTGTAAGAGTATTGCTAAAGCTACAAGTTTCTCATTTTATGTATTTCCCTTCCTTATGACTCCCTGCTGAATCTCAAACGACTTGATAAAAGCTTGTAAACCTTGCTAAGTTCGAGGAGGCTGCGTCCTACCCTGCTGTGAATGAAAGAAGTTCAATTGTAAATTGCAGAACACATGGGACCATTTTTGATGTTGTCAATTTTAGTGAAAAAGTAGACAAAAGTCGTAGATTTGAGGTAGAAAGAAGTAACAAGCTGTTCATGTTTAGCATTGCTCCAGCCAATCCAACCCTCAAACTGCATAAAAGAACATTACATAGGATTACAAAGAATTACATAGAATATACAGCACAGAAACAGGCCATTTGGCCCAACTAGTCTGTGCTGGTGTTTATACTCTGAGTCTCCTCCCATTCTACTGACCTCATCTCAGCCTTTCAGCATATCTTTCTATTCCCTTTTTTCTCATGTACTCCTCTAGTTTCCTTTTGAAAGCATCTAAGCTATTTGCCTCAACTACTTCCTGTGTTAGCGAGTTCCACATTCTAACCACTCTTAGTAAAGAAATTTCTCCTTATTTGCCTATTGGATTTATTAGTAACTATCTTGTATTTATGATCCCGGGAAACTGTTCAACCTCCGTCGCCTCCAGTCCAGATCCAAGGTCATCTCATCCTCTGTCGTCGAATTACAGTATGCAGACGACGCTTGCGTCTGCGCTCACTCGGAGGTCGAACTCCAAACCATCGTCAACACCTTCACCGAAGCGTACGAGAGCATGGGCCTTACACTAAACATCCGTAAGACAAAGGATCTCTACCAACCTGTCCCCGCCACACAGTACTGCCCCCCGATTATCAAAATCCACGACAAGGCCTTGGACAACGTGGACCACTTTCCATACCTCGGGAGCCTACTGTCAACAAGGGCAGACGTCGATGACGAAGTCCAACACCGCCTTCAATTTGCCAGTGCAGCCTTCGGTCGCCTGAGGAAGAGAGTGTTTGAAGACCAGGACCTCAATCCCGGCACTAAGCTCATGGTCTACAGAGCAGCAGTGATACCCGCCCTACTGTATGCCTCAGAGACATGGACCATGTACAGCAGGCACCTCAAAGCACTGGAGAGGTACCACCAACGCTGCCTCCGCAAGATCCTGCAAATCCATTGGCAGGATAGGTGCACCAACGTCAGTGTTCTTGCTCAGGCCAACATCCCCAGCATCGAAGCTTTGACCACGCTCAATCAGCTCCGATGGATGGGTCACATTGTCCGCATGCCCGATACGAGACTCCCAAAACGAGTGCGCTACTCGGAGCTTCAACACGGCAAGAGAGCCCCAGGTGGGCAGAGGAAATGCTTCAAGGACAACCTCAAAGCCTCCTTGAAAAAGTGTAACATCCCCACCGACACCTGGGAATCCCTGGCCCAAGACCGCACAAAGTGGAGGAGAAGCATCCGGGAAGATGCCGAACACCTCGAGTCTCTTCGCCGGGAGCAAGTGGAAGCCAAGCGCAGGCAACGCAAGGAGCACACGTCAACCCAAGCACCCCACCCACCCGCCTCTTCAACCACCGTCTGCCCCACCTGTGACAGAGACTGTAGGTCCCGCATTGGACTAATCAGTCACCTGCGAACTCATTTTTAATGTGGAAGCAAGTCATCCTCGGTTCCGAGGGACTGCCTAAGAAGAAGGAGATGATCCCTAGTTTTGGACTCTCCCACAAGTGAAAACATTCTCTCCATATAATTTAGCCAGTCCAACCCATTCATAATTTTAAAGAACTCTATCAGGTCACCTCTAAGTCTTCTCTTTTCTAAAGAAAAAAGCCCCAACCTGTTCAATCTTTCCTGATAGCTGTAATCTCTCAGGTCCGGTACCATCCATGTAAATCTTTTTTGCACTTTTTCCTGTGCTTCTATGACCTTTTTATCGTATGGAGACTAGAACTGTGCACAGTAATCTAAATGCGGCCTGACCAGAGTCCTATACAAGTTTAACATCATATCCCTACTTTTGAATTCGATACCCCTAGAAATAAATCCCAGTGCTTTGTGAACATTTTTTTTGAAAATGCTTTTGGTTACCATCATTTTTCTTATCATATGTTTGTAACATATTTAAGACATAAAAAGTTACATTTAATAGTAATGCAATTAAGCTTATCCTAGGGTTTGAGTTGATATTCTTCCCACAGCTACCAATCTATCAGCTGAAGACAGTATGCTTCTCTCAGATAATTACGCACAGCTCAAAGAATGTCTTTCCTCAGATCACAACAGTAATTATGAGTTTTGTTTTTACATATGACTTCTAAATACAGTAAAACAGAGCATGAACCTTAGGATCTTTTTGGAGGCAAGTTTTAACAGGAAGTCTATCTTTAAGTGCTTTTTATCATCTCAGCGACACAGTCAGATTGTGGCTGGTTAAGAGAGAGACTGAGAGTCATAGAGTCATAGAGTTATACAGCACAGAAAGAGGCCATTCGGCCCATCGTGTCCGCGTCGGCCATCAAGCCCTATCTATTCTAATCCCATTTTCCAGCACTTGGTCTGTAGCCTTGTATGCTATGGCGTTTCAAGTGCTCATCTAAATGCTTCTTGAATGTTGTGAGGGTTCCTGCCTCTACCACCCTTTCAGGCAGTGAGTTCCAGATTCCAACCACCCTCTGGGTGAAAAAGTTTTTCCTCAAATCCCCTCTAAACCTCCTGCCCCTTACCTTGAAACTATGCCCCATGGTTATTGACCCCTCTACTAAGGGGAAAAGTTCCTTTCTATCTACCCTATCTATGCCCCTCATAATTTTGTACACCTCAATCAGGTCCCCGCTCAGCCTTCTCTGCTCTAAGGAAAACAACCCCAGCCTGTCCAGTCTCTCTTCATAGCTGAAACGCTCCAGCCCAGGTAACATCTTGGTGAATCTCCTCTGCACCCTCTCTAATGCAATCACATCCTTCCTATAGTGTGGCGACCAGAACTGCACACAGTATTCCAGCTGTGGCCTAACTAGTGTTTTGTACAGCTCCATCATAACTTCCCTGCTCTTATATTCTATGCCTCGGCTAATGAAGGCAAGTATCCCATATGCCTTCTTAACCACCTTATCTACCTGTCCTGCTGCCTTCAGGGATCTACGTACATGCACACCAAGGTCCCTCTGATCCTCTATCCTTCCTAGGGTCCTACCATTCATTGTGTATTCCCTTGCCTTGTTAGTCCTCCCAAAATGCATCACCTCACACTTTACAGGGTTAAATTCCATTTGCCACTGTTCTGCCCATCTGACCAACCCGTCTATATCGTCCTGTAGCCTGAGGCTTCCCTCCTCGCTATTTACCACCCCACTAATTTTCGTGTCATCTGCGAACTTACTGATCATACCTCCTACATTCATATCTAAATCATTAATGTACACTACAAACAGCAAGGGACCCAGCACCGATCCCTGTGGTACACAGACTGACAGAAGGGAAGAGACAGAATAGAGACAGATTAATATAAGAAGCAGTCTTGAATGCATTCGAAAAATCATTCCCCATTTTGGCCACATACATTACCTTTAACTCAGCCTACCTTGGAATAGTTATAAATCACCCAATATTATTGTTCTTATATAGCTCTCTGAACTGACTTGAAACACTTCCCTCTATCTCATCTCCACTGTTTGATGTTCTGCAATGCACACTGAGAATAGTGCCACATCCCTTCCTATTTCTTAACTCTATACATATGAATTCAGTCTTAACTTGACCGCCTTACACCCTAGTGCTGTGATAGAATCCTTTATTAATACTGCTACGGCATCCCTTTTTTGCTTTGTTATTTCTCCTGAAAATCTTATAACCAGTAATATTAAGTTCCTATTCTTATCCAAACCTAAGCCACTTCTCTATAGTAACTACTGGAGCCAAAAATCTGTGGCCCCTTTGGAATCAGGTGCGTTCCCATAGATGCACAAGCACCTGCAATCAGACTGCAATATAGGGAACCTCCCCTTGACCCTGAAAATTCCGTCAGGGTCAATGGTGAAGGTTCCCAGTGGGTGGAATCCCAGTGTAATTGCTGCATTCACAGGCCCACAGATTTTCAGATCACTGATAGATTACGTGTGAAAAATTGAAAATATATTTTTACTACAAAGTATTATCTGAGTGTTAGTGTTATTTTCAAGTTTAAATGATGTGATTATGCAAACTTTTTCATGGAAATTTAAGTCAGCGAGCTTGATTATTATTCTTTTTTTTCAGCTATGTAATCAATTTTACTTTTTATCTTTATAGAAGTCTGGTATCCAGAAGAAGATGGGAGGGAAGATGTTCCAGGTTGCAGGTAAATAGGAAGCCTATAGAAGAATTGGGAGAGCAGGTTGTGTTGGTGACATGGTTTCAGCAGTGTTAAGAGAGTGTAGCAGCAGTGGGAGATGGGTAGTTGGGCATGTGAGGAGTGCTGGAATATTAGAAAGGAGGATCCATGGGTGTGGAAATGGTGGTTCTGGGATCTGGAAGTACCAAGAATGACGTGTGAGGAGTATGGAAATGGTGGCTGCTGGGTGTGGCTGTGGTGGGAAGGTGATCTTGCATGTGCGTGCACTGGGATAGTAGTGGCAGGGTGTGAGAGCATTAGAGATGTGATTTGCTTGGTATGCAAGTATTGGGAGGGGACTCCAGGGGTTGGAACTGTTGGAGGCGACTTGCAGGGTGTCATTGAGAAAAGCGCAACAGTTGTATTTGTGGGCATGAACTAGGAACTAACTATAAGTTACTTAAAGTGCTTGTTGTGCTTTTAATATATCATTATGCTTTAGTGAACTGAAAGCTGATTCCCAGGTCACAGTTAGAAATGTTGAAATAAGGGATTTTGTTGGAGACAGGTTGGCAATGGGGAGTGAGAGGTAAAGTATGGGTGTTCAGAAAAGAAAGACATAGAGCCTTTCATTATCTCAGGATGTGCCAAAGCGCTTTACAGCCAATGAAGTACATTTGAAGCATAGTCACTATTGTAATGTAGGAAACACAGCAGCCAATTGCGTACAGCAAGCTCCCACAAACAGCAATGTGATAATGACCAGATAATGTGTTTTTGTTATGTTGATTGAGGGATAAATATTGGCCAGGACACCGGGGATAACTCCCCTGCTTTTCTTCAAAATAAGAACATAAGAAATAGGAGCAGGAGTAGGCCATTCGGCCCTTCAAGCCTGCTCCGCCATTCAATAAGAACATGGCTGATCTTCGACCACAACTCCACTTTCCTGCACTATCTCCATATCCCTTGATTCCCTTAATATTCAAAAATCCATTGATCTCTGTCTTGAATATACTCTGTAGATATGACGAAGGAGCAGTCGCTCCGAAAGCTTGTGATTTCAAATAAAACTGTTGGACTATAACCTGGTGTTGTGCGACTTCTCACTTTTGAATATACTCAACGACTGAGCCTCCACAACCCTCTGGGGTAGAGAATTCCAAAGATTCACCACCCTCTGAGTGAAGAAATTTCTTCTCATCTCAGTCCTAAATGGCCGACCCCTTATTCTGAGACTGTGACCCCAGGTTCTAGACTCCCCAGCCAGGGGAAACATCCTCCCTGCATCTACCCTGTCAAGCCCTGTAAGAATCTTGTATGTTTCAATGAGATCACCCCTCATTCTTCTAAACTCTAGAGAATATAGACCTAGTCTACTCAATCTCTCCTCACAGGACAATCCCCTCATCCCAGGAACCAGTCTGGTGAACCTTCGTTGCACTCCCTCTATGGCAAGTATATCCTTCCTTAGGTAAGGAGACCGAAACTGTACACAATACTCCAGGTGTGGTCTCACCAGGGCCCTATATAATTGCAGTAAGACATCTTTATTCTTATACTCAATTCCTCTTGTAATAAAGGCCAACATACCATTTGCTTTCCTAATTGCTTGCTGTACCTGCATTTCAGTGATTCGTGTACAAGGACACCCAGGTCCCTCTGAACACAAACATTTCCCAATCTCTCACCATTTAAAAAATACTCTGCTTTTCTATTTTTTCTACCAAAGTGGATAACTTCACATTTCTCCACATTATATTCCATTTGCCATGTTCTTGCCCATTCACTTAGCCTGTCTATAACTCCTTGAAGTCTCCTTGCATCCTCCTCACAACTTACATTCCCACCCAGCTTTGTATCATCAGCAAACTTGGATATATTACATTTGATCCCCTCATCCAAATCATTGATGTAGATTGTGAATAGCTGAGGCCCAAGCACTGATCCTTGCGGTACCCCACTAGTTACAGCCTGCCAACCTGAAAATCACCCGTTTATTCCTACTCTCTGTTTTCTGTCTGTTAACCTCAAACCATGCTAGTATATTACCCCCAATCCCATGAGCCCTAATTTGGTTTAATAACCTCTTGTGTGGCACCTTATCGAATGCCTTCTGAAAATCAAAATGCACCACATCCATTGGTTCCCCTTATCTATCCTGCTAGTTACAACCTCAAAAAACTCTAACAGATTCGTCAAACATGACTTCCCTTTCATAAATCCGTGTTGACTCTGCCCAATCCTATTATTATTTCCTAAGTGCCCTGTTATCACGTCCTTCATAATAGATTCTAGCATTTTCCCTACTACTGATGTCAGGCTAACTGGTCTGTAGTTCCCCATTTTCTCTCTCCCTCCTTTCTTAAATAGTGGGGCTACATTTGCTACCATCCAATCCGCGGGAACCTTTCTAGAATCTATGGAATTTTGGAAAATGACAACCAATGCATCCACTATCTCTATAGCCACCTCTTTCAAAACCCTAGGATGTAGGCCATCAGGTCATGGGGATTTATTGGCTTTCAGTCCCATTAATTTCTCCAGTACTATTTTTTTACTAATACTAATTTCTTTCAGTTCCTCATTCTCACTAGACCCTTGGTTCTCCACTATTTCCGGGAAGTTTTTTGCGTCTTCTTCCGTGAAGACAGACACAAAGTATTTGTTTAATTTCTCTGCCATTTCCTTATTCCCCATTATAATTTCTCCTATCTCAGCCTGTAAGGGACCCACATTTACTTTCGCTAATCTTTTCCATGGGATCTTTTACATCCACCTGAGAGACCTCGGTGATGTCTCATACGAAAGACAGCACCTCTGACAGTGCAGCGCTCCCTCAGCGCTGCACTAAAGTGTCAGCCTAGGTTTTTGTGCTCAAACCTCTGGAGTGGGATTTGAACCCACAATGTTTTGACTCAGAGGTGAGAGTGCTATCCACTGAGCCATGGCTGACAGTCATGGGAATAATGAGATATGGTAGGAGGGACTGAGGAGTGGGCATAAGGAAGGCATGAGCACTTGGGCCAGGAGGGTGGAAGCATCAGGAAGTAGCAGGAGGGAGTGGGGAACAGCAAGGGAGGAAAGGATGGATGTTCAAGATGGAGGCTGTTCATTAATTCCCCTTCCTCTCCGGAGGTTTCAGAAAAGATTTTCCCAGGCACAGTGCCATGGAAGCCCTAATAGGCAATTCTAAAGGGAGAAGGGAAAGGAAAACTCAAGACATTATAGGAGATCAACGCAAGGCAACAGGGGAGACCGTTGGGCAACAGGGAACATAGGAAGGAGTAGCACTGGACTCTGGTAGCACTGGGAGGGTGGTCCTGGATCTGTGAGTACTGGAGAATTGGATATTGGGGTGCAGGAGCATAGTGAAAGGGTGTTAGGGGTGATAGCACTGGGGAGGACTGTCCTGGTGTCCAGAAGCATTTACAGGGAACCAAGTTATTGAGGTGAAGCCAAGGACAGCTAGCATTACGGAAAGAAAAGTCCAGAAGAATCTGGGCTGATTCACTTCTGACAGCATTGGGGGAGGAACGCAGCAGTATAGTTGCACTAGAGGAGATCTTGAGGTCTGGGGGGAGGCGTTCCAGGCATCCCTAGGCTATCCTAGCCTAAAGGGCTCAATGGCAGTACTCTCACCGATGGCCCAGACATTTTGTGTTCGAGCACCACAGGATTTCAGCCCATAACCTAAACTCAGTGCAGTACTGAGGGAGTGCTGCGATGTTGGAGGTGCTGCCTTTTGGATGAGACATTAAACCAAGGCTCTGTCTTCCTATTCATGCAATGTGAAAGATCCCAGGACACCATTTCAAGAAGGGCAAGGAGTTCTCCTGATGTCCTGGGCAACATGCATCCCTCAACAAACATCATCAAAACAGATTAACTGGTCATCAAATTCATTTGTGGGACCTTTCTATGGCGAAATTGGAAGTCACATTTACCTGCACTTCAAAAACATGCACGGGCTGTGAAGTAACTTGGGACACCTGGAGGATGAAAAAGGCACTACAATAAAAGCAGCTTCTCTCTTTTAAGTACAAAAAGTACTTTGATAATTTAGCTGCTGACTGTATACTTATTCTGTTGCTAACACAGCTGTAGTTAATTGGAATATTTACAATCAGGTAACACAGACCATATCTTAGCTACTCAAACACAAAAACTAGATATTAATGAACAGGTGACGTAATTCTTCTTCTTCTTAGGCAGTCCCTCGGAACCGAGGATGACTTGCTTCCACATTAAAAATTAGTTCTCAGGTGACTGATGAGTCCAATGCGAGACCTACAGTCTCTGTCACAGATGGGGCAGACGGTGGTTGAAGGGGCGGGTGGGTGGTGTGCTTGGGTTGACGTGCACTCCTTGCGCTTGGCTTCTGCTTGCTCCCGGCAAAGAGACTCGAGGTATTCGGCGCCTTCCTGGATGCTTCTCCTCCACTTTGTGCGGTCTTGGGCCAGGGATTCCCAGGTGTCAGTGGGGATGTTGTACTTTTTCAAGGAGGCTTTGAGGGTGTCCCTGAAGCGTTTCCTCTGCCCACCTGGGGCTCTCTTGCTGTGTCGGAGCTCCGAGTAGAGCACTCGTTTTGGGAGTCTCGTATCGGGCATGCGGACAATGTGACGCGTCCATCGGAGCTGATCGAGGGTGGTCAAAGCTTCGATGCTGGGGATGTTGGCCTGAGCGAGAACACTGACGTTGGTGCGCCTATCCTGCCAATGGATTTGCAGGATCTTGTGGAGGCAGCGTCGGTGGTACCTCTCCAGTGCTTTGAGGTGCCTGCTGTACATGGTCCATGTCTCTGAGGCATACAGCAGGGCGGGTATCACTGCTGCTCTGTAGACCATGAGCTTAGTGCCGGGATTGAGGTCCTGGTCTTCAAACACTCTCTTCCTCAGGCGACCGAAGGCTGCACTGGCACACTGAAGGCGGTGTTGGACTTCGTCATCGACATCTGCCCTTGTTGACAGTAGGCTCCCGAGGTATGGAAAGTGGTCCACGTTGTCCAAGGCCTTGTCATGGATTTTGATAATCGGGGGGCATTACTATGTGGCGGGGGCAGGTTGGTAGAGGACCTTTGTCTTACGGATGTTTAGTGTAAGGCCCATGCTCTCATGCTTCGGTGAAGGTGTTGACGATGGTTTGGAGTTCGACCTCCGAGTGAGCGCAGACGCAAGCATAGTCTGCATACTGTAATTCAACGACAGAGGATGGGACGAACTTGGATCTGGACTGGAGGTGACGGAGGTTGAACAGTTTCCCGTTTGTTCTGTAAATTAGCTCCACTCCAACGGGGAGCTTACTGAGGGTGAGATGGAGCATTACAGCAAGGAAGATCGAGACGAGCATTGGTGCGATGACATAGCCTTGCTTGACCCTGGTCCGTACGTGAATTGGGTCTGTGGTGGAACCGTTGGTCAGGATCACGGCTTGCATATCTTCGTGAAGCAGGCAGAGGATGGTGACAAACTTGTGAGGGCAGCCGAATTTGAGGAGGACACTCCATAATCCCTCATGGTTAACGGTGTTGAAGGCCTTTGTGAGATCAAAGAAGGCCATGTACAGCGGTTGGTGCTGTTCCCTGCATTTCTCTTGTAATTGACGCGCGGTGAAGATCATGTTCATTGTGCCCCTTAGTGGGCGGAATCCGCATTGCGACTCTGGGAGGAGCTCTTCGGCCACTGGAAGAAGGCAATTGAGGAGGATTCTTGCGATGTCTTTCCCTGTGGCAGACAGCAGGGAAACTCCTCTGTAATAACCGCAATCGGACTTATCACCTTTCTTGAAGATGGTCACAATTACGGCGTCTCTGAGATCCCCTGGCATGCTCTCCTCCTTCCAGATAAGAGAAATGAGTTCATGAATTTGTGCCAATAGTGCTTCTCCGCCATGCTTTAGTGCCTCGGCAGGGATTCCATCTGCTCCTGAGGCCTTGTTGTTCTTCAGTTGTCGGATGCCCTTTTCAACCTCATGCCGGGCTGGGGTTGTGCTGAGATGGTGGCAGGTAGCATGCTGTGGGATGGAGTTGAGGACACTCGCATCGAAGACAGAGTCTTGGTTTAGGAGATCTTCGAAGTGCTCCTTCCAGCGGGCACTGACTGCCTCTCTGTTCTTGATGAGCACCTCTCCGTTCTTGGCCCGCAGTTGGGTAGGACCTTGGGTGCTTGGGCCGTAGATGGTCTTGACTGCGCTAAAGAATCCACACACGTCATGGTTGTTGGCTAGCTGCTGGATCTCCTGCGCTTTCTCCACCCACCATCTGTTCTTTAGGTCGTGAGTTTTTTGTTGGACCTCGGCCTTCAGGCATCTGCAGAGCTGCTTTCTTGCTCTCGAGTTGTGTTGCTGTTTCCAGATCAGGAATGCCTTGCGCTTGCGACTTATTAGCTCCTGGATCTCCTGGTCGTTCTCATCGAACCAGTCTTGGTGTTTCCTGGTCGAGTGACCGAGCGTCTCTTCACAGGTGCTGATTATGGAGGCCTTGAGTGCAGACCAGGCGCTGTGGACACTCTGTGTCTCTTCATCACTGGGAGTCGTCAGGTTGTTTGTGAGGCGCAGGCTGAATAGGGCTTTCTTAGCAGGGTCTTTGAGTGCTCCAGCGTTGATTTTCCTGCGGCATTGTTTCTGTTGCCGCTGCTGTTTTGGGGCTACATTGATGGAGATGACAGAGTGAATTAGGCGGTGGTCTGTCCAGCAGTTGTCAGCTCCTGTCATGGCGCGGGTGATGCGGACGTCCTTGCGGTCCCTCGCTCGGACGAATGACGTAGTCCAGCAGATGCCAGTGCTTGGAGCAAAGGTGCTGCCATGAAGCCTTGTACTTGTCTCTCTGACGGAACAAGGTGTTGGTTATGACAAGGCCATTTTCTAAGCATTTCGACAGGAGGAGGGTACCGTTGGAGTTGGCTTTCCCTACCCCCTCTCTGCCGATCACACCTCCACAGAGATCTGTGTCCTTTCCAACTCTGGCGTTAAAGTCACCAAGGAGGATCAGCTTGTCGTCCGTTGGGACTCGGGACAGGGATTGTTCGAGGCTGGAGTAGAATTCCTCTTTGGTCTCGTCTGTGGCTTCCAATGTTGGAGCGTATGCACTGATGACCATAGCGCACTGGTTCCGGGCTAGGGTGAGCCAAAGATTCATGAGGCGCTCGTTTATACCGTTAGAGGAGACTCTGAGACGCCCAACTAGTTCATTTTTTATGGCGAAGCCTACCCCATGGAGGCGGCGTTCTTCTTCAGGTTTGCCTTTCCAGAAGAAGGTGTAACCACCGTCTTGCTCCTTGAGTTGACCTTCCCCTGCCCGCCGGGTCTCATTTAGGGCAGCGATGTCAATGTCGAAATGTCTGAGCTCCCGGGCAATAATAGCAGTACGGTGTTCCGGTCTGTCACTGTTGGGCTTTAGCCTTCTGCTCAATTGAAAAGTTTTTAAAATTAAATTGTTTATCTTTAAGAACAGAACCTTAAAAATAAGTGCCTAGGAATCCGATAATGCGGGAAAAGGGCAGTGCCACCACGGGGCGAGGTTAACTCGTGCTCATAAAAAGAGCACAGGCAACACCGTCATTTTGGTGCTGCCTGTTGATTTAAATGATCGCAGCGCAGAACCTACTGTGCAACACGCTGTTTCAGGCAGTGCGCTCAGCAAGAGGTCCAATGTAACGTGTCCGTAGCGTCCCTGGAGCGAGGCAGCGTTTTCTTAAAGCTAGGCTGTCATTTTGAAAGCAGTCTCGAGCCCTTAAAGGGGAATTGCCTTCTAAATTAAAAAATAAATAAAAATCATTTAAAAATAGGCAGTCCTTACCCCTTAGAGCTCAACTCCCTTCTGAAAAAAACCATTAAAAATAATTCCAAAATGGCAGTCTTCAGCTCTTAAAGCTGAACTGCCTACTGCATGTAAAAAACTGGTAAAAGTGCTTCAGCACTAACACAAATGGTTCAACAAGCTAGGGAAAGGACACCCAGGGTCCTGCATGCATCATTCCAGCTTTGCGTAGGGGGTCATCACTGGAAGAGAGATCCTCTATCAACAGGGGACCAGGAGGCCCTCCAGAAAGAAGGATGTGGGACCAGACAACCGAGGCCGTCACTGCCAGTAATGTCATCCCCAGGACCTGGCTCCAGTGCCCAAAAAAGGTTCATGACCTCAGACCAGTGGTCAAGATCAATGAATGCATCTTCAAAAGCCGTCTCCGACCATCTGCATCAGTAGCCTCACACACTGCTCAATGCACGACCCTCACCCCCCATCACTCACCTACCAATAATCTCTACCAAACACAAGGCACACCTCACATTCCTAGCTTCACCTCATCCCCTTGGAGGAGACGGTGCTGGCCATTCTGGGCAGGGGCATGGCTGAGCACTTGGCCAGCAGCAGGGCTGAAAGAATACAAGATGCTGGTATCCTCATACATTATCCACCTTCTCACATCCCACTTCCCCCTCATCCCACAATCTCTTACAGCTGCACAAGGTGTAAGCATGCATCTCTTGCTTTCCCGCCCTCCCCTCACCACAACCCTACACTTGTGCCTTCCTTATTTCAGACACCCAAGAAATCCAGCCTGCCCAGCCAATGGGTCAACAAGAAGAGGGGGAGGAGAGTGAAGAAGAAGAAGAAGAAGAAACACCGTCACTCGGTTTCACACTCTCAGCCACCAGCTCCTCAAGGTCGTCCTGCAAGGCCATCTACAGTGTCGCACACTGAAAGTCAGCAGCCTTCCACCAGCCATGCTGCAGCCATTGGGGTAGCATGTGTGACATCACTAGGATAGGCAAAGGCACACATAAGATAGTCACTAAGAAATGCACAAGGGTGATTAGTTGATTTCTTGATGTAATATTGGACGCATATATGGATAAAGTTGGATTGTAAAGTTTGCTTTGTGGTGGCTTTTATTTCAGCATTGTGGCCAAGAGGATGCTGTGATGGTTAATAACAGAGGGAAGGTAAGGTGTGGGACAAATGTTGAAAGGGGAATTGGGGTTGTGTTCACTAGTACCGCAAGCAGATGATTCCATCCTGGATATCTCGGCCAGAAAGGGTCTGTCTGGGTTGCAGCCATCCTTCCGCTTCCTTCTCTTCTGCGTCTTCCTCTTTTGCTTCTTCCTCTTCCCTTAGTAGCAGCTTATCCCTTTTGCTGTCTCTGCTTCATTTCCATGAGCAAGTGGTCTTCTCAGAGGCAAAATACTGCGGATGCTGGAAATCTGAAATAAATGCAGAAAATGCTGGAAATACTCAGTCGGTCAGGCAGCATCCCGAGCTGAAACTTTTGGGCTGGATTTTCATTGACCCGTGGAGGTGGGTTTGGAGGCGTGTGGGGGGTTAAAATTGCGAAAACTGGCGGGCGGGCACAAGCCCGCCTCCATGCAATTTTCATTAAATCGTGTCTGCTGGTCCCGACTCCGTCCCACCTCTAAGAGGCGGGATAGGCTGTTAAGGCCCTTAACAAGCACTAAATTGCCTCTATAATGCCATTTTAGAAACATAGAAACATAGAACAGTACAGCACAGTACAGGCCCTTCGGCCCTCGATGTTGTGCCGAGCATTGTCCGAGACCAAGATCAAGCTATCACACTCCCTATCACTCTGGTGTGCTCCATGTGCTTATCCAATAACCGCTTGAAAGTTCCTAAAGTGTCCGACTCCACTATCACAGCAGGCAGTCCATTCCACACCCCAACCACTCTCTGAGTAAAGAATCTACCTCGGACATCCCTTCTATATCTCCTCCCATGCACCTTATAGTTATGCCCCCTTGTAACAGCTGCCTCTACCCGAGGAAATAGTCTCTGAACATCCACTCTATCTATCCCCCTCATCATCTTATAAACCTCTATTAAGTCGCCTCTCATCCTCCTCCGCTCTAAAGAGAAAAGCCCCAACTCCCTCAATCTTTCCTCATAAGACCTCCCCCCCAAACCAGGCAGCATCCTGGTAAATCTCCTTTGCACTCTTTCCAATGCTTCCACGTCCTTCCTATAGTGAGGTGACCAGAACTGCACACAATATTCCAAATGTGGTCTCACCAAGGTCCTGTACAGTTGCAGCATAACCTCACGGTTCTTAAACTCAAACCCTCTGTTAATAAACGCCAACACACCATAGGCCTTCTTTACTGCTCTATCCACTTGAGTGGCAACCTTCAGAGATCTGTGGATATGAACCCCCAGATCCCTCTGCTCCTCCACGTTCCTCAGAACCCTGCCGTTGACCCTGTAATCCTTATTCAAATTTGCCCTACCAAAATGAATCACCTCGCACTTATCAGGGTTAAATTCCATCTGCCATTTTTCGGCCCAGCTCTGCATCCTATCAATGTCTCTTTGCAGCCGACAACAGCCCTCCACCTCATCCACTGCTCCACCAATCTTGGTGTCATCAGCAAATTTACTGATCCACCCTTCAGTCCCCTCCTCCAAGTCATTGATAAAAATCACAAACAGCAGAGGACCCAGCACCGACCCCTGTGGCACACCGCTGGTAACTGGTCTCCAGTCCGAAAATGTTCCATCCACCACCACCCTCTGCCTTCTATGAGATAGCCAGTTACTTATCCAATCGGCCAAATTTCCCTCTATCCCACAACTCCTTACTTTCTTCATGAGCTGACCATGGGGAACCTTATCAAACGCCTTACTAAAATCCATGTATACGACATCAACTGCTCTACCTTCATCTACACACTTAGTTACCTCCTCAAAGAATTCAATCAAATTTGTTAGGCAAGACTTACCCTTCATGAATCCGTGTTGACTATCCCTGATTAAGTTGCCCCTTTCCAAATGGTCATAAATCCTATCCCTCAGGACCTTTTCCATTATCTTACCAACCACCGAAGTAAGACTAACCGGCCTATAATTACCAGGGTCATTCCTATTTCCTTTCTTGAAGAGAGGAACAACATTCGCCACTCTCCAGTCCTCTGGCACCATTCCCGTGGACAGTGAGGACCCAAAGATCAAAGCCAGAGGCTCTGCAATCTCCTCCCTTGCCTCCCAAAGAATCCTAGGATATATCCCATCTGGCCCAGGGGACTTATCGACCCTCAGGTTCTTCAAAATTGCTAAAACATCTTCCCTCAGAACATCTACCACCTCCAGCCTATCCACCTTTATCACACTCTCATCCTCAAGAACATGGCCCCTCTCCTCGGTGAACACTGACGAAAAGTATTCATTCATCACCTCTCCTATCTCTTCTGACTCCATGCACAAGTTCCCACTACTGTCCTTGACCGGCCCTACCCTCACCCTGGTCATTCTTTTATTTCTCACATAAGAGTAAAAGGCCTTGGGGTTTTTCTTGATCCGACCCGCCAAGGACTTCTCATGCCCCATCCTAGCTCTCCTAAGCTCTTTTTTTAGCTCATTCCTTGCTACCTTGTACCCCTCAATCGACCCAACTGAACCTTGTTTTCTCATCCTTACATACGCTTCCTTTTTCCTCTTGACTAGACATTCAACCTCTTTTGTGAACCATGGTTCTCTCACTCGGCCATTTCCTCCCTGCCTGACAGGGACATACCTATCAAGGACACGCAGTAATTGCTCCATGAAAAAGCTCCACTTTTCGTTTGTGCCTTTCCCTGATAGTTTCTGTTCCCATCTTATACTCCCTAATTCTTGCCTAATCGCATCATAATTACCCCTCCCCCAATTATAAACCCTGCCCTGCCGTATGGCCCTATCCCTCTCCATTGCAATAGTGAAAGTTACCGAATTGTGGTCACTATCTCCAAAGTGCTCTCCCACATACAAATCAAACACTTGGCCCGGTTCATTACCCAGTACCAAATCCAACGTGGCCCCAGCTCTTGTCGGCCTATCCACATATTGTGTCAGGAAACCCTCCTGCACACACTGTGCAAAAACTATCCCATCCGAACTGTTTGACCTATAAAGGTTCCAATCAATATTTGGAAAGTTGAAGTCACCCATGACAACTTCTCTGTGACCTCCACACCTATTCATAATCTGCTTTGCAATTTCTTCCTCCACATCTCTATTACTATTTGGGGGCCTGTAGAAAACTCCTAACAACGTGACCGCTCCTTTCCTATTTCTAACTTCAGCCCATATTACCTCA
The DNA here is from genome assembly GCA_030390025.1 of Squalus acanthias. Classification (NCBI taxonomy): domain Eukaryota; kingdom Metazoa; phylum Chordata; class Chondrichthyes; order Squaliformes; family Squalidae; genus Squalus; species Squalus acanthias. Next base: position 173,478,945 of record CM059427.1, on the reverse strand, counting down.
GACGGCAGATCCCCCTCGAACTGCCTTTCTGCCGCTGTTAAACTATCCTTGATTAACAATGCTACTCCTCCACCTTTCTTACCAACTTCCCTACTCTTACTGAAACATCTATACCCCGGAACTTCCAACAACCATTCCTGTCCCTGTTCTAACCATGTCTCCGTAATGGCCACCACATCGTAGTCCCAAGTACCAAGCCACGCTCCAAGTTCTCCTACCTTATTCCGGATGCTCCTTGCATTGAAGTAGACACACTTCAAGCCATCTTCCTGTCTGCCGGTACATTCCTGCGACCTTGATACCGTCCTCAGTACCTCCCTACACTCACCACTGGCTCCTGGACTACAGCCCTTTTTCCCATCCCCCTGACAAATTAGTTTAAACCCCCCCGAAGAGCCGTAGCAAATTTCCCTCCCAGGATATTGGTGCCCCTCTGGTTCAGGTGCAAACCGTCCTGTTTGTACAGGTCCCACCTTCCCCAAAATGTGCTCCAATTATCCACATAACTGAAACCCTCCCCGCTACACCATCCCTGCAGCCACGTGTTTATCTGCACTCTCTCCCTGTTCCTCAACTCGCTAGCCTTTGAAAGGCCTTTGTGATTTTAACCCTTTTTCTACGTGAAGCACGCCTGTTCTGAACCACGAATGTGAAACCTGGCGGGAGCACATTTGACTGACTGACCGACCGACCGATCGGGGAGTGGTGGTGGATGTGTGACATATCTGGGAGTGGTGGTGGATGGGAGACATATCTGGGAGTGGTGGTGGATGGGAGACATATCTGGGAGTGGTGGTGCAAAAATATCTGGGAGCAGACTTAGGGCTGCTGCTGCTCATTTTGCATCCAGGTCCTCTCACAGCAAAGGCCAGGCAGTCTTTGCAGACCTTCAATGCAGCAGCAATGATGACATCATCAGAGGCGACTTTCAGACTGGAAACACTAATTGGGTCATGGGTTCCCACATGCTGGAACTCAATTGCCCAATTAGGTGAAAATCGTATCAATCTCCCACATCCAATTGCAGTCGGGTGGATAACACGAAAAGTGGATGACACGACCCCAACCCGCCCCAGTATCAAAATCCAGCCCATTAACTCTGTTTTTCTCTCCACAGATGCTGCCTGACCTGCTGAGCATTTCTGGTATTTCTGTCTTCTCAGAGGTCTTCCTTTACTATCTAAAGCCTTGCAAGCATCCAGCAGCACTCCCTGCACGCTTTAAAAACTTTTTTAAATGTATTGCACCAAGCCACTACTTTATTGAACATAAAAGAAAGTCCAAAAGCTTAAATCCAAACCTACCTGAAAGATGTGTGTGTCCCTTTAAGAAGCACTGACAGCATCTCTGTAGGGCTGCTACATGTACGTTTATCTGTGCGTAGTTAGGACAAGGCATTACGGGGTGCGGCAACATCCAAAATAGCAGCCATGGTGTCAAATCAGGTGTTGCATGCTGATTGACGTTGCGATCTGCTCATTTAACTTTGAGAGGCGAGTGCTGGCAATGGCAGCGCTATGGCCCTCACCAAATTGGCAGCCATTGTGTCCCACACCGGAAGCGGGTGGAAGTGACGCGGCTGTCATTTTTTCAACAAAACCGGCCTTAACGGCCCGTGCCACAGTGGGGAATTTCTAGGCTAAGCTTTCCAGGGCAATAAGCAGAAGAAGAAAAATAAACATTGTATAATTACATGATTAAAATTGTGCTTTGGCTCACTTGGTAACATTTTCACCTCTACGTCAGAAAGTTGTGGGTTGAAGCCCCACTCCAGGACTTAAACACATAGGCCCTTTTTGGCATAAGAATAACGGCGAGGCTATCAGCGCTCACTGTTATTAAATTATAAATCACTCAGCAACTTCTGGCGACCACACACGTGCAGTTAAACGTGGAAATTAGGATGTTGCTGTCTGAGATGCCCTGCTCTTCCAGAAGCTTTGCTATACTGATACCTCACAGAGAGACTATGCATTCACATACATGGAAGGGCGTGAATTTGCGGTAATTACCCACTAGATACCCACGAAACACGTCAGAAAAAGTTAGGACTTAATTACTGCCAAACAACCTCTCTGGCACTGAAAATTTACTTTTAAAAATGTGGAGTCTCACTCCTTCAGATTTTAATTATTGTTGGAGATTTTTTTTTAAATTAAAAATGTTTTACTTTTTCTTTCTGTCTCTTTTATCTGTCTCTTAATCCCATCTTTTTTTTGCTCCCTTTATTTTGCTTTCTGTACATGATGTGGCATTGCAATAAATATTCTAACTTACACTTCCTGGTTTAGATTGCGTGTCTCAGTAAGGATTCTTCAATCTGATTGGTTAAGGAGATACACAGTTGCTTGCCCTGTTCACACAGGTCCTAGATCCCCTGTAGAGGGCGCTCTCTAATAACCGCAAGTCACAGTGTAAAAGCCCGTAGAAAGTCTGTGGGCAAGTGTAAGTGTAATGAATGGCTAGTGCCATTCGTTTGCCACTGCCCACAGAATCTGGGCCATTATTTAGGCTGATACTTCTACATAAAAACAGAAACAAAAGCTGTGTGTAATCACTACTGTTACCTGACAAAAATGTATGAAATCTGTCTCTAGCTTTTCTTCAAATAATTTTGGAAAATAACCAGATCATGTTAGAGGCTGAGAGAAATACTTTCACACTTATTTTAGGGAAATGTTACGGATGCATCCTGGGAAATTGTATACAGTGCACATGCTCAGACTGCAGAAGCTGTCCTCATTTAACAGCATCGGGTCTCTGGACAAAAATATCAAGTCAAAGCCAAGCTTTTGAGAGAAACTATGACCTTCAAGCAAAACCATGAACAGAGGTGCTCAAAGACACAAAAGCCAACTTTGATCATGTTATCATGAAATATGTAATTTTTTAAATGTCTTTTATGTTACAAACCTTATCTTGGGCATTAGAAATTTGTGAGAAAAAAATGGCAAACAAAAATTTTGAGTGATTCAATTCATCAACTCCTTTCTTTTATACGTAGGTTCTCCTGACTGGTCATTCAAGATTGGGCGTTTTCATGAATCCTTCGTTTAGTATTGACAGTTTTCAAGCTGCAGTCCTCACGTTTGATTCATACATTCCCTATCTCTTTGGTTTTGATTTGCTACTGTTTAACTTTGAGGCAACTAAAAAAGTGACAGGAAAAGTGTGATGGAGAAAGTAAATAGGGAACATATGACAGGGAAAGGTTAAAGGGAGTAGGCGATACTTACAGGGCATCCACTCTATGCACAATGCTTTGAATATAAATTAGAAATCGGTAGATATATATGTGAAAGAAAAACATAAATATTTGTGCAATAAGCTCCCGAGTGGTTCAGCAAGTCTATCCACTGAGTAGTTGAACTATATGTTTCCTACATTACAACAGTGACTACACTTGAAAAGTACTTCATTGGCTGTAAAACACTTTGGGACGTCCTGAGGTTGTTAAAGGTGCTAGATGAATTCAAGTCCTTCCTCCCTCCCTCCCTCCCTCCCTTTCTTTCTTTCCTTCTCTTTCTTTCTTAACTTCTTAACTTCTTTCTTTCTTAACTTCTTTCTTTCTTCCTGATCCCCTCCCTCTATTCCTCCATCCCTCCCTTAGACCTGCACCTATGGAACTGTACACCCACAAGCAGTTAGCAATTTCAGCAATGTAGGGTAGGGAAGAAAATTGGTGAAAGGGGGAGAAAATTATGGAATAACTAGAAGCAGTACTGATCTTCAGAACATTGTAACAAAGTGATTTTGAGAACATACCCGGGAACAAGTGCTTTGAGCAGACTGCTACAGTAACTGAGTTAAATGGATCCCAGTGAAAGGTTCTCACTGAACATAAGTCTGCAGTTATATTCTGAGAGTTTTTACCAACAGGATTTTGCTCCACTGACTGTTTTTACAGGAACAGAACTAAGCTCACCCAATGGGCTTCTCTCTGTCAGCTGGTTTTCATTACAGTAAAGTCCTGGCTCTAGCTAATTGTTCTTCTGCTCACAGCTAATTTCATATTTCTTTTTAGAAGATTGATGAGTATTTCTGTCGCATTCCATCCTCAATAGTCAGACAGACAGAAGATAAAGTATTTATTATAAAAATTACAAAGCACCTCTTTCAAGTCTGAATTTTGATAAATTCCAGAGGTTCAGCACGGTTTGAATTATTTCACCAACAATAGCAGTAGAATTTCATGGTAACAACCTGCAGATTTCTCAACTAACCTGCACTTGTAATTATTATTTGGGCTTGCTCCCAATACACCTTTGTTGTTCTTAACTCAAAAGGCAGCTTCCATCATAGAGCCCATGTTCTCTATGATATGAAAGTTATTCTTATGCATTTAGTACATGGTTTATAGAGTGCTATGGTCCTCGCTTTTATTGTAAACTTGCTACTGGATAATAATGTAGGGTCCCACTACATTTCACATCACTTCAGAGGGAGGATAATATTAGCCTTGCCAGACTCTTTGCACAACAAGGTAAACTATTAAATACGTTAATTCATTAATGGAATTATTTATAGAAGTAAGCAAAATAGACAAAACACTGAGCAGTGTAACACAGCGCTAGAAATCTGGAAGCATTTCACAAGGGACCAATCAAACAAACCAGTCAGGCAAGATGCTTTCAATTCTTATAGAACTTGAGATGAAGTACTTTTTGGAAGGAAATAGGCAATCTTTTTCCTCAGTGAGAATAGTCTTGGGAAGAACTGCATAAGCGTCAAGTTTAGAGAGCCCAATTTGTCCATGGTAGGGCAAAACCAACTGAGTCATACTTGGCAGTTCTGTAACATTTATGTCCAGGATTCCACTTCGGTCTAAAAGCAGTTTCCTATTGAGTCATTCTCAGCAGCTTATCCTAACGAGATCACAGGTCAAATATACTACAAAACAATCCAATAAGGAAATGAGGTATAATCTGCCAAATTTGATTGATGAGCTATGAATATGCATAGTTAATAGGAAGAGTTCTTGTGGTACATCGATCTTGAACAACTTTGCAATTAAAATATTAGCAAATCAAAACACTTTGTCCCCTTCAAACAGGCAGTGTGGCCGTAAATCATCCATCTTATTCACAGGCAAACATGCTGACTTTTTTTCATGGTATACCTCCATTTTGTTCATTGGAAACTCACATAATGGGGGGTGGGAATATCAGGTGTCCCTGACAGCATTTAAAGGCAGCCTGCACCTCGTAAAAGTGAGGTAGACTTTGGCTGCTGTATACTTAATTTGCGACATCACCCAAAAACACACTGTCAGGTTCCACGTTTACGCTGACGACACCCAGCTCTACCTTACCACCACCTTTCTTGACCCCTCCACTGTCTCTGATTTGTCACAATGCTTGTCTGTCATCCAGTACAGAATGAGCAGAAATTCCCTCCAACTAAATATTGAAAAAGACTAAAACCATTGTCTTCAGTCCCCACCACAAACTTGGTTCACTAGCCATTGACTCCATCCATCTTCCTGGCAACTGTCTGAAGCTGAACCAGACCGTTCGCAAGCTTGGTGTCCTATTTGATCTTGAGATGAGCTTCCGGCCACATATCCGCTCCATCACCAAGACCGGCTACTTCCACCTCCGTAACATCGCCTGTCTCCGACCCTGCCTCAGTTCATCTGCTGCTGAAATCCTCATCCATGCCTTTGTTACCTCTAGACTTGACTATTCCAATGCTCTCCTGGCTGGCCTCCCATCTTCCACGCTCCATAAACTTGAGCTCATCCAAATCTCTGCTGCCCGTATCCTAACTCACACCAAGTTCTGTTCACCCTGCGCTGGCGCTGACCTACATTGACGCCCGGTCCAGCAACGCCTCGATATAAAAATTCTCATCTTTGTTTTCAAATCCCTCCATGGTCTCACCCCTCCCTATCTCTATAACCTCCTCCAGCCCTACAACCATCTGAGATCTCTACATTCCTCCAATTCTGGTCTCTTGTGCATTCCTTATTTTAATCGCTCCACCATTGTCCAAGGCCTTAAGTTCTGGAATACCTTTCCTCAACCTCTCCGCCTCTCTACCGATCTCTCCTCCTTAAAGACGCTCCTTAAAACCTACCTCTTTGACCAAGTTTTTGGCCACCTGTCCTAATATCTCCTTATGTGGCTCGGTGTCAAATTTTGTTTGATAACGCTCCTGTGAAGCGCCTTCGGATGTTTTACTACGTTAAAGGCGCTATATAAATGCAAGTTGTTGTTGTTGCTGCACAGACTTGAAAAGGCTACTGCTAACACACTCTCTTTCTTGCAGGATAAGCTGGCGGACAATACTCGGGTGCAGGCACAGACAAGAGGAGGGTGAGCATATATTCATGTCCTTTCCCCACTAGTGGAAGAGTTTCTGGGCATCCTGGGCATGGGGCGAGTTAAGCCCGTGGCGACTGGTGAGACAGGAGGATGTGTTCCGCAGGGTTTCTACGCATCATAACCTTTCTCTCCTTCATACTGTAATATTACCCTGCACACTGTGCATGACAAAGTGCAGCTGCTTTCTGCAGCCATTCATCTATCTCTGAGGGCATTAATGTTGTGGGTGTAAGAACCTTGTTGAGATGAGAGGAGGGACTGTTGGTGCGTTGGGGAGGGATTCTTCAAGTAAACCTCTCCTCGATTATTTACTGCCTCACAGCTCTGCCAGGTGGCTCGTTTTGTCATCCTCAACTTACTGATGATCTTCAGGCTCCTGTGCTTCTTCCTCCCCAGGTGGTTTCAAGAATTGGCTCCATTACAGAACAAAGTTGTGGAGGATGCAGCAGATGACCGTGAATTTGGAGACTATGTCAGGGCTGTACTGCAGAACTCCTCCAGAATGGTTCAGGCAGCGGAACCTCTTTCAGAAAGCCGATGGTTTGTTTGACCAGAGCTCTGGTGAAGGTAGGGCTCGGATTATAGCACTCCTTAGGTTCTGTGTTCGGGTTCCTGACAGGAGGAAAAAAGAAAGATTTGCATTTATATAGTGCCTTTAACGACCACTGGACATCTCAAAGCGCTTTACAGCCAATGAAGTACTTTTTTGAAGTGGAGTCACTATCGTAAGGTAGGAAGCGCAGCAGCCAAAATTGCGCACAGCAAACTCCCTCAAACAGCAATGTGATAACGACCAGATAATCTGTTTTAGTGATGTTGATTGAGGGATAAGTATTGGCCATGACACCAGGGATAACTCCCCTGCTCTTCTTCAAAATAGTGCCATGGAATCTTTTACATCCACCCAAGAGAGCAGATTTCGCTAGAGCTTATATTCGCTAGAGTTTAGAAGAATGAGAGGGGATCTCATTGAAACTTATAAAATTCTAACAGGACTAGACAGACTAGATGCAGGAAGGATGTTCCCGATGGCGGGGGAGTCCAGAACCAGGGGTCACAGTCTAAGGATAAGGGGTAAGCCATTTAGGACTGAGATGAGGAGGAATTTCTTCACCCAGAGAGTGGTGAACCTGTGGAATTCTCTACCACACAAGGCAGTTGAGGCCAATTCATTAAATATATTCAAGAAGGAGATAGATATATTTCTTAAGGCTAAAGGGATCAAGGGCTATGGGGAGAAAGCAGGGACAGGGTACTGAATTTGGATGATCAGCCATGATCTCATTAAATGGCGGAACAGGCTCGAGGGGCCGAATTGCCTACTCCTATCTTCCTATTTAGTTTAATGTCTCATCCAAAAGACGGCACCTCCGACAGTGCAACACTCCCTCAGTACTGCACTGGAGTATCAGCCTAGATTTTTGTGCTCAAGTCTCTGGAGTGGGACTTGAACCCACAACCTTCTGACACAGAGGTGAGGGTGCTACCAACTGAGCCACAGCAGACATGAGCTACAGGGTGCATGAGCTACATGTATAGGGTTCTCCCCTGCCTCAAGCAGCCAATCAGACACCTGATGGTCTGGGTGGAAGAGATGGGGTAGTGAGGAATGGCGCAGGATAAAGATGTCATGAATACTGCCAGGAAACTAGGCACAGACCTGCATAATATGTTGCTTGTCATCACACACCACCTGCACATTAAGGGAGCGGAATCCTTTCCTACTCACATAACTGCCCGGGTCCTAATACAGAGCACGCAAGGCGATGAGTGTGCAGTCAATTATTCCTTGCAATTTTCAGAAGCCTATAGTCCTGGCAAAGCCCTGAGCTCTTCTGTCATGCTCCATGGGAAGGACATGAAGTCATTTCTCCAAAGGGAGCCTAAGTGACACCCCTGATGCAGCAGTGAACAGCGCACTGGGTTATGTCACTGATGTCATATGTTGCAACCTGGTATGACCCTGTGGCATAGAAATTCATAAAAATGAGAAGTCGCACAACACCAGGTTATAGTCCAACAGTTTTATTTGAAATTACGAGCTTTCGGAGCGCTGCTCCTTCGTCAGGTACAGTGAGGGAATACAAATCGGTTACAAAGTATATATAGACAGAGAACAATGTGTCTGCAGAGATACAATCTGTCAGGGTGGCATTACATCAAAAACACAGCAGAGTACAGCTAAGACAATGAGGTGGGGTCACAGGGGGTCCAATGTGTCAAATGCTGCAGTCTGCAGTTAAGCTTTTTACTTTTTTTAAAACTGGAAATCACATCTGTGAGCCAGACAACGACGTCGAGTCACGTCCTGTAGCGTGACATGAAACCGAGATCCCGGTTGAGGCCATCCTGTGACCCCACCTCATTGTCTTAGCTGTACTCTGCTGTGTCTTTGATGTAATGCCACCCTGACGGATTGTATCTCTGCAGACACATTGTTCTCTGTCTATATATACTTTGTAACCGATTTGTATTCCCTCACTGTACCTGACGAAGGAGCAGCGCTCCGAAAGCTCGTAATTTCAAATAAAACTGTTGGACTATAACCTGGTGTTGTGCGACTTCTCATTTTTGTCCACCCCAGTACAACACCGGCATCTCCGCATCATAGAAGTTCATGACCAAGGTGATCTTGCCAGCCACAGGCAGTGTTCTCCATGCCCTGGTGCAGGGCTCCAGTTGGTGCTGCAATGGGTGACTCAGCTCTGCGATCACTTCCCTTCTGAAGCGGAAACGCCTGATCCACTGCTCCCCAGTGAGGTTGAGGTCCCAATGCACCATCCCCCCATCACCCTGTACTTGCAGCAGCTGCTGGTCTGTGGACTCTCCTTTGCTGGTGCTGCAGCTCCTCATCCTCCAGCCCCAATGTCAGACACAGCAGAACACCCATGACAACAGCAACTGTACAGAATTGTAAGGACAGGAAAAATCCTGCCGTTCCAAAAAGTAGATAACAGGCATTTTAATGCACTACTATTACAGCCAAAACAGTAAAAAAACTGGCTTAACAAACACCCGATCGGCCTAAAGAAACTGGAAATGCTGGAAATCTGAAATAAAAACAGAAAATGCTGGAAAATCACAGTGGTCCATTGGCATCTGTAAAGACAGGTTAATCTCCTGTGACCTGCTGCCTGGGCCTCCAATCCTCCGTACATCATTTGTCAGAACTGAGTTTTAGTTTTCCATGTCTTCATCCTCCTCTCTCGGGACCGATGAAATGTTGGATGCTGTTAGAAGCAAAGAGTTTACATGCTTTATGGATTTCTTTATACTAGATGAACACAGCTGATGGCAACTATGTGATCCTCCTGCAGTGGCTGCAGTCCTTAGTATAAATGATCCAACAATTAGACCAATGGAACTGTAGCGACTGTATCTACTGAATTTGCTGTCAGGTTGAGGGCACTTGTTCCTGGGAAGTAAATGCAGGGAGCTGGTCCCATCATGTGTTGGTTCTCTGTTATCATATTGCACAGTAGCCTTTTGCAGACTGGCTCTTGTTGCTGAATTTAAAAGAGGAGGACTGATACATGGAGTAAAAACAGAAAATGCTGGAAATACTCAGCAGGTCAGGCAGCATCTGTGGAGAGAGAAACAAAGTTAGTGTTTCAGGTTGATGACCTTTCATCTTTTTATTTCAGATTTCCAGAATCCACCGTATTAGTGATGCATGGAGGTTGCTCTTCTAAAACAGGAACAAACAATAAAAGCTAGGGTGCCTTTGACTCTTGATGTGCAAGTCTGGTGTAGTTGACTTCACTCTCCAGTATACATTGCCCCGCCTATCTTGCTTCAGGTGTAGTGGGAACCCATCACTGTTTCGCTGGATCCGCCATCAGAACTGCCTCCTCTATGGAGACCTATGGTGGTTTTCATGTAAAAATGGGACAGCAATGCAGGAAAGTCATTTTGATGTTGCTGTCACTGGAACCTGATTGCAAGCAGCTATGATGCAAAAGTGCCTTTATATTACAGACTGCTTCCAATTCCAGGAGTTCAAACTTACTGTTAGCAGCACTCAATCATAAATGTGCCAACACAAAATGGGTGCACCTTTACCACAGGTGAAATTACATGCCTACCACGTCCCAAATCTCACTTCTGTGTAAAACCTTTGTTTCCCACAGTACAGTACAGAAAACATCTGCTACTTTGCACTTGGGAGAAACTCCTTGTGTATTACATCGGTGGATTCTGCCAGGTGCACAAATAAGATAAGTGGGGTCTGTTTGAGTTTGAGATGACATGCCTGGCAAAAGAAGGTCAGAACCAGATCATCCTTCTGTGCAAAAACATGGTAATGCATTATCGGAGCCAGGCAGGTCCTCAGTACTCCAGGACATTGACCAGCCAACCTACCTCATCAATGGGACCTAGAAAATACGCTTATCACTGAGGGTTGGATTCATTCACTCAGCTTCAGATAAACCGGAAAGCTTATACACTAACTGATAGGTGGGCTGTGGTTGGACAACCAGCAGGAAGCTTACAGTCCTCTAGGCTGCAAAGTTTTAGCTGGTTAAACTGCAGCAGTACATCTGTAAATATATGAGGATCCCTAAGCCTTGGATGTTGCCAACCTGCATCTAACTCCGAATTTAGGTAAGTGAGTTGTTTCCCTCCAGGGAGAGAGTGCACACTCAATATTGGGAAAACCCGTGTGGATTTCACAGTAACTTGGTTTGAAGATTGTTAAGCTGCTTTTACAACAACAGCAACAACTTGTATTTATATAGCGCCTTTAATGTAGTAAAACGTCCCAAGGCGCTTCACAGGGACGTTATCAAACAAAATTTGACAATGAGCTACATAAGCAGATATTAGGACAGGTGATCAAAAGCTTGGTCAAAGAGGTAGGTTTTAAGGAGCGTAAAGAGAAGAAAAAGAGAAATAGAAGTGATGGGCTTGGGTCCGGAGTGACAGCTAAAATGCGCACGCGAATGGACACAGGGAAACTCTATTATGGTTTTATTCTATGCAACCAACATCCAAGAGCCATTTCATGAGACTGCTGTTGCAATAAGGGAGCCAGAGTTAGGCGTGTAAATGTTGTGAGCTGGGTCACAGATTCTGATCTCCCAGAGTTAAACCAAGAGAGCAGCTTTAACTAAAAGCAACTTTAATTGTGGTATTGAGTCTCTGTGCTTGTCAGGTATTCAGCAGACAAAAAGAAATAGAAAGAACTTCCATTTATATAGCGTCTTTCACAATGCCAGGATGTCCTAAAGTGTTTTACAGCCAATGAAGTGCAGACACTGTTGTAATGCAGCAAATGTGGCAGCTAATTTGCGCCCAGCAAGCTCCCACAAACAGCAATAAGATAATGGCCAGATAATCTGTTTTCGTGATATTGGTTGAGGGATGAATATTGCTCAAGACGCCAGGGAGAACTCCTCTGCTCTTATTTGAATAGTGCCATGGGATCTTTTACGTCCACCTGAGAGGGAAGACAGGTCTTCAGTTTAATGCCTCATCCGAAAGATGGCACCTCTGACAATGCAGCACTCCCTCAGTACTGCGGTGAAGTGTCAGCCTGGACTATATGCTCAAGTCCCTGGAGTGGAGCTTAAACCCAAGACGATCTGTCAGAGGAAAGAGTGCTATCAACTGAGACACGGCTGACATTAATGTTCCCTCTTATTTTTTGGGGGGTGCGTGGCCCCTTTAAGGGACTGCATAGCCCATTCACAGTTTAGTGCATGTGCAAAACTTTACATTGCAGCCCGGGACCAGCTTTTTCAGAGAGGTGCATGGCCTTTATAGGGAATGTTGGCTGACACACAATGTACAGAAAAGCTTTCTCAACTGGCAGTGAATGTGTGGAAGATGGAGGTCTGCTCAAAGTGCATGTGAAGTTTTAGAATGGACTCCTTAGAACAGAGATTTGATAGAGGAGTTCAAAATCATGATTGGTTTTGATAGAGTAAATAAGGAGACATTTTTCAGTAGCAGAAGGCTCGGTAACCAGAGGACACAGATTTAAGATGATTGGCAAAAGAGCCAGAGGCGACATGAGGAAACATTTTTTCACACAGCGAGTTGTTGTGATCTGGAATGTGGTGGAAGCAGATTGAATAATAACATTCAGAAGAGAATTGGATAAATACTTGAAGGAAAAACATTTACAGGGCTATGGGGAAAGAGCAGGGGAGTGGGATTAGTTGGATAACTCTACCAAAGAGCCAGCACAGGCACGATGGGCCGAATGGCCTCCTTTTGTGCTATGTCATTCTATGATTCTATAAGAAACTTTAATGAGGTCGAAGAACATCAAAATTTAGATAAGACTGCACTATAACATTTTTCACTTCTACCAGCGAATAATACAAAGCAACATTAGCAGAGTCCTGGCAGCAGCATGCCTGCCTATCATTTTGTCTGGAGAATGCTGCATGGAGTTGAAAGAAAAGAATATTAAAAGAAATGGAAAAAGTATTTTATTTCATTTCACCAGTCATGTTAAGCACATACAAGATTTCTTTGAAAGAGACCAGGCTGTTAACCTTAGTGACACTGATGTTACCTTGCAAAACAATAATTACAGATAACCTTGCTTCACATAAACAAGTTTTAAAGACTCTACACTTGTATCTTGCCTGCTACGGCAGTCCTGACTTTAACAGCAGCATAATAAAGCAAATGGTCAATCATGTAAGGTGATTTTTTACAGGTGACTTCGGAGACAATGCAGTCCTGGTGCATCAGATAGCATTTATTATGGCAGTAGAAGTATCCATGTTTTCTAATTGCCTAATGACTCAGCAAACCAACCAGCCTTTACAAGCTTGTAAATCAGTTTTTTACTCACTGTACTCTCCTACTTTCCAGAGCACTGGGGGAGGTATGACACTCAGAAGCAAAAATGTGAAACATGGTGTGAAAACTCGTGATGTCACTGCTGTGGACTACAGCTGCTGCAGAATATAAATGGCTGATTCCATAGCTTCCCCGCCCTACGGAATTATGTAAATGCTATGAGCCTAGTCTATTTTATTGTTTGCAAGAAAGCAAGTACAAGGTCTAGTGCAACACTCATCACCCACCTTCTACCTCATTGTGCCAACTACTTCAGATGCGAAGCAGTGCAGCCATGTTATGGGACTTTTGGTGAGATGCTATCTTGGCGCCATGGCTGTTACAAGTGCAAATAGCTGGGAGTAGGATGCTCTGCATTGCCCCAGATGTCACTACACACCCAAAACAGACCTGCCTTTAAATATTTTCTGTGAAATTTAAACCAGACCTGGCTGGCACATCTAGCTGCAGGCAATTCCTTCAGTTTCTGCATGATATCAAATGTATCTCGTAATTGAATAAACCCTTTATTTTTTGTGAGGAAAGCACAATTATATGTCATTTTTTTTCAAGTGAAGCCATATGTTGAACATAAAGATCCCTTTACAATGTTCCTGCTATGTTTTCTAGCTCCAGGTACTCTGGGCAGCCTGACATGCACCAAAAGTCTGCAATCAATACGAAGACCCAAAAAAGTCAGGATTTATTAAATGCCATCTTTATTCTGAGGTAACTTGAAACGTTTGATTGTGGTAAGTAGAACACAGAGTTCTAGTACAGCTATAAACAATAACTTACATTTACAAAGTACAGTTAACATAGATAAAAAAATATCCAAAGGTGTTTCACTGAGCTGAAAACGGACAGCAAGCAACAGTGGGAGAGAGTTTGGGGAGGTGATTGATGGCGTGCTCGAAGAGGTAGGTTTTGAGGGTTTCAGTAGCAATAGTAGAGAAAGCGAAGTGCCGAGGTGGATGGTGTACCGGAGGTGAAAAACAGATGGTCTTGACGATGGGTAGATTATGGAGTTTGAAGCTCAAAGTCAAACAGAATATTGAGCTGTTATAAGGAGGGTCTTAAAAGAAGAGGGAGGTGGAGAGGCAGAAGGAGTTAGGGAGGGAATTCCAGAGTGTGGGGACTAGGTTGCTGAAGGCATGGCCACCAATGGTGGAGCAAAGGAATGCACAAAAGATCAGAGGAATGGGGAGTTCAAGGGTGGGGGGTAGGGTTGTAGGACTGGAGGAGGTTACAGAGATAAGGGGGGGGGGAGGCGAGATCATGAAAGGGTTAAATACAAGGATGAGAATTTAAAATTTGAGGCATTGGGGGAGCCAGAAGGCAATGTAGATCCTACGAGGACAGGAGTGATGGGTTAGCAGGACGTGGTGCAGGATAGCATACAGCCAGCTGAGTTTTGGATGAGCTGAAGTTTAACAGAGGGTGGAAATGAGATGTCGGGCAGGAGACCATTGGAATAGTCGAATCTGGAGAGGACAAAAGCATGGATGAGTGTTTCAGCAACAGATGGGCTGAGACAGGGGCAGAGTTGTGTCATACTAAGGGGGTGGAAGTAAGCAGGCCTTGTGATGGAGAGGACATGAGGACACAGAGGTTGTGAACAGTCTGGTTGTTGAAGCTATGGGAACCTAGCTGAGATCTGCTAGCTTAGCACATACTTGGGATAAAATCTGAGCCTTCTCTGATCTGTATAGCTTACAATCATGTTTTTTTGAATTAGTTTATGAGATGTGGGCGTCGCTGGCAACGCCAGCATTTATTTCCCATCCCTAATTGCCCTTAAGAAGGTGGTGGTGAGCCACCTTCTTAAACCTCTGCAGTCCGTGTGGTGAAGGTACTCCCACAGTGCTGTTAGGGAGGGAGTTCCAGGATTTTGATCCAGTGACGATGAAGGATCGGCGATGTACTTCTAAGTCAGGATGGTGTGTGACTTGGAGGGGAACTTGGAGGTGGTGGTGTTCCCATGCGCCTGCTGCCCTTGTCCTTCTAGGTGGAAGAGGTTGCGGGTTTGGGAGATGCTGCCGAAGAAGCCTTGGCGAATTGCTGCAGTGCATCTTTTAGATGGTACACACTGCAGCTACGGTGCGCCGGTGGTGGAGGGAGTGAATGTTTAAGGTGGTGGATGGGGTGCCGATCAAGCGGGCTGCTTTGTCCGGGATGGTGTCGAGCTTCTTGAGTGTTGTTGGAGCTGCACTCATCCAGGCAAGTGGAGAGTATTCCGTCACACTCCTTACTTGTGCCTTGTAGATGGTGGAAAGGCTTTGGGGAGTCAGGAGGTGAGACACTCGCCGCAGAATACCCAGCCTCTGACCTGCTCTTGTTGCCACAGTATTTATGTGGCTGGTCCAGTTAAGTTTCTGATCAATGGTGACCTCCCAGGATGTTGATGGTGGGAGATTCGGTGATGGTAATGCCGTTGAATGTCAAGGGGAGGTGGTTAGACTCTCGCTTGTTGGAGATAGTCATTGCCTGGCACTTCTGTGGCGCGAATGTTACCTGCCACTTATCAGCTCAAGCCTGAACATCGTCCAGGTCTTGTTGCATGCGGGTATGGACTGCTTCATTATCTGAGGAGTTGTGAATGGCGCTGAACACTGTGCAGTCATCAGCGAACAACCCCATTTCTGACCTTATTTTGGAGGGAAGATCATTGATGAAGCAGCTGAAGATGTTTGGGCCTAGGACATTGCCCTGAGGAACTCCTGCAGCGATGTCCTGGGACTGTGATGATTGACCTTCAATCACCACGACCATCTTCCTTTGTGCTAGGTATGACTCCAGCCAGTGGAGCGTTTTCCCCCCGATTCCCATTGACTTCAGTTTTACTAGGGCTCCTTTATGCCACACTCAGTCAAATGCTGCTTTGATGTCAAGGGCAGTCACTCTCACCTCACCTGTGGAATTCAGCTCCTTTGTCCATGTTTGGACCAAGGCTGTAATGAGGTCAGGAACCGAGAGGTCCTGGCTGAACCCAAACTGGGCATCAGTGAGCAGGTTATTGGTGAGTAAGTGCCACTTGATAGCACTGTCGATGACACTTTCCATCACTTTGCTGATGATTGAGAGTAGACTGATGGGGCGGTAATTGGCCGGATTGGATTTGTCCTGCTTTTTGTGGACAGGACATACCTGGGTAGTTTTCCACATTGTCAGATAGATGCCAGTGTTGTAGCTGTACTGGGAGAGCTTGGCTAGAGGCGCGGATAGTTCTGGACCACAAGTCTTCAGCACGATAGCCGGGATGCTGTTGGGGCCCATAGCCTTTGCTTTATCCAGTGCACTCAGCCATTTCTTAATATCACGTGGAGTGAATCGAATTGGCTGAAGACTGGCTTCTGTGATGGTGGGGACCTCGGGAGGAGGCCGATATGGATCATCCACTCGGCACTTCTGGCTGAAGATGGTTGCAAACGCTTCAGCCTTCTCTTTTGCACTCACGTGCTGGGCTCCACCACCATTGAGGATGGGGATATTCATGGAGCCTCCTCCTCCCGTTAGCTGTTTAATGGTCCACCACCATTCACAACTGGATGTGGCAGGACTGCAGAGCCGTTGATTGTGGGATCGCTTAGCTCTGTCTAAAGCATGCTGCTTCTGTTTTTTTGCATGCATGTAGTCCTGTGTTGCAGCTTCCCCAGCTTGGCACCTCATTTTTAGGTACGCCTGGTGCTGTTCCTGGCATGCTCTTCTACACTCCTTATTGAACCAGGGTTGGTCCCCTGGCTTGATGGTAATGGTAGAGTGAGGGATATGCCGGGCCATGAGGTTACAGATTGTGGTGGAATACAATTCTGCTGCTGCTGATGGCCCACAGCGCCTCATGGATGCCCAGTTTTGAGCTGCTAGATCTGTTCTTAATCTATCCCATTTAGCATGGTGCTAGTACCACACAACACAATGGAGGGTGTTCTAAGTGTGAAGATGGGACTTCGTCTCCACAATGACTGTGCGGTGGTCACTGCTACCAATACTGTCATGGACAGATGCATCTGTGACAGGTAGATTAGTGAGGACGAGGTCAAGTAGGTTTTTCCCTCGTGTTGGTTCTCTCACCACCTGTCGCAGACCCAGACTGGCAATTATGTCCTTCAGGACTCAGCCAGCTCGGTCAGTAGTGGTGCTACCGAGCCACTCTTGGTGATGGACATTGAAGTCCCCCACCCAGAGTACATTCTGTGCCCTTGCTACTCTCAGTGCTTCTTCCAAGTGGTGTTCAACATGGAGGAGTACTGATTCATCAGCTGAGGGAGGGCGGTAGGTAGTAATCAGCAGGAGGTTTCCTTACCCATGCTTGACCTGAAGCCATGAGACTTCATGGGGTCCGGAGTCAATGTTGAGGACTCCCAAGGCCATTCCTTCCCGACTGTATACCACTGTGCCACCACCCCTGGTGGGTCTGTCCTGCCAGTGGGACAGGACATACCCAGGGATGGTGATGGAGGAGTTTGGGACATTGGCTAAAAGGTATGATTCTGTGAGTATGACTATGTCAGGCTGTGGGACCAGTCTGTGGGACAGCTCTCCCAATTTTGGCACAAGTCCCCAGATGTTGGTGCGGAGGACTTTGCAGGGTCGACTGGGCTGGGTGTGGCGTTGCCGTGTCTGTAGCCGGTGCCGAGGTCGATGCCGGGTGGTCCATCCGGTTTCATTCTTATTATGTTTCATAGCAGTTAGTTACAACTGAGTGGCTTGCTGGGCCATTTCAGAGGGCAGTTAAGAGTCAACCACATTGCTGTGGATCTGGAGTCACATATAGGCCAGACCAGGTAAGGACGGCAGATTTCCTTCCCTAAAGGACATTAGTGAACCAGATTGGTTTTTACGACAATCTGATAGTTTCATGGTACCATTACTGATAGTAGCTTTTTATTCTAGATTTATTTAATTAACTGAATTTAAATTCCCCAGCTGCCCAGATGTCATGTGGTGCATTAGCCCTTTAAGCCACCCAGGAACACCCATTCTGCCTTTTGTTATTGATAGTGTATTAGGGAGTGACGTGAAGGTCCCCAGACACACAAAAATGAGAATAACTGGTGTGA
Source organism: Squalus acanthias (assembly GCA_030390025.1). Taxonomy (NCBI): domain Eukaryota; kingdom Metazoa; phylum Chordata; class Chondrichthyes; order Squaliformes; family Squalidae; genus Squalus; species Squalus acanthias. Next base: position 173,460,761 of record CM059427.1, on the reverse strand, counting down.
TTACAACTTGTCTTGGATGCTAATAGCCTGACTGTTATTCACTGGCCACTTCAATAACAAGTCCCCATGATTTTCTGATGTGACACTTCTAACACCTCATTTGAACCTAGGCTGCAAATTCTACATTTGTAGCAAATTTGCAACTCAATTGGACCCAGTGGTTCAGTATAAACAATGTGTTAATTACTCCAATCACATCACTGTAAAAAGCTAGATCTCTTGACTGCAATTACCTGAAGGATGGGGGAGCTGGATTCTCACCCCACAGGTTTGTCTGCATTGTTAGGAGTTAAAACGGATGGTTTTGGTAGTGCATGTTTTGTGAGTGATTCTAGTCGTGAAATTGCTGAGTCATAGCTGTTTTGTACTGTATCTGCTGTAGGGACTACAAATTACAGTACAAAGCTGCATGCTACAGCACGAAACACTGAAAAGTTGCATAGTAATGGTTGGTATTAGATCCGTGGCAAATCTGCTGATTTCACCTCATGGGTAAGTGACATAGTGCCTCTCATTACAATGACTACTCAGAAAGTTCTTAGTGCATACTTGAGCTGGGGAGGCATCACCGTCAGTTATGAAAGGATTGAAGGTATAAACATCATCTGTCAAAAGTTACCAAGGTAGTTATTCGTGAAATAATGCCCACAGAAGGTGCAGTATTAAGGCAGCACTGTGGTATAGTTGATTGGAATCTAGTATCCTGCACCATGACATGGTATAGTGCAGGAGAAAAAATTGCAGGGATATGGGGAAAGAGCCGGGGAGTGGGACTAACTGGATTGCTTTTCAAAAGAGCCGTGCAGACTCGATGAACCGAATGACCTCCTTCTGTGCTGTGCTATTTTTTAAAAAAAGGTTCAAAGCCTGTCAAGTCCTCCGCACACTGACATCATTATAGATTTCTTATTGCAGGTTTAGGACCTAAAAACAGCAGCCACATGTGGTTTAAATATAAGTGCTTTTACTTTACTATAATACAGCAACAACAAACGTCCTGGCCTAGAAATTTGATCGCGTAGCGACTGTTTCTCAGGTGCTAAAGGGCCTCCTAAATCTTAAATAAGGCATGCAGAAAACGTATGCTCATTGGGAGCCGGGAATTTACCACTCACCATATTTTTATAGGCAAAAAAAAATATGTCACAAGCCGCCACCAAAAAGATAAGATTTTAGAATATACTAACCTGAATGTGGAGCCAGGAGGATCAGGAGTGCACCTCCTGGACCCACATTAAAACCATACAGGTCACTGCCAGCCACCGCATCACCCCATCACGATTTTGACGCCCCCGATCACCGCCACCACCCTCCCAAATAACTGCCACTACCCTCCCTCCCGATCCCGGCCTCTGCTACCCTCCCTCCCGATCCCGACCACTACTACCCTCCCTCCCGATCCCGGCCACCACTACCCTCCCTCCCAGTCCCGGCCTCTGCTACCCTCCCTCCCGATCCTGGCCTCTGCTACCCTCCCTCCTGATCCCGACCACTGCTACCCGCCCTCCCGATCCCGACCACCGCTACCCTCCCTCCCGGTCCCGGCCTCTGCTACCCTCCCTCCCGGTCCCGGCCTCCGCTACCCTCCCTCCCGATCCCGGCCTCCGCTACCCTCCCTCCCGATCCCGGCCGCCGCTACCCTCCCTCCCGATCCCAGCCGCCGCTACCCTCCCTCCCGATCCCGGCCGCCGCTACCCTCCCTCCCGATCCCGGCCGCCGCTACCCTCCCTCCCGATCCCGGCCGCCGCTACCCTCCCTCCCGATCCCGGCCACCGCCACCCTCCCTCCCGATCCCGGCCGCCGCCACCCTCCCTCCCGATCCCGGCCGCCGCTACCCTCCCTCCCGATCCCGGCCACGCTACCCTCCCTCCCGATCCCGGCCGCCGCTACCCTCCCTCCCGATCCCGGCCGCCGCTACCCTCCCTCCCGATCCCGGCCGCCGCTACCCTCCCTCCCGATCCCGGCCTCTGCTACCCTCCCTCCCGATCCCGGCCTCTGCTACCCTCCTTCCTGATCCCGGCCGCTGCTACACTCCCTCCCGATCCCGGCCTCTGCTACCCTCCCTCCCGATCCCAGGCCGCCGCTACCCTCCTCCCGATCCCGGCCGCCGCTACCCTCCCTCCCGATCTCGGCCGGCCGCTGCTACACTCCTCCCGATCCCGGCCTCTGCTACCCTCCCTCCCGATCCCAGCCGCCGCTACCCTCCCTCCCGATCCCGGCCGCCGCTACCCTCCCTCCCGATCTCGGCCTCTGCTACCCTCCCTCCCGATCTCGGCCTCTGCTACCCTCCCTCCCGATCCCGGCCGCCGCTACCCTCCTTCCTGATCCGGCCGCTGCTACCCTCCCTCCCGATCCCGGCCTCTGCTACGCTACCCTCCCTCCGATCCCGACCACCGCTACCCTCCCTCCCGATCCCAGCTGCCGCTACCCTCCCTCTCCCGATCACCGCCAATGCCCCTCACCCGATCTCCACTGATGCCCCTCTCTCGATCACCGCCAATTCAGGGCGACTAGGTCTGGGCAGCTTTGCCAGCATTGCCCACACGCTGGGAGTATAAAACAAAACACAAGAAAGGGGAAAAATCCTTCTCATCTTTAAAACAGTATAAATAAGAAATGGAAAATCTCAGCGAACAACAGTAGTATTTCTGTTCCATTATTGTTTCTCAAGCAGATTCTTCAACATAAATGCAGTATGAACAGTAAAAAAAAATCCCAGCTCTCCTAATTTCAGGAGAATTTAATCCAACACATTTTTCTTCTTGTATCCCACTTATGTAAGATGCTATGAAGGGATTGAAAGATGAAGATGAGAATTTTAAATTGGAGGCGCTGGAGGACGGGGAGCCAATGTAGGTCAACAAGGACAGAAGTAATGGACAGTAGAGTTTTGGATGAGCTGAAATTTACATAGCATGGAGATGGGAGGCCAACTCGGAGAATCTTGGAATAGTTGAGATGGAAGCTGATAAATGCATGGATGAGAGTTTCAACAGAAGATGGGCTGAAGCAGGGACGGAAGTGGGTGATGTTACGGAGGTGAAATTAGGTGGTATTTTTGATAGAGAAGATAATAGCATTGGAAGTTCAGCTGGGGTCGAATAGGATGCCAACTTTATGAACATTCTGTTTCAACCTGAGACAGTGTTCAAGGAAGAGGATGGAATCAGTACCGAGGGTATGGATTTTGTGGTGGGGGTGCAGAAGATAATGGGTTTGGTCTTCCCAATGTTTAATTGGATGAAATTGCGGCTCATCTGAGACTGGATGTCAGTCAAGGAGTCTGACAGCACAGAGGAGGTGGAGCAGTCAAGAGAGGTGGTGGATAGGTAGAGCTGGGTGTTGTTAGCATATATGTGGAAGCTGACCCCATGTTTTCAAATTATGCCACCAAGGGGCAATATGTAGAAGAGGAGAAGGCCAAGGATAGAAGCTTGGGAGATTCCAGAGGTAATAGCTATGGGCGGAAAAGAAGTCACTGCTGGAGATATTCTGGTTACGATTAGCATCAAGCAAGGGCAGACCCACTGAGCTGGACAATGGAGGAAATGCATTGGAGGACGACGTTGTGGTTAATTGTGTCAAAGGCTGCAGAGAGGTTGAGGAGGATGAGGCAGGAAAATGTACCACAGTCATAGAGGTTGTCATTGGTGAGGTTGAATAGGGTCATTTCAGTGTGTGGCTGGGCAGAAACCTGATTGGAACATCCTATCAATACCTTGATGGTCCTCTCGTGACCAGCGTAGTCGATACATTTGCCTCATTCTACTGCTCTGCTGTTGCTGTGGGGTTGCTGTTTGATTGGGGACATTAGCCAAGGGAGTAGGTGGCAGGCTTTGTCACCCAGAAGACATCAGTTGATCTGATTTTGGTCCCTGATGTGGTCAGTGAGGGCCGAATGATGAAGGATGAAGGCATCATGGCAACTTCCTGCATATTGGGCATTGACAAGAAGGATCCTCTGATTCCTGTCACGTGCTATGTGGACATTGAGGGAGTGGAATTCCTTGCTGTTCAAATAAATAAGAAAAAGAAAGACTTGCATTTGTATAGCACTTTTCACGACCACCGGGCATCTCAAAGTGCTTTACAGCCAATGAAGTACTTTTGAAATGTAGTCACTGTTGTAATGTAGGAAATAGCTGAGTGGGTGTTCTGTAGGCATCCTAAATGCAATTTGGATGCCAACGATTGTGCTCTGGACATTTCCTACATTACAACAGTGACTACACTTCAAAAGTACTTCATTGGCTACAAAGCGCTTTGGGATGTCCTGAGGTCATGAAAGGCGCTATATAAATGCAAGTCTTTCTTTATTTTCTTTCTGGACCTTGGGGAAGCCAGCATCCCCATGCATTGAGCTTCTCTCATATGTGGCATCAGCGACCTGACAAATGCATGCTCCCTAGCTGACATTACAGAGATCTCCTGTGGCTGCCTCAGATGACCCTGCGTCACAGAGGTTGAGGGTGGTGGTCACCTTCATAGCCACTGAGGGAGCAGTTTGGGCAGATCAAATTTTGTTTGCTAACGCTCCTGTGAAGTGCCTTTGGAAGTTTTACTACGTTAAAGGCGCTATATAAATACAAGTTGCTGTTGTTGATATATGAGCCTTGACGTCTTCCTGCAGCAAGTTACAAAGATGCCCTATTGCCTCTTTTGTGAAGTACATTCTTCTTATCCAGAGCTCCTCAGAGAGGACCTGTGCCACCTGTATATTGTATTTGATTGAGGGGGGCTGGGGGGGGGGGGGGAACTACATCCTACTTAAATGCTGCCTGACTCTCCTTAGCTCCATCCTGTGTAGTGCAACCTCTGATAGTGCCCGGAGGAAAAGCCATACCTAACTGCAGTGAGGTGGGGGGGGAGGTGGGATCTGAAAATATTCCACTGGGCCGACTCTGTGAGATGCAGTCAGAAGCAATTACAGATATTTGTAGTGATAAATTTTAAAAAGGGTTCAAAAAGGGTTTCCAAGCTGCAGAAATCATTGTTTAAACTTTCCAGACATTTCAAGCTCACAGCTCTTGGGTTCTGTCTTGATCAGGTGACCCTGGCAGCTGCTGTGCCTCATAAATCTCAGTCTAGCTTACCCAGAGTGCATTAGCAGTGCAAACCCAGGAAACTTGCAGCTGCTAAGCCACTGGCTCTCACTCTGACAAATGAGGCCCATAGGGCCTTGGCAGGCAGATTCCAGCAAGGCTGATAGTGTGAAGGAACACGGCAGATGCATTTTAAAAGTGCTCAACGGGCGGAAGTGACATCCACGTGATTTTCTTCACTCAAGAAAATTTTCTACACCATTAGTGTGCTGAAAATCGTGAGGAAATTCACCCCCTTTTTCCTTACTGGGGTAGTAGATGCCCATCAATAATTAGCATTGTGTGTTCCTCAGGAAAGTGCTACAGCCAGAGAAGAATGAATGGGCACATACAACCTGTACATTGATTGAAGGAAACCTCTTCCCATTCATAAATGTCATAGGATTAGTGGAAGGAGTCTGCGTAGCCACAGGTGTTCCACCTTGGGAATCCAGCCTCCTTGGTAATGTGGAGTGCACTCTCCTACTGCTGGTTGGTAAAAGGGGGGAAAAATTTGGTTGCTTTGCACCTCCCATTAGCGCCCTAACAGGATGCAAAGCAACTAGTGCCCGGGCATGGCACTGCCAACGCTTCCCGCGAAATTCAGCAGGAGGTTAGCGGCGGCGATAACCATTAGCGCCCCGCAGCGCTGTGCCACTGGCAATGACATCATCGCCGTGCACAGCGCCTCGCTCGCGCCCCGGCTGCGATCTTTGGTAGCGCCCCCTGACTTACCACCGGATGCTATGTCCAATGGGGTCAGGGGGGGGCCTACCTGCGGCTGGGGCGGCGCTAGTTAAAGGGAAGGTGGCAGACAGCCATTTTTGTTGCTGGCCGCCTGCCAGCACCTGCCCCCGTTGCTGTCCCCGGCCCCCGTGAAGCCCCCCCGCAGGGTGCCGGCTGCTCTCCGTGAACCTGGCACTCCTCTTGAGTGCCGGTCCCGTTTGCCGGCACTCCCGATCCCTGGTGGCCTAGCTGGGCGCTGGGACGCGCTGCACCATGCCCCTCCACTTTAATAAGGGGAGGAAGGGTTGCAGTACCATAACGCATCCCTACAATGACCAAGCCATTCCTTTCACACTCATCACCATTGTGGGGGGGGGAGAGAGGGTACCAGTATGTCTCACCATTCACTGCAACTCACTAAGCCACTTCCAAAGGTGCACACAAATCTGTCCAAGAACGCAAAGTGTTGAAAATAAAGATTTTTTATGTTTGACACCACATTAACAGAAAATTTACATAACAATTGGATAAAACACCCAAGTGGCTACCCTTGTGTGTTGTTAGTTGGTATGATTGCACCAGGATGAGGGTGAGTGTGAGGGGTGACTAGTGAGATGGGGATGTGATAATATGAGGGTGCAGAGGAGATTAACCAGAATGGTTCCGGGGATGGGGGATCTTAGCTACAAGGACAGGTTGGAGAAGCTGGATTTGTTTTCATTAGACCAAAGGAGGTTGAGGGGTGATTTGATAGAGGTGTACAAGATTATGATGGGTTTGGATAGGCTAGATGGGGAAAGGCTGTTCCCACTAGTTGATGGTACAAGGACTAGGGGACACAGATTTAAGGTTTTGGGCAAGAGATACAGGAGGGATGTGAGGAAAAACATTTTTACACAGCCAGTGGTGAGGACCTGGAAATCGCTGCCGATGGAAGTGGTGGAAGCGGAGACACTCAATGTTTTCAAGGGGAGACTGGATAGGCACTTGAGGGAAATAAACTTGCAGGGCTACGGGGATAGAGCGGGGGAATGGGACTGACTGGATTGCTCTACGGAGAGCCAGCACGGACTTGATTGGCTGAATAGCCTCCTTCTGTGCCGTTATGACTCTATGACTCTAATAGGCCCATTAATGTAAGTTCATTTTCTACAGCGGGATGAAGTCAGCAGTGGGGTCACGACCTGCCACGGACACCGGCCGCACCGGACCCACCAAGGTAAGGAAAATTCCGGCCAGAGTCTCTGTTCCCTTTGCAATTGGCGTGGGAAGGCAGCGCGCCTGGAGGATGTGCCAATAGCGGGAGGGTGGGGGTGGGGGGGTGGGTTCGCGGCAGGATGTCATGAAACGAATCCTCCAGGAATACACCCAACCAGAGTTGGCAACCTTAAGAAGCAAAAACATCTAAAAATGCAAAATAATAGAGCAAGATCAACAAAAGAACAGTGCAGCTAACTAATTGCAACACAAGCAACAGAAAAACCAAAAAAAGCCAGAAAATCTGTCATTCTAAAAACGGATGTGAGGCTTGAAATGTGTCTGTTTTTAACTTGACTGGAGTGGTGATGTAATTTTTCTGGAGCAAACTGTGCAAAATGCAGAGTAGGGAAGCTCCAGCTTCATTTACTTATTTTCCCAGCTTGGAATGAGCTTTCGCAGCCCTGCCATTAGGAACCTCGGGTGCCAGCAGTCCAGCACCTTCGCAGAAACCTAATTTGAGTGCTGATTAGGAACAATGCCCACTTCTGGGATCGTCCAGCCCCTTCCACTGGTTACACAGAGGTGAAATTGGGGCCAAAACATCGCAAAATGTTCCCTTCCGCAGCAATGGATTTGCTTTGTTCGCTTTCTAGGGTAACAACGGTCTTGCCATCAGAAACAAACCTCATAAAGTAACTTGAGTGTCAGATTCATAAAGAATCTCTCAGCTTGGCAGTACTGAATATAGAATTCAAAGAAAAACATGCCAGTTGTGAATGTGTCGTGATCGGGGTATTTTTTATGGACAATTCCAGTTGGATCTTAAAAAGTTGCAAATGCTGGGAATCTTGAAATAAGAAAAAAACACTGAAATACACAACAAATCCGCCAGCATCTGTCAACAAAAACATAGACTATCGGGCGTAGACCCTTCGTCAAAATGGTAACCTGTCTTTTCTCTTACAGATGCTAATGGTCCTGCTATGTATTTCAAACATTTTCTGTTTTATTGCAGTTTGGACTTGCTTATTTAAACATCTCATTGAGGAGCATTAATCTCCCCCGCTAATGATGGCCATTACCTGTGTCGTAGACGCCCATCAACAATTAGCATTGTGCGTTCCTCGGGAAAGTTGAGAGAACAATAGAACCTATCCAGCAAGGAGACAGATGGATTACACATTCTTAGATGAAGCCTAGACATATAAAACAAAGTCCCAAGGTTACAGGGCAAGGAGAAAGGTGCAAGAAAGTAGTATATGTGAGAGCCAGCAAGATGACACGATCTGAGTAAAGACAGTCCTAGAAGTCACAGATAGGATTTTATTCCATGTGTGTGTTGTTCTACGCTTCTTTCAGATTCCTTAAAGGAACCGCTGGCTTAAGTGCTACAGTAAGTAAAACATTTCTGGGGTCTTGGAATGAGAACTGGCAATGATAAGTGAATGTTATTTTGAAAATTGAAATGCATAGTTTTAAATACAGATAAAGCCAAATAAATGAATTATTTAATGAGGATTTTTATCTTTAATTGTGTAGAATATGGACAGTTCTTGAGACACTATGTGGTGTTTATTGACCAGATCTATCAAGTTGCACTTCATGATGACTGTGCCACTTTATCCCTCTTTACTGTGCCAGAGAAATCATGTTTTTAAACTGTCACCTTTTCCCCTCAATATAATTGCTAATGTATTCAGTTCAAAGTCTTTAAAAGGAAAACGTGCAATATTGGAAATTAAAAATAAAAATAGAAAATATGTTAAGCAGCTTTATCCAGTGATTAGATGAGTCATACAGATAACAAGATCTCAGGGTTAAACTTTGGTTTGTGGTGAGTTAGTTGATTTTAGCAGGATAGCAGTAGAGGTGCTTCAGTTGGCCTCAGCACCCCTCGATTGGGATGGGGAATACTGACTCAGATTCCTGCTTCTGATTGCTATCTAGTGACCCCTGTTAGAAGTACTCGTCAGGGTGAGAACAGGATGAGGCCTTGTAGGAATAGCATGCCAGGGCTCACCTTCGGGGTCACACCTGAATAATAGCCACTAGGGCATTAGGAGGATGACTGGCACCCATGGAACTGTACCGCATCAAGGGAAGGGGAGAAAAACTGGTGAAAAATATTGACAAGGAAAAGCACAACAGAAAATGCTGGAAATGTATAACAGCATCTGACAGAAAATAGGCTAATGTTTCAGATGGGACCTTTCATCAGCATTTTACTTTAGTGCAGCGATCTTCATAATTTGCAAGTTAGACCACTTGTGAGGGTTTATGAAACATTTCTTGTGTGGGATTTCTTGCGAACTTTTAAATTTCCTCATTCCTGCTTCGAACAGTAACTGGATGAACCAGTCAAAGTAGTCACTGACAGGCTGACATATGTGGGTTACTGCAGTCCTGTAGTCTGAGAGAGGACCACCAATGCAATCTTATCATACCATAGCATACGTCACTGCATTGAGGGTGGAGAGGGTTAAGGGGAAGAAACTGGAGAGCAATTTGGAGGAGGAGTTTTTTTTTACTTTAAGGTAAACATTTGCATTGAAGTAAACATTTCTACTCAACCTTTACTTAAGGAGAATTCTTATTCATTTTTTAATTTCATACACAGATCCTGCCCCCCTTTTCCCAGCATTATACTTGCTTTAAATCTATTTCATTTCCTGCTTTTTTCCAGTTCTGACGAAAGGTCTTCGACCTGAAACGTTAACTCTGTTTCTCTCTCCAAGGATGCTGCCTGGCCTGCTGAGTTTTTCCAGTGTTTTCTGTTGTTATTTCCTGTCTTCTCTGTCTGGTTTCCAGCTCTAATTCAATTGTTATCATTTTAGTTACACAGTGAAAACAATATTTTCACTTTGAAAGAGTATCCATTGATTATTGTAGAAAAATTGTTAACAGCCATCTTCCATTCCCTGCACTCTTTTTTCTACCCCTTTACTCTTTTTCTCTCCTTAAGACTGTAAATCATGCTGACATGTGGTCCCCACAAACCCATTTGTACTTTACACAAGTGATATTCTTTACGTGTGAACCCAATCCTGTCTTCACTTGACATCCACACACGGCGTTTTCAGCAAGGGTTACTGAACAATGAGCAGGAGCAGGAAAATTGGCTGCCTTTTTCCTTCCTTATAAACTTGCAGGATTTGGTAAGGCCAGCTGCTGGGAAGACCTGTTTAATACTGCAGTAGATTTTGAGGTAATTCCAGCAACCAGTAAGAGCTGGAATTACAATCGGATGGCAATAGGCTGCTAACAGTCTCAGTAAGTAACAAATATTTAACTCAATTTTCATGAAGCTGACAAGAAATTGGTGTCAGTGAGGTGACCATTCCTGAAATATGGATCCCGTTCAACCAGTGATAACTCAAATGTAAATCCGACAGATTCACAAAAGCAAGTGAGCAGGAAGATTCACTTTTTACCAGTCTTCCACGCGGCTAAAAAGAAAGACTTGCATTTATATAGTGCCTTTCATGACCACCAGACGTCCCAAAGCGCTTTACAACCAATGAAGTACTTTTTTGAAGGGTAGTCACTGTTGTAATGTAGGAAATGGCAATTTGCGCACAGCAAGCTCCCACAAACAGCAATGCGATAATCTGTTTTTGTTATGTTGATTGAAGGATAAATATTGGCCAGGACACTGGGGATAACTCGCCTGCTCTTCTTCGAAATAGTGCCATGGGATCTTTTACATCCGCCTGAGAGAGCAGATGGGGCCTACGGTTTAACGTCTCATCCGAAAGATGGCACCTCCGACAGTGCAGCACTCCCTCAGCACTGCACTGGGAGTGTCAGCCTAGATTTTTGTGCTCAAGTCTCTGGAGTGAGACTTGAACCCACAACCTTCTGACTCAGAGGCGAGGGTGCTACCAACTGAACCATGGCTGACACGGCTATATTTAATGAATCAAGAAAATTTGCATTGGGATTGCTGCCAGCTGAGGGAGACCCACATGGTGTAAACACCCCACTGACATTAATATAACAGTAGCTTTTGTTGACTTGATTAATTGTGGTTAATAAATAAGAGGCAATTGTGAAACTTGCCTTTTATAATTGTAGTCAGTACCCTGTCAGCATATGCTATTATCAAAAGATTTGGCAACAGATTGTGGAAACTCTCAATACCTGGAGCGTATGCAAAGCCACAGATCTCTTACTGCAAACTGAATTTGGCAATACCATGCAACGTGAGATGCTTTTACCTTACTGCCCATTTTTTTGTGTGTATCCTAATTTGCCAATGGAATTCCAGCTTCCCGCACTGAGTTCACAAATGAGCTGAGCCATTTCACCTTGTCAGCGTGTTTGCTTCATGGCACAAAGCAATGTCATGGCAACACGGTGGCATAGTGGTTAGCACTGGTGCCTCACAGCGCCAGAGACCCGGGTTCGAATCTGGCCTTGGGTGACTGTCTGTGTGGAGTTTGCACATTCTCCCCGTGTCTGCGTGGGTTTCCTCCGGGTGCTCTGGTTTCCTCCCACAGTCCAAAAATGTGCGGGTTAGGTTGATTTGGCTATGATAAATTGACCCTTAGTGTTAGGGGGGGATTAAATATGTGGGGTTACAGGGATAGGATGGGATATGTTAGGGGGAATTAAATACGTGGGGTTACGGGGATAGGGTGGGATATGTGTCGGTGCAGGCTCGATGGGGATTCTGTGTGAGAAAGCAGGGACAGGGTACTGGATTTGGATGATCAGCCATGATCGTATTGAATGGTGGAGCAGACTCGACGGGCCGAATGGCCTACTCCTGCCCCTAGTTTCTATGTTAAGTAGTTTGGCACATGGGGCAGGCTCAACATCAAATTCCCATTTGTGCATACCCAGTGCTGAAAAACTGACTGTAACCAGCCCAAGGGGTTCATGTGGATTTTAATTTTTGCAGTCAGCCTACGTGGAGGCCGTAAACAATTCACTGCAATCCCTCTCCCATGACCCAGACATGGATCCTACAGAACATCGCAGGTTCAGTCCCTAATCTATGTTAATTTAGTGTACTTCAGCCAGTGTGATAGATGGGATGCTATAATTGGCTTCAGTACCCTAGGCTAATAAGGGGAAAATTTAACCAAGATTCCTGATTGTTATTCAGTGATCACTGCCAGAAAGAACACAAGTATGCGCATTGGATGACATGATTAGGCATAGCTGTCATAACCCCATTGGCGAATAACCTGCTGATCCATTGCCTAGACTCACACAGGAAGGATAGCCAGTTACGTTAGGTACCAGAGGGTGGCTTGTGCCCCAGCAAGAGTTATCTCCTTCAGGAGAGGAAATTAGAGAGGGAGAACGCAACAGAGGCAAAACTTAAAAAATGTTATTTTCTCCCCTCCCCCTTCCCCATACACAGTCTGGATGGAAGTAATTCATCCTGTGTTATGAATGCGAGGACACTGACAGCCCACTGGTATCTACCCTGTCCTAAAAACTCTGCAGCCTGGTCTTAATCGCTCTATCATTGGCGGCGTGCCTTTAGCTGCCAAGGACCTAAGCTCTGGAATTCCTTCCCTAAACCCCTCTGCCTCTCCATCTCACTCTCCTCCTTAAGACCCTCCTTAAAACCCACCCTTTGACCAAACATTTGCTTAACAACAACAACAACTTGCATTTATATAGTGCGTTTAACATAATAAAACGTCCCAAGGTGCTTCACAGGAGCGTCATCAAACAAAATTTGACACCGAGCCACATAAGGCGATATTAGGGCAGATGACCAAAAGCATGGTCAAAGAGGTAGGTTTTAAGGAGCGTCTTAAAGGAGGAAAGAGAGATAGAGAGGCGGAGAGGTTTAGGGAAGGAATTCCAGAGCTTAGGTCCTTGGCAGCTAAAGGCACGGCCACCAATGATGGAGCGATTAAAATCGGGGATGCACAAGAGGCCAGAATCGGAGGAGTGCAGATATCTCGGAGGGTTGTAGGCAATGTTTGCTCTAAGCTGCACGGCCGCATTGCCACGCAGCGCTCCAGGGAGCACATGCAGCCGGCTTGCCGGCTTTTCAGTGCAAAACCCGCACGCGGCGCCAAAAATAATTACAGGGAACATTGGTTGTAGGTTACAGAGATAGGGAGGGGCAAGGCCATAGAGGTGTTTAAAAAACAAGGATGAGAATTTTAAAATGAAAGGGTTGCTCAACCGAGAGCCAATGTAGGCCAATGAACACGAGGGTGATGGGTGAATGGGAATAGGTGCGAGTTAGGATACGGGCAGCAGAGTTTTGAATGAGCTTAAGTTTAAGGGTTGAAGATGGAGGATTTGAATGAGCTTAAGTTTAAGGGTGGAAGATGGAAGTCCGGCCAGGATTGTGTTGGAACAGTCAAGTCTAGAGGTAACACTGTACCTGAAGAAGGAGCAGAGCTCCGAAAGCTCGTAATTTCAAATAAAACTGTTGGACTATAACCTGGTGTTGTGCGACTTCTCATAGAGGTAACAAAGGCACGGATGAGGGTTTCAGCAGCAGTTGAGCTGAGGTAGGGTGGAGTATGGCAATGTTATGGAGTTGGAAGTAGCGGTCTTAGTGATGGCACGGATATGTAGTTGGAAGCTCATCTCAGGGTCAAATACGACACCAAGATTGCGAACAGTCTGGTTCTTCCTTTCGACAGTTGCCAGGGAGAGGGATGGAGTCAGTGGCTAGGGAACAGAGTTTGTGGTGGGGACCGAAGACAATGGGGCAAAATTTGTGGTCGGTATTACGGTGTACTCTCAGAGTATGCCATCATACCGCTTTTGAAATTGACCGCAAGTTTGGGATTCCGTGCTAAATCCCAAACTTGTGATCTATCGGGTTCAGACTAGACAGATCACCCACTGCGACTGTCAAATCCTCATTCCTGGTGCAGAGTTGGACTAATAGCCCATCAACTGTGCATCAATTACGCAGGAAAATTTTACGGCTGGCGCAAACAGGCTCAGCAGCCTGTTTGCACAGTGTAAGGGGAGTGGAGATATGCAATATGAGGGGAAGCATCAAAACAGCAGCTTGAAATATGGTTTTCAGTGTGCGATGAATGGGTTTAAAACTTATCAAATTTAAAAGCAGTTAAGATAAAGTAAGATTAAATAAATAACTGTCCTTCCGGGAACAGCAAGTGCTAATTGAACTGTTTGGAAAACAGTTTCTCATAAATCTTCAGGTTAATGCATTTGGTATATTTGGAATGTTTTAGAGATTTAGGGCACTTTCATTTTTTGTGCATTAACAATCATATCTGTAATAAGTTCACGGCTGAATGCAACATTGCTGAAACGGAATGACAGGTTCCAAAGCTCTATGTGCGTGTCGCCATTTAGAGATGAATTTTTTCTTGCATGGCCTAAATATTGGAGGTCAACCCACACTTCCACATGAAATTCTGCACCGACTGCTTAACATGCCAGGGTGCACCAGAAACAGGAAGACGGCAGAAAAGTCGTCTCAAATCCAATCCCTGCAAATGAATGGGCATCAGAGATTTCTGTTTCCTGATTGGCACACCACCCCATGTGATCGCAGGTACGCTTACGTACATGGTGCGCCCCTCGGATCCGTGGGCTGCTACGCTGCACACAACTCTAGTGAAACATCACAAGTTTTTGAAGGGGGCCTCGCACCAGGTAGGTCGGCAGCATACTCCTTAGCTATGCTGCCGACCGCAATTTCAGGGCCATAGGTTCGGTCTTCCCGATATTTAATTGGAGGAATTTCTGCTCATCTAGTACTGGATGTCAATTTAGAGACAGTGGACGGGTCGAAAGAGGTGGTGGTGAGGTAGAGCTGAGTGTCATCAATGTACATCTGGAACCTGACATTGTATTTTCGGATGATGTCTCCGAAATATGTTCTTCTTTGGTTCAGCATCCATATTTGTCTGATTGCACCTCTGTGAAGCAACTTAGGACATTTTTCTATGTTAAAGGTGCTTGTTGTAGATTATGGGCTCAAACCTACAAGCTCTTGACCCAGAGCTGAGCTATAATGGATTATGATTCAATGGTTGGCTGCAGCCCTCTGGCATCTCACTGATGTAGTGAATGTACACACGTGAACCTTGAGAGTGTTAATAAGTTATTCAGTCACAACCAACCCCAATATTTCCTTACCCCTATGTCATTATGTTCTATACTTTCCAAGAATCAAGAATAGGTACACAGCCTGTAGCACTTAAGCCAATGGCGATGCCTCCATGACAGGCCCAGCTAACTGAGGACAGACCAGGGATTGAACCTGTGACCCTTCTGGTCTGTATGTCTCAGTACCACAGCAGGCAGTACAATTACCCCATAGCCATGGGAGCTGAGGGTGACATTATTAACAAAGTCATTAAACTGCTGCAGTAGCTGCTCAGTAAATTGTTCGGAGACTAAATTGTTAAATTACCAAAAATCTTAGGCAAATTTGATGATGGTAGATTCATCTCCAAAGAGTCTTTGAGATTTCTTGCTGTTGTATAATCGGAATGATAAATTGTTTAGTGTAAGGAAGCAGGCATCTCAGATATCTCTGTGTTAAACTGAACATGTTCAGAGCCCACAGTTACCTCATAAAGGGCCTTTGTCACAGTTTTGGGGACTTTTGCAGCAGGCTATGCTCCAGGAATCATCTGCTTTGTCACAGCTGCCAAACTGGCTGCCTTTGAGGAAAGTTCACATGCTACCTGCTGCTTTTTGAATGCTTGCAATGGAGTTTATTCATGAAGTGTTTTCATTTTGTTTGTTAAATATATTTAAAATAGATATATTTTAAGAGCAGTGATGACACCACGGGCCCAAAAATTAGTGAGTGAGCCTTCGTGCGAGGGTAAGGCCTTCCCGCGATCTCTCACTGCGCGCTGGCTTTTTCAGTCCGAGCTCGCACGAACTTGATGTTCTGGACAGCAGCTGTGCAGGGCTTTCGTATCCCACAGGCGTAGTTAATTCGTGCGAGCTGTGGGATCACGTGACTCAGTTAGAGCCAATGGCAGCACACCATCTTTCATTCATAGCACGGCTGTGACAGCTATGAATACTATACCCCCCCCAAAAGAACAGCTAAACCTCAATTAAATTTAAAAAAAAACCATCACATTAATAAAATAAGTATAGTTAAATAAATTAACCATTTTAAACAAAAAATTAAATTTTTGAAAAAATTTAAAATCTTTTAAAAAGTTATAAAAATAAACTTACCTGTCTTTAAAGTCTCTAAAAAAGATATACCTGTTAAAAAAAATTCAAAATAATACTTAATTAAGTACTTACCTTGTTAAAAGAGGGTCTTACACCTCCTTTCTTTATGTCTAAAATCTTCCATGCTTACCTGCGCATCCAAAGCACTAAGTGCACTGCGTGCGCGCAGCCTGTAGCGCGCACGCGGTTCACCTAGGAACCGCCCCCTTTTGAATTCACCAAGTGCCGGTTTTCAGCGCATGCGCAGTGCATGCAGAAAACCGGCAATTGGAGACAGAATACGCGAGAGTACACAGTGCGTACTCTCGCGTAGCGGCACTAATTTTTGGGCCCACATCTCCAATCACTGCACATCTGTTTACAAACATGCCAATAATTTTGCCTGAATGGCAATGGCCCTTTAAGCTCAAGTTATATAAACATATCAGACAATCATGGAACGTGATTGGTAAGTAGATTGATTTTAGTTAACAATCCCATTTAGGTGACCCATAACCGTGGTGCCTGCCAATCCAAGAACAAGGGGTCGCCCATTTAAAACGGAGATGAGGAGGAATTTCTTCTCTCAATCTTTGGAATTCTCTACCCCAGAGAGCTGTGGAGGCTGAGTCAGTGAATATATTCAAGGCGGAGATAGACAGATTTTTGAAAAACAGGGGAATCAAGGGTTATGGGGAGCGGGCAGGAAAGTGGAGTTGAGGCCAAGATCAGATTAGCCATGATCTTATTGAATGGCGAAGCAGGCTCGAGGGGCCGAATGGTCTACTCCTGCTCCTATCTTCTTATGTTCTTATGTAATCATTGAAAAGTTTAGAGGCACAAATGTGGACATTACTGTATATGTCATGAGACTTTCCAATCTGGCCCAAATATGGCGAACTGGCTCTTTTAATATGACAAATTGTTGTTAAAGTAAGACTTATCGAAGTCATGCAATAGATGACACTGAAGATGACTCTGTCACTTGTGCTGCAAGCATGCTAAAGTCGATTCCCTGTCCCCTACTGGATAAATGTCAGTTGTTGCCAAGCTCTAACCGATTTCAGCAGGGCTGGCAATGCACAATGTACAATTGGAATCAGCATCTCCAAATTTGAGAGGGGGAAAAATAGACAAAAGCCCCGATTTTAACTCAGAGGGGGAATTGGGCGGGTGGCTGGCAGGGTGAGTGGCACTACATCCCTCCCAAGCACCAGCACAGACATTGACACTCCACGTGGGTTTGAAAATGAGGTAGAGCGGTCTGCATGAGTGAGCAGCAGCAGGTAATGGTGGCAGGGATAACCCAGGAGACAGCTCTCTAGAGGGAGAGTTCCTGTCCCAGCTCTGCTGAGCAGAACAGTGATGAGGACTTCAGGGACCTGGCCATGAAAAGAAACCTGCTTGCCTCACACAAGCAGTTATACGAGGTAATGGAAGGCCTGCCAAGGAGTTTCAGCAAGTATGGAGGAGTCCGCTTCCAGTCTGTGTGGTGTCA
This sequence comes from Squalus acanthias, assembly GCA_030390025.1. Lineage (NCBI taxonomy): Eukaryota > Metazoa > Chordata > Chondrichthyes > Squaliformes > Squalidae > Squalus > Squalus acanthias. The sequence goes on along the minus strand of CM059427.1, from coordinate 173,443,112 downwards.
TCTTTCATGGCATCAGCACGCGGCAGTCTACCTTGGAGAGTGTGGCCACCTTCACGGACACTGTAGCTGGTCCAACAAAAGGAGCCAATGTCACCAGCCTTTGCAGCTTTGGTGGAAACGCAAATGGCTGCCATGCAGGCTCTGGGCTCCATCATGGAGAGATGTGTGTCCACCTTGGACAGATTGGTGGACCGAAAAGAGAGGGGCTTTCAAGGAGTCACTCATCTCCTACAGCCTGCTCTCATGTAGATTAGTGACAGTGATGAACTCCAGCCCCACAAGAGTGGCAATTGCGCGATAGGAACAGTACGTGCTGCCCTCTCTCAGGATGTCAGCATGTCTGCTCCTTTGCCACCCCCTCAACCAATACATGCCATTATGCCAGGAGGTCAACTGGGCCAGACTGCCCGGCAGCAGCCGAGGAGCAGCAGTCTGCAGCAGGACCCTCACAGCCTCAAGCACTCAGAAATTGCCAGCTACAAGTGTCTCAACATGAGCAATGGCAGCCTTCCACCAGCTTTTCTGAGGGGAGCACCTCGTAGGAGTAGTAGAGTTAGGAATCTTTCTTTTAAGAATGGCAACATGGGTTGACACCTGGCTGAGAAATAAATTCAAGATAATTACTCTTAGGTCTAAATACCCCGACTTGCATGTATTCATGTATACATGTGCCCATGTTCTTCATGGTAGACTGCAGGGTGCTGATGTCATGAAAGATGTTATGTCTCTGGTGGGAGCCTCGACTGACTAAAAAAAGCAGTGGAAATGGAGCAGTAAATCCTCGGAAACAATTTGAACTACCCGGCCACTCTGTTCTTGCTGGAAAGTGTGCATGTGTAGGCATGGTAGAACAGATTGGGCTTGGCTGTAATGTCTCCCCTTGTCAAATAGCTTAAGCTCACTTCCTACACTCACACATGAAGAATAGCCACTTGAGTAAGGCACCAGAGAATGTTGTCACCCATGGAACCAATCCCCAGCATGGCTCAGCATCTTCATTGAGAGGAGAGGAAAAAAGGGGGAAAAATGGAAAATAAAATGACTCTATGGCTCAGTGATTAATGACGCTGCCTGGGGTGGCACAGAGTTCAACACATATTAAGGTCCCTGATTTAATCAACAGTTTGTACTGAGTTAGTTGATTTTCATCCAGAGCAGTTGTGTGATTGTTACATCTGATCTCAGTGCCCCTGGACTAAAGTGGGGGAATCGACCAATGTGTTTTCTATTGCTACTCAGTAATCCCTGCTGGGATTTGCACATGTATGATGTCAGGAGAGGGCAGTATCAATTGCCCTTTGCAGTTGAATAGGCTGCCAACACTCCCCATCTAGACACACACATGAAGAATGGCCACTTAGGCAAGGTAGGGGAGCTGATGGTGCAAATGGAACCATGCCTCAGGATGAGTCAGCATTTTAGGTGAGGAGAGGAAGAAAAGGAAAAAACAAATGGAAGAAAATACTGCAAACTGTATCTGCCGCAGTGCAAGATACTTTTATACTGGCAGTTGGTTATGAGCTGGCTCCCTGTGTTTACTCAATCTGTCTCCCTTATCCTGGCAGCAAAATTATAGACCCATAATGAATAACTGGTGTATAGTGTAAATGCTGGGAGCGAGCACACAGATACACAGGTAGATAGATATGGAATTCGACCAAAATAAATGGCAGTATAAAAGAAGTTACAAACTGTCTTCTGGTGGCCATTATGGTGGTGCTGAGAACCACGTTTTACCTAAAACACTCCGGTGCTGCAATATTACCCCTTTGAGGAAAGGCATCACGTTTCTGCAGATTAGAAGTATTCAAAACAGGATGATCCCCTGAGGAGAGGAAAGCGTCACTTTGCATTGCATAGAAATATGTCGCTTGGCCACTTAGAGCACACAACAACCTGTTGCATTCCTCTGCTCTCAACTGCAATCCTCGCTGCTCATTTCATGACCTAAGCTTTGCTATGCTATAAATAGGTTGGATATTCAGTTTCAGACCGGTTCCTGTTCCTTATCTCAGTTCAGTTAAATCCATTTGCTTGAAGTTGGTCTGTTAAAAACAGAGTTGTTAAATTAAAGATTTATGTTTCAGAAGAAGATAAAGGCACTATTTCTAAAGAGGAAAAGTCATGAGAATTCTTTGATTTTTTTCCCCCTGAACTATAGTTTGAAGTTCAAGAAGAGGAAGAAAGTGATCCACAATCTTTGTGATTTAAAAGAGAACAACATCAATTCTTCTGGAATGTCATCTGGGAGGAAGAAGCAAATCCTCTCTCTGCTGAAATGGAGAAAAGGTAACTTTATTAATTGCCAACTGAATATGTTGAAGTACACTTGGCTATTCTTACAACAAACTCTCTTGAGTTTAAAGGAGCACTCTTTCATGAATGGAGTCGCAACCGCTACGATCATTTTTACAATGTGAGTGGTGAAGGTACTGTATAGTGTGGTTCAGCATTGTCACTTCTGAGGTGAACCATCTCTGAATGTTTAAGGAGATTGCAAGTTCAAGTCAGTTCTGTAAATATTACAGGAGACAGAACTCAGAATCAGTGCTCTGAATGTTAAAGGAGGTGGCAGGTTGGGTCAGTGCTCTGAATGTTAAAGGAGGTGGCAGGTTGGGTCAGTGCTCTGAATGTTAAAGGAGGTGGCAGGCTGGGTCAGTGCTCTGAATGTTAAAGGAAGTTGTGTCATGGGGATCAGTGCTGCTAATGTTAAAGATGACAAGAACTGAATGCTGGATAGCAACTGCACTATGCAGGAAACTCTTCCCTGATTTCAGAATGTGAGCCCCATACTTAATGTAGAATGGAGTCATCTTCAAGGCTTTGCAGAGGAGCCCTTCAAATAAATATTTCTCATGAGGTACATGAAGTAAATAACCAAATGCAACACACCTAATATAATAATGGCCCATTGGTTGTACCGATCCCTGGAGATACCTTCTCTTTAACTGAGAATATAGTAATAATAGGACCAATAAATATTGTTTGCTCAATAAAAGCTTGAAACATCAAACAGATGCAATGTTATGAAAGAGATATAATGGCACAGAATTTGCAGTGGGTAATGATGGTGAATTATCAGCGTTTGCCGTCATTACCCCTCTAAAACTGACCATAACTTCAGGATTTAGCGCATGCGCATCTAACGCAGAAATCCTGAAGTTGCGATCAGTCATTCACTGCTCCGACACTGGCTGTGTTGTGGACCACCCCCCCTAACCCCACATAGCCGATAATCAGTGAAAGTACTTCATTGGCTGTGAAGCACTTTGGCACATTCTGAAATCTTGAAAGGCGGTATATAAATGAAAGGTTTTTTTTGAGTTTCCCATCCAACAATTTTGTCCCTTGCCACTAGATACATACGAACAATGATGGGCAGGAAAAGACCCTTTGTTCCATCCAGCCTGTCCCACACAATTGTGATGCCTTGTGTATCACAATACACGCTCTCCGCCCCACCCAAAATAATGTGGGAATTTCCTTTGCTCTGTTGAATTCTCTTATTTTCTCTCTCTGCAAATCAAAACAAGGAAAGTTGACTGCAAAACTGGGAATTGCAGGCACAGTTCATTGAAGCAAGACAAATGACTATTCTTCATTTGTGACTACAGACAGTATGGCCGCGATTTTACGAACCTCAGCGTGTCCATGGTGGGCGCCGTCGGTGGCGGGTCCCAACCCCGCTGCTGTCTCCATCCTGGCCTCGGAAATGAATTTCCCGAGATTGGGCTTGTTGCGCCCACCCAGCGCATTTGCCGGCCAATTAGAGGAAGCGGGTCTGGTGACGTCATTTGATGACACGGCATCAGCCGATATCCTTAAAGGGACCATGGCCAAATTTATTTTGACATTTGTGCTGTCAGTGTTCCACAGCATTGAGGTGCTGCAAACACTAACAAGCACTGCACAGAGGTGCAGGGCTGCACCCAGGCTCTCCCATGACTCCCTCATATGGAGGGATTCACAGCACGCAGGGAGGACCTCTTCCCTTCCCATGGGCGGAAGAGACCTCCCCAGGAGATCAACACAGCCTGATTGCACATTGCAGAGGAGGGCACAAGCAGGGATGTGGTCAGGAGGACCTGGGTGCAGTGCTGCAAACATTTCAATGATCTCAGTAGATCATGTTAGTACAAAGCCACACTCAACCACATCCTACTGTGCCTCTCATCACATCCCCATCACTCTGCCTTCCCTACCCTACTCCTGCACATCCTTACTCACACCAACTTACCTTGCACCCATCCCTCTCTGTCTACATTACCACATCCCCATCTCACTAGCCACCCCTCACACTCAACCCTCATCCTCGTGCAATCATACCAACTAAGAACACACAAGGGTAGGCACTTGGGTGTTTTATGCAATGTTCATGTAAAGTTTCTGTTAATGTGGTGTCAAACATTGAAACCTTTATTTTCAACACTTTGCGTTCTTGGACAGATTTGTGTTCACCTTTGGAAGTGGCTTAGTGAGTTGCAATGATGATTGTGAAAGGAATGGCTTGGGCATCGTAGGGATGCTTATTGGTGTTGATGTGGGGTGGTGCCAACCTGGCGCAACATGTGGCAGCCAGGGTGTACAGCGTCAAGTGCAGTAAATCTGGCCATGGTGAGGCCATCCTTGGCCTCCCGGGCAACAATGTGGTCGGATGCTGATGCCCTGTGTCCTGTGCAGCATCAGTTGATTGTGGAGAAGGTTGGTGTTGTTGTTGGTGCTGCTGGTGTGCCTGGTGCTGCTGGTGTTGGGGCTGATCGTGGTGGGATTCTGAGGACCAAGGTGAGAGAGTTTCAAGGGCACCCATGCTGATGGAATAGATGGCATGTGAGTAGTGATGACAGAAGCGATCAGTCAATGGTGGGAGAGGTAATGAGGTCAGACTGAATGGAGACTTGTGTAAAGACTTGCAGCATTCTGAATCTGTCGTGGAAATGTAGTTTAGAGAAGCTAGTGGTCAAGGGAACATTTCTCAATCAGCTGGGAGCTTTAACTTGACATTTAAAGCTGTCAACTCATCAGCTGATTCAATGGCCACTGACCTCCCGCCTCAGCTTCACAGACGAGGTCTAGGCATAGCGGGAAACCGGTGGGCGACCAGTTAAATCCAAAAAGCTAGGAAAAAACCATTGATAAGTGGCTGTAAACAAGCCATTAATGATTTTAATTGCCTCCCCCCGCCGCTGCGTGTCAGGACTGCTCAGCGCTGACAGACCTGACATTTGGTAAAGGCGCGTGGCGGGTTCACAGCGGGGTCCCGACCCGTTGGGGGACAAAAAACACTTTCCCACCCGACCTGCCACCGATCGCGCCTGCTGAGCCCCCCCCCACCCACACAAAATCGAGCCCTATGTGTTGCTGAGCGCGCCTGATCGTTTCCTCACCAGACATTCACACATGGACCTTCCACCAATGTATAACAATCAGGAAGGGATGCTTTCCTCCCCCTTCTTTAGCAGAGGGGGACGGAGGCCAATTGTAGTATCCTAACTGCTGCACTGCTGAGATTAGCTAACTCAGCACAGCCTGAGACTTGTATGCCTCAGTGCCGCATCAGATGATGCATTTACACACTAAGCTATCAGGGCAGCCCCGATGTTAATTTTTAAATATTTTCCAGCCAGTATCTTATGTGAACAATTTCATTTCAGGTAAGAAACAGAAAACTGAAACAGAGAAAATCGTCATTCCAGATGATATAGATTTTGGTTCTTGTCAACCTAAACAAACCTCCTCATCGTTTGGGAGGAGTCAGTCAAAAGATTCAGGCCTGGATCTATCGAACTCTTCCTGCCTTTTTCAGAAACAGGTGCAATCTGATAGACAAGAGAATGCCTCCATCCACAGCAGACACACATCGACCAGCTCCGGCCTCTACTCCTACTTATCCTCTGACAGTAGGTCGGCACTGTTCCCAAGTTCTCACAGTTTTACTACTCTCTCAGGTGGAGAGCATGAATTTAAAGCAACAACATCTTCATTGGAAGAGAATGATGATGTTTTTGGGCTGAATGACATCACACAAACAGTGAACGCACAATATTGCCTTCCAGAGATGACAGAACCAGTAAAGTCTGATTTTACAGTCACAGATGTTGCAAAGAATGAAACAGAAAAAGAGGAAGACCAAGGATTAAGCTCAAACAACTGGTGCAGTGAAAACAAATGGAAAACCCAGGAGGAATTTGATATTTTGCAAAGTCAGTCAGCAATACTTGGGTTCCATGAACAAGTCAGGAGAAGTACCCTGGAAAGCAAGGTTAGTCAAAAAATTAGGATGGCTTGTTTATTTTAACCTTAATTTTTTCCATATATTTTGCTGCTGTGAAGATAAGGAATAGTGGGAATAGAAATGTTTTTTTTTCCAGTTTTGGTACCCTGTGTCAGCATCAAGTATTCCCACCAGTTAAATGCAAAGTAAAGATCCTTCAACTCTGTCCCAACAAGGCCTCAACCCTTGTGGCAGCACAGGCACTGTGTCGGGCTGTGATACGTGGGAGTTTGTGGACAGCGAGACTGTCCTGGATTGCCACATCTGCAGGAA